>CAVLJG010000004.1:16271647-16871647 GCA_963669975.1 Acanthoscelides obtectus
TTGGCAACGCGGCAGATTGCGGCGTCAACGTTGCTAAGCAACGTTGCGATGAGCTTCACCACCCAGCCGTCTTCTATCTCTTTCTAAAATAAGTGTCTATACACACTTCTTTCTTGTACACATTGAACTCAAGCCGTCAGACAATTTGGGTTTTCAGTGTATATCTCGAAAAGTACTGCATGGATTCTTGACGGAAGCTAATTACCATGCCAAGGACGAATTCTTTTCTTTTTGTTATAAGTAAACATATTTTTTTGTTTAGTTAAAATATTTGCTGGTATAATAAACAGTCATTAATTGAGCCATTTGGTGATCAGGACATGGGCCCTCCACCGTATCCCGACTTAGGCAAACGCGCCAAGGATGTATTCAACAAAGGCTACCACTTTGGCCTGCTTAAGTTGGACTGCAAGACAAAAACATCTGGCGGCGTCCAATTCAATACCGGTGGCACGTCGAATCAGGAGTCCGGCAAGGTACATGGATCCTTGGAAACCAAGTATACCGTCAAGGAGTACGGCATTACATTCACCGAGAAATGGACCACCGAAAATACCCTTGGTACAGAGGTCAGCATCCAGGACCAGATATTGAAGGGGCTCAAGCTCGGCGGACAGATCAGCTTCTGCCCGCAAACCGGGTAAGATGACATTTTTAACTTACATCTTACGAGTAATATCAACTCTCGGGAAGCAACTGTATTGACATTGGTATACTGATTGTAGCTTGAATTATTGATTGTTGATCACCGCGTGATATAGTATATCGTCAAACCAGTGTAAAGAGACAGTCAGTGAAGGCGACAAGCATACGTCAAAGATATGTATTTCGCAGTTTATTATCTCTGGTATACGTTTGCCGGAATAATGGCGATAGAATATTAATATACATACCCTGAATACAATTATAATCGGGGTCATACCGATTTGGGGTTGAAAATGGTGGCTTCGCAAATCTGACTTTTACCTGGAATAAAGTAACAACCGGCAACGCTGAGCAAAACCAATTTAAAGGGACAAGGTCTATGAAGTCAACCGGCGGATTTCCACGAAGTGTCCTCTTGTGTTATATGTAACTACTTTTTGCTTGATATCGGTATTATTCAAATAATTGGAAGAAATTAGGAGTCAAGCCTATGTGTTTACATTGCATTGGTTGCCGGCAAAATTGCATAGTTGTAGGGCCGTAACGTCAGTCGTTCCTACAATTGTAGGGCGCCATTATGGCCTTGATTCGCATAGTCTTTTCTCTCCTTCAAAAAGGCTGGGGTATTTCTACATTTCTACTGTGCCGTGTCAGCGTTAGCGCTCTCCTATTGTGAGGCTATGTTTAATTGTAGGAAATTTCGGGCTATTGTAACAGATCATATAAATCAAAAGCATGAGCAATTTGATGCAAATATTTGATAAAATAATTGTAGGAACGACTGACGATACGGTCCTTAGTGCATACTTTTGACTCATTTGTCCACCAACGCCTATCAAAGTGACAGCGTTGTATCAACATAATAATAGTAATACTTACGGATGGAAACATCTACCATCATTAGACTTGTGCTGCTCTTTGCAACACCACAATTATCTGCAAACCCTCGCACTTTTAAAAGATAACACTAACTACGAATTTAATGACAGAACTGTAAAAAAATTGTCTTATGTAAAGTGCACTTTGATTCTCATTCCAGGCTAGGAGAATTAGGAGCTAACAAATCCTCGACTGGCTCCTACCTTATCTGAATTCGTTGATATTATTCGTATATTTTGTTTCAATTCGATTGTTTTTCTATTTTTTTTCTTCGCAGCTACAAATCTGCGAAGCTGATATCGGCCTTCCAAAATGCTCGCGTGGCGATGAACTTCGATATAGACTTGGATCAGAATGGCCCCAACATCTTGGGTTCGGCCGTGGTGGCCCATCAAGGTTGGTTAGCCGGGTATCAGGCCGGATTCGATGCCAATCAATCTAAGCTTACCAAGAGCAACTTTGCCCTCGGATTCGCCACGAATGAGTTTGTGCTGCATACCTCTGTGTAAGTATAATTTTTTTTATATTGTGCCCTGTCGATGTCCTTACATTTTATCCAATAATTCTTCCTCTACCAAACCTGAGTTCTTATGAAGTATAATATAAAATTGATGATCTCCCATGTTTTTTTGGCCAATGAACCCACATACAGTAATGGACAAAAGTATGTAGACAAATTAATATTGTGCTGCATTTCTTTTTTAACTTGTTCTATTAATATACCAACCTGTATACATAATTCGATATAGCATAATACTCACTTATACATAAATAAATTCATTAGACTCCCTTGAATAAAAAATTAATTGAAAAAAACTGGAACTATGAAGGACAAAAATATATAGACAAAGCAAAACAATTATAGAAAAAAGAAGCAAAGTTCATTGAATTATAGAAAACCAACCATGTTTGTGTTAATATTTTGTAGCATAACCATTATTATCAATCACCGCCTGGCATCGTCTCGGCATAGATTGTAGAAGTTTCTTGATATAAGATTCATCAATCTGTCTCCACTTTTGCTTTAAAGCGGCAAAAAGTTCATCCTTGTTTGAATAATTTTTATCTGGTATTTGCTTATCTAAGTATTCCCATAGATTTTCAATGGGGTTTATATCGGGAGACAGTGAAGGCCATTTGAGAAGTGGTATTTTTTCATCCAGAAAGAATTTCTTTGCGAGATTTGAAGTGTGCTTCGGGTCATTATCTTGCTGGAAGATTGATCTTAAGGGCATATTGTCTTCCATATAGGGTAACATGACATGCTTTAGTATGTCTGTGTATACAAACTTACCCATAATGCCATCTATTCTATGTAAAGGTCCCATCCCAAACCCCGAAAAGCACCCCCAAACCATAACAGACCCGCCTCCATGTTTGACAGTGGGCAGTGTCCTTGGGGTTCAATCTTTGCCCACTAGCATGTCTAACGTAATGAACACCATCTGATCTAAATATATTGAACTTGGATTCGTCCAATCAAGATGCAGCCGTGCAAATTGTAATCGGCCCTTACGTTTTTCCTCGAGATTAGCGGCTTCTTACTCGGGCGACGTGCAAATAACTTCAAATCATTTAATATTCTACTTATAGTTTTCGTAGAAACACTGATAATTCCTTTTGCCTCGATTTCGGCTTTTATTTGTCTTGGGGTTTTAAACGGATCTTTGGACGAAATTACTTTTATTAATCTAACTGATCTAGCATTTCGTTTTCTAGGCCGACCACTTCTCTTAGAGGCTTCCCAGATAACCTTTTTGTTTATATTTGTTCAATATTGCCCAAACTGCTTTACGCTTCAGTTTCAAATTTTTGGCAATGTCGACTTGAAGTTGGCCATGTTTGTATAACTCAATGATCTTAGTTTGCACATCGAAAGAAATTTCTGGACCACGCGGCATGGTCTTAAAATCACTCAACTTATTCCACAATACTTGATGAACACAAACTAATCCTCTTCTGACACGAAACTGTACTAAAGTAATGTTGAAAAGAATTTGTTTACATATTTTTGTCCCTCATAAAAAAGTGTTCATTGCAGATAATGTAAAAACAAGGAAGTTAGTTTTTCTACTAACAACGCATTTGTTTATGGACCAATGAAGTATGAATTCGTTTTCTAAAGGTATTTAGGTAAATATTCATATTTGTCTATATACTTTTGTCCATTACTGTATATTTGAAATGCTTCTTTAATTTTGTAAACGTTTCGGCCGCAACGGTGACTTTCTTCAGTAAATGACACTTTTTACAATATGTATATACAGAGTATACTTTAAATAAATGTTTTCTTATTGGCCAGACAAACATGGAAGATCATCGACATATGTTTCAGATGTCACATTATTAAAAATGATGTCCAATTCCCAATAGATATTTCAGAATTTAAATTTTGCGTCATTTCTTAGTGCTTGACTTAGGCAGATTAAGGACTTATTGAAGCACTACCATCCACTATTAATGCCGACCTGAAACTAATAATGTCAAGTAGCGACTGATCTTAAAACTGTTTCAGAGTTATTTGTCCCGTGTATATATGTTTTGGGTATTGGTGTTAGTTGCATTTCCGGTCTCGGATGACATTTCAAAAATGTTGGGATAAAATAAAAAATATTTATCTCATTTAAAAGTGTATTGAGACTACGATTTTATTCCAATAACTAATTAATTAAAGTTTTGCTATTGTTTTTGTTACTTCTTCGTGTTTTACAACAAATATTTGGGCGATTTAGCTGGGCTTTAGAAACCCTGAAAATTAATGGATGGAGGAACGCATCAGAATTGTACAAACATCCTAGGAAAGCTCTCTTTCATTTTTTAATCAAAATTACGCTGGTGGAACGGTAGACAGTACCACAAAATATGTACTTTTGGGTCGCTTATCGGATAAAATGTATCTTAACAATATGTTTCTTCAACAAGATACGGCTACTCATCATACGGAGAGGAGGGAAACTTTGGAATTTTCACAATTTTCCTTCTGGCCGCATGATTTTTCGTAATGGTGATCATGCAATCTACCTTTTGTTTTGATCTCTCGAGATTTTTCAAAAAACCGCAAACGATTAATAAAATGAAATATTATTTTTATTTAAAAATAAAATCCTGAAATACCTATCGAGGCACCCTTCCATTTTTTGACTGATAGCTGTTTGTATTGTAATGAGAGTGTATTCTTGTCAAAGGTAGATTATGTTACCTTACGTTTAAATCACCTTTATTGTCGGTGGAGCAAACGAATGAATCCTTTACAGATATCCTATTGGTCCATCCTAAGTACCCCCACTTCCTCACCCCTCCTAATCCCAAATATTTGCGTTTACGGTAACTATAGCGAGCATGATGCCGATAGCGAGGACGGTCAGACATTCGGCGGTTCCATCTACCAGAAGCTCAGCCCTAAGCTGGAGACGGGCATCAATCTAGCGTGGTCTGCTGGCAGCCACAACACCAAATTTGGCATCGGTGCTAAGTTCGATCTTGATGCGGACGCGGCAGTGAGGGCGAAGGTCGACAACGCCTGCCAGGTCGGACTGGGGTACCAACAACGTCTACGTGAAGGTAAGTAATACGAGTACTCCCGATATTTATAGGGGGTTGAGACCTTCCTTTTCATAAACAACTACGTTTGAAATAACGAACACGGGTTTGTTTATTTCGTCCTGAATTTGGAGCTATCTACATCTTCTGCTATGTTCACCCAGATGGTTTTGTACGATATAAACAAATCTACGCAGTTCTGATGGAAACATCGAGGACGACGACAACGTTCTGAATACTCGAATACGCTCGCGGAGTATCAATAGGATCTTTGAAGACGTTTACAGTAAAGATCAAATCGATAACTACGTTATATATGCAGGAATGTGCCAATAGGGAATATGCATGTGATTCAAATATCGATTATTCATTTTTACTTACAGTCTATATTGCTACAGAAAGCATTTTATACATATGCGCTGTAAAATTACGAGTGTTAATAAAAAATGAGAAAACACCCGGCAAATTGAAAACATGGAAACGCAACGCTATTGACGTGACGTAACGATCTCTGCAAGTAAGCAGCCAATCCTTTGTCGCTGTCATTGTTTAAAAAATGAGAAAATACCCGGCAGATTCAAAATATGGAAACGCAACGCTATTAACGTGACGTAACGATGTCGGCAAGTAAGCAGCCAATCCTTTGTCGCTGTCATTGTTTGTCAACCTATCAGTTTAATCGGTTTCAGAGAGTGAAGGTTTATGTTGAGTCCGCCACCGAGTTATCTAAGTACAATTGGTTACGCTCCTTTTTTAACACAGATATCAACGCCGTTTGACAGCGGACATGCATCTTTGCCGCCAAGGCAACATCGGAAAAACAACAGCAGAAAAATAGAACCTTTCAAAACCTAACAGCAAATTAACCAAACAATAAGATGACAAACCATGAGCTGTGACGTCACTGCGAAACGTGCGAAATACAGAACCTTTCAAAACTTGACTGCAAATCATGAAGATTAGAGAGGGTGCTGCGCATAGAGCGTCCCTCTCGTATGTACACTGCTCAGAAAATGAAGTTTTGCGCATGTGGCATCTCTATGTTGCTGTCATCATGACTGTAAACCAGTGGCGGCTCGTGCCAATTCAGTGAGGTAGTGCCAGAATGGAAGCCATAATTTTGAATCGATTCAAAATTGTAAAGAATAACTTATAACTTACCCCTGATAGTTAGTGGTCAAAGTTCTTGAGGTTCAATAAATCTATATGTCCAAAAAAAAATCAAAAATAAAACTATTTACACACGCGCACCAAATTATAAAACAAGTGTGGAGAAGTACCTATAACTTCAAAGTTTTCTATACATGAAGTCCATTCTTCTTTCTTTTTTGGTAGCAAAGTTTTCGATTACCTTATTATTAAAATTGTCAATGCCACTAACAAAATGTTTTTCTGCAGACAGCATTCCTAAAGCAATAAGCCTTTCTTCCTTCATTGTGTTTCTGAGGAAAGTTTTAATCCGTTTCAGCATTGAAAAAGAGCGTTCTGCTTCAGATGTTGACATCGGTATAGTGATTAAAATACTTAAGAGCTTAAGAGTTTCTTGAAACGTACAATTTAATCCTTCCTCGTTCAATAAAATGGATAGTGGAACAGCTCCAGAAGTAGTTCTCAATTCTTCTCTCTGATATAATACTTGTAACTCAGTTTTAAGCCGCCTGTTTTTGTCTAAAAATGAAAATTGTGTGCATGTGTCATTTAAATGTGCTTCAGGAAACTGATGTTTATAAACAGAAAACTTTTCAGACACAAATAAATTAGAAGCAACTAAATGTCCAGAAAAGTTAAATCTTGTTCTTATTTGCGATAATACTGCATCGCATATTTCTAACGCTTCCCGTTTTTTGCTGCCTTATTCAACTTGCCTTTTTTTTCTTGCCGGTTCATCAGTTTCTCTCTGCACTCGTTCAATTTCGTCAATAATGCTATCCATTTGTTCTCGTATAGTTTGAATTGCTGCTTCAAAATTCTCTAAATCATTTTTGACCTTAACAGAATCGGTGCATACTTTTTGTAATTGGTTAAAAACAATTTCAACATGTGGCATTATTTTATGGAATATACTTAGCCAAAATACAAAATTTGTATCTTGCAGCTTTAATTTGTACCCACTGGCTTGATTAATCGACGAAGAATCGCGTGAAGTACTTTCTATATTGTCCATAACTTCAATCAGGTCTTTCCTATTTTCATAAACTGTATGAACACCTCATGACTGAAAATTCCAACGTGTTTGGGAAGATCTTGGCAATCTGCAATTTAACTATTTCATCCAAAATTTTTGTTCTTTGAGGAGACGTCGAAAAAAAAGAGCATAATCCAGATAAATTATGGAAAAATATTCTAGCCTGCTTATTGACAGAGCATGCGCTTGTCATAATTAGATTTAACTGGTGTGCATAGCAATGAACATAATTTGCAAGTGGATAAGTTTCCTTAATAATTTTTTGAACGCCATTCAATTCACCACTCATAACAGACTCACCATCATAGCTTTGAGCTATTAATTTGTTTGGATTTTGATCTAGTAATGGATTTACAACATTTAAAACGCATGCAGCGATTGATTTGGCATCGTGTCCGTCGGGGACGTAAAATCTCCAAAATCACTCAACTGGTTGTCCTTTACACAAATATCTGAAAATAATAACTAACTGAAATTCACAGGCTACGTCAGTCGTTTCATCGGCAATTACTGCAACAAAAGGAGAATTTGCAATCTCCTTCTTAACTTCTTCATGATAAACATCTAGCATGCACTCAAGAAGCTCGTTTTGAGATGTTTTTGAGGTACCCTTGAAAAGTTTGGCACTTTGAATATGGACTTTCAATTCGTTGTCTAATTCGGCGCTAAAATTCACCAGCTCCTTAAATATGCCTCTGTTTTCCGAATTTTCCTTTTCATCGTGACCCCTTAAGGCTAACTCAAATGCTCCACAAAACCTTATACAATTAATAATTTTATTCAATACATATCGATTCTTATCCACTTGATTATTATGTTTAATTAGATCATTGCGATAAGCCGAATTGAGTTGAGTCCTTATATTTAATTTACCAAGAATAGAAAAGCTAAAAACATTATTCATATGGACTTTAGATTTTTCGTGGGTCTTCATTTTATCCCATATATGTATAAGATCGTCTGTACCTTTTTTTGACCAAGTCTCGTCACCTCCAAATAGAACACATACAATACAAAATAGTTTATTCGTTTCTTCACAACCACATATCCAGCTGTTTTTATCGTACACATTTTTATTAAATTTGCGACAGCGCGATTTTTGTCCGCTACCACTTTGTTTCTCAATTTTTAAATCGGGTATTGGCCGTCCTAATTCTTTAATTTGCAGTTTTTGATCCAGCGAAAAACCACTAAATGAGTTTTTTAATATCCCGATTTTATTCATTTTCACTAGTTTTAATAAAACAGTAAAAAATATGATCACAAAACAGAGCAGTTCATTAACACTAGACGTACTAAAACAAAAAAGGTATTTTTCACTTTTCAGGTAAAAAAAGACCGAAATCAGCACTAGACGTAATCATAACGAAACGTCCGACCGAACAAAAACACCGCCGATATCACTTGATAACGAATTACGACTGATGATGTGCCTGGCACAAATTATACTTGTCTTTCGCTATTCACCTCATATAAAAATGTGTAGGGTAGCGTTACCTCTGTCGCTCGTATGCGATGCTAGTAGAATTTCTCTCTTTTTATTTGGGCCGGCCCAAAATTGGCACAAGTTGATGACGTCAAGGACAAGGCGTGCTTTCCGTCTCGCGTGGTTCGGGTGCTTGCGGTGTTGTCACGTTGTCAGTGTTGTCACTTCATATAATTTATACCAAAAAAAAAATGAAAAAGCAGAAAATAAAGTAAAACATTGAAGATTGAAAAAAATATTCTTTTTGAAGAAGACAAGGTAGTGCCATGGCACCGTGGCACTACCTCACGAGCCGCCACTGCTGTAAACCACTCCAATTTCGACAGTTCGGACGAGTTGCAAACAAAAATATCGGATAATATTAATAAACCACGAAGTAATAAACCTACAAAGCATGGCAAAACGTTAAAGATAGCGGTAGGTTAAGTTGACATTTTTCGATACGCCGTGTTCTATGCCCACTAGATTTCCGAGAGCCACCACCATCTTTGGCGACAGGATTAGCTTCATATGGATACGTGTATCCCTTGATCATTTTGTCCTCCTATCTCTAGTCTTAGTACAGCGAACTAGACGAACTTAGAATAAAATGACAAACCAGGAGTTGTGACGTCACTGCGAAGCCCGCGAAAAATGCTACGTTTACATCGTCATTTTAGCATTGCGAAATATTTAATAAAAAACAGACATTTCCTTGAATGGAATATGTGTTACGGTATTAACGTAAATAATTGACAGATAAAACAAAAATAACATGCCTATTCCCTGATTCAGTTTGATTATAAACTAGGTCAAGTTACGTACTGCACGGCGCCTGATTTGGATACTGACTATCATTGCCTGATCTATCTGCTCTGTAAAGTCCCAACTTTTTAGATACCCTGTATAGGTCATTGAATATCTCGTGAATCGTGGCCGTCACATTATTAAATAGAATTTGGTACTGCAATGGCAACAATCAACGATCTAATTTTATTGAGAGACATATGTTTCAAGAAATGCATGCTTTTAAAATATCCGAACGGGAGATACAGCTACCTTGAGCATATCATGGTAACGGTCACGGTTCACGAGATTTCGCTCTGCCATTGATTGACGTATTTTTCACTGTGTTCCAAAAAGGGATCTAGAAATTATTACGTAAGCACTAATGGGGGGCTGGGGTCTTTGCTTATTTTTGATGACACGGGGGATGGGTGAATACGTCAGCAATTTTTATCATTTTTTTCTTTTCGGATTTTTTACAAGTACAATACTTCCTTCAAATCGTAAAATGTACCAAAACGTTACGTAAACATGGGAGGGGGGGGGGTAGGTGTAGGAGACTTGCTTGTTTTAGCTGACAAGGGGGAGGGGAGTGAATAATAATGAATGAAAATCTGCGTACGTAATACTTGGACGGCCCCACTATGTGTGAGCAAGCTTTACATTTTGTTAACGGATTATGTTTCAGGTGTCACCTTAACATTGTCTGCTTTAATCGACGGAAAGAACTTCAACAATGGTGGACACAAGGTCGGTTTAGCTCTCGAATTGGAGGCTTAATCAAGACATTTCACCCTGATCCGCACTGTGTTAGCGCCACCCCACGTATTTAAGCTGCTGTATTGTAGATATATGATTGATTGTTTTAAAAGGGACTTTTTAGTATTAATCAAAGATACGTCATCTTTATTTGTCCGCATATATATTGATTTACATCAAAGTTTTGATTTTTTACATATATATTGTATATACAAATAATATTTTTAACAAAAATTGTAGCAATTTGCTCTTGACTGTTTTCTCGATGTTGGAAGGGCATGTGTAAAGTATTTGGCAAATTCATTATATGTCGAATAAAGTATTATGAAAATCGTTGAAAAAGTGAAGAGCTGCATCTACTTTTACTTTGGTGTATACGTTGCTTTATTTCGGTGGAAAAATCATGCGATAAAAGTGTTAAACATTCTCAAATACAGATTTACAATTTAACATGATTTTTATTTGGTCCACCTAAAAAGTCGTTATATCAATGAGCAAAGAGAACCAGAACAGGAACGAGAGGTTTCGACACGCACAATTAACGGGAGTGATTGATCACCGTGACAGCATTTTTGCACCTAACCTTACTTTCTTTTGTGCAATTTTATGAGTTCCTCGTAAACTACCTATTTTTAGTTTTTGTATAGATTGCAGATACGCAAGCGTATTTGAAAGTTTTCTCATAGTAAAGCTATACAATTATTGAGAAAAAATAAAAAAAAAAATGGGAAAATGTGCGGTAAATTTAAAATATCGAAACGCAACGCTATTGGCGTATCGTTACCAGTGCGACTTGTGACCAGCCTTTGTTGAGAGGTCACTATTTGAAATGACAGGCCTTCGTTCTCACTGTCATTAACTGCCAACCTCTCAGTTTGGTCGTTTGGAAAGAACACATTTATCAGCTTTTTTACATCCTTATCGTGTTATTTTGACCACAGACAGACTCGGTCCTTGAAAATACCTTCTTTGAAAAAATGCACATTCTTCGTAAAAATTAATCATATATGGGCAAAATCATATTTATGTGTTCTGTACTTGAATATATAGATGAAACGGCAATATCTAAAAATATCTGTACTACTCAGCTCTCAGAAGTCGCTTTCTTCACAAAAACTGAGAGATAACATTTTAACAAAGGTAAGACAAAACGTTGACATTGTTGCCACATCATGCTTTAAATATAGCCATTATGTTACCAAACAAATAGAAATAATTTTTTTTTTTTAGGTGTAACACTTCTAATGTCACTTGAGTATACAATCAAATGACAGATCGTGAGTCGCGTGAATCGAAAGCGCGCCAAAAATGCGGCGTTTAAATCAACATCACTGGAATTACAATTTTAGACATTTAATTAAACGTAAATACAGACATTTCCTTGAATAAAATATGTGTTTTACGCATATACCCTATTTGAATATGACCATCAAAAAATATTGAAGTAGAACCAAAATTTTTCACTTCCAGAGATAAAACAAAAAATGTGTACTACATAATTTTTATTTTTAAGCAATATTCAATAAAGATACAAAATAAGTGTTCTTAACTAGGAAACCATCTGTTCATCCATCACTTTCAGCATCCATTCTGGGTGACACTTTGAGATACTTTCTATGATAGAATTCACCTGATAGCACAAAGATTGGATCTGTTTGTCCCACTGAGGAAGCGTCTCTCGAGCTACAAGGAAAAAATAAGACCATTCATTGCTGAAATATAATTTTTTTATAAAACGTAGCTAATTCTTTCGCTTGTCGCTGCCTACCCAGGGATTTATGTGTCATTGCCCAATAGTAGCCTGCGAATTTGAACATAGCATGCTGATGTTAGTTTTGACGAAAAAAAATGACATTTGAAGAAACAGTGACTTGAATATTCCCTCAAAAAATATTAGTTAACACTGATACTAACTTTCAAAATGAACTATGGAATCAATCTGATCAATATAACCATTCATCCTTCCTTCAGTGATCATTTGACTAGCAATTTTCTCAGCTTTGGGTGGTGGAATTTCCAATAATGCTCCCAATTCTTCGAAGCTAATGTTGTTGTACAACTTGCTTGCTGACAGAAGGTTATGCTCAATGACAGCTCGATCCAATATTGTCGACCCGTCCACTGTGGTTGCTTTTTGGTGTGGTTGCAAAAAAACTTCAAAATCTTTCAGTTCGGACCTACAAATGAATATAACCCTTAAGTGCTCAATTTAAGGAAGACTTGTTTATAAGTTGAAAAGTGGCCTTTTTTCAGAGAGACCTTATTATCTTACATAATAGTGCCTTAATCTCAAGGATTCCTCAGTTAACTAAATTGGACAGTCATTTTACATCTTTGAAGAGAAAAATTGATTACCGACAAATCTGTAAATCCTGAGGAGCAAGGCAAATAAGTTATTCTCACATCAAAGCGAAAACATATCATTTACCTTCTGATGATTCTTTCCAAGTACATCTTCTCCAAAATAGCTACTGCAGGCAACTGTTGGCATCTTTCATCTTTGAAAAGGGTTGCTAACATTCTAGAACGTTGTTGCCCTGCAGATGCTAGAACTGTACATACTAAAGCATTTCTAAGAGCAGTCATTCTCTCATCTTCATGTACAATGTTTCTGTATGAGAGTTCATTGTATCTTTGAGCTGCTTCAATGAATTTTCTCCTGAAATTTGTTTTAATAAATATTGCTGAATTCTGTTCATTATGCATAAGGCACACTTGGGGTTTTTCTATTTCAAATTAAGTAGTATTATACATTAAAATGTTGGGATTGAAAGTATCACAATACCTGTAATCCAACACGCGTGCATAGCAAACTTTATAATAAATTTGCAATTGTTCATTTCGAGACTCTGCTTGCAGTAATGATGCTCTGTTAATGAATGCTTCAGCTTGCACTGGATCATCATTCTCCAAATACAACCTAGCAATTTTCAGGTAAGTCTCCAATTTATAATCAACAGTGTACTGCTTCTGTCCAGTTTCTAAAGGTATGCCAACCAATACCACTGCAGCCTCTTTCCACATTTGGTTACGTTCATAGATGTCTGCCAAGTGTTGGCGGATACTGGCGACTTGCTCTTCGAAGGAAATTACCCTTGGTTGGACTTTGTCCAACATATAATGAGACACGACCTTTGATACGTCATCTGGTAGCTTCATGAGATGGCTGCTTATTTCAGTCAGAATCTGGCGAGAGATTACCAAGCTGACGTTTTCGTTTACAACTAGAAGCAATATTTTCAATTAAGTTCTGTGTGAACAGTAAGATATTACTTGATAAATGTATATCTGTGAAACTTGAGAAAATATTTGAATGTTATCCAGAATAAATGTGGAACTGATAGAATCACAATCACATTGAATTATTTAAAATAAATATCAGAGAGTCATGTTTTGTCAATTTTTTGGTTGGTAGCCGTGTTTCAAATGGTATGACTCTAGTAACTGAAAAACTTCAGGCAATATTTCTATCATCGAATGAAAAATAGCATGACTGGCACTTAATCGTGGCATTTATTTATAAATCAGATTATTGACAGCAACTTTTGTACTAATTATTTTGAAAGGAAAATGAGTAAAAAATGAATTGGAGTGGAAGCTTTGCTCTAAAAATTGAAGAGTATGCGGGACCCACTTGATGTAAGCAGAGTTTCTGGACACATCTGCTAATGACTGAAGAAATACTGAGTAAAATCAGTCTGTGGATATGCTGCTGAGCCCCCTTCAAAACTTTCTTCTACATTTTGTTCATTCATTTTGAAGGCATAATTTACAAAAAAACAAATGGAATGAAGGCACATTTGTATTGTAGTGAATGCCAAATATAAAGGAATAAGCAACTTACTTGCTTCGATAAAGGTCTGCAAGCATTCTATCAAATCAGAATTGTGTTCCTTTAGAATCTCTTCCAATGTGGCACGATACCTAAAGTGATATTATAAAAAATAGTACACCACTGAGCATAGGTTAGAAGGGTAAACACTAGAAAACCAGGGTTGAAAAAAAGTTTTTTTTATTTTATACAAAACACGTTTTTTTTTTGTTTTAAACAAATAAAAAACATTGTTTAAATCATATTCTTTCATAATATTGATTATTGTACTAAATAATAGATACCTTATTTAAAGTCCGACTCTGTACTAAACTGTCGCGATCAGCTGTTACAAACTATGTAGCGCCACGCCGCCATTAGGCTGTGCCGGTGAATCCCCGAAATAACAAAAACCAATTGCAATGAGGAACTATTGGCCTGGGGGAACCAGGGACTTCTTTTTATAAATTCGCCTTGCAAGTTGCCTATTGCAATAACGTCTACTGTAAGTTATTTTGTGGTGTTCTTTTTTTGAAAAATGTCGTCTACAGGAAGGAAGAAAGATGCCATTTGGTCCTATTTTGATATTGTTAAAGATAATAACAAAAAATCAGTGACTACTAAATGTAAAGTAATTATGGCTGGACTAGTGCTGCGTATGAAGAAACATATTTAAAAATGTGTTCCATCTGAAAACTCTCAGCTACCAATGTCAATTATCTATGATTCCGAGTCAGATGAGGATTTAACGCTAGATGAGATTTTTACCAATTTAAAGACAAATGCCCAAAACTATTTAAAAAAATTAAAGTATGTCGCATTTGCTTTGGACAAAGTCCAAAGAAACACTTGCACCATAGGAGAGGCTACAGAGATATGGCCAGAATTTTTAGAAGCATTCGAGACTGAACAAGCAAAACTATTTAAAAAAATTAAAGTATGTCGCATTTGCTTTGGACAAAGTCCAAAGAAACACTTGCACCATAGGAGAGGCTACAGAGATATGGCCAGAATTTTTAGAAGCATTCGAGACTGACCAAGCAAAACTATTTAAAAAAATTAAAGTATGTCGCATTTGCTTTGGACAAAGTCCAAAGAAACACTTGCACCATAGGAGAGGCTACAGAGATATGGCTAGAATTTTTAGAAGCATTCGAGACTGAACAAGCAAATGGAGAATTTTCGGTAAGCGATACGAATAAAGTCGAGGAGCGTATGAAAAAGGATTTGACACCAGCTCATTTTTTGGCAAGTTTGCTTGATCATCGCTTTAGAGGCAATAAACTTAGTCAAGAGCAAATAGAAACTGGGATGGAATATGTAGCAACCTATCATCCAGAAGCATTGCCATATATTATTAGTTACTAGGCAAAGTGTATATGTTTTCTAAACATCTAATTGAGAATGTAAAACTATGGTGCCGTTTTATGAAAAATGTAAATACCACAGCCTTGAAACTTGCTCAACAGCTGCATACAGCTATTGCATTGTCAGCCAACATAGAAAGACTCTTCTCATCATACGGTTTAGTCCATTCAAAACTACATCAACGGCTAAGCAATGTCAAAGCTGCTAAGTAGGTACAAGTTTTAAAGAGCTTAATTCCATCAGTGATGAGATGACTGATCAGATATCAGATTGATGACTATGAGACTGAAAGAGTGTGGGGAATTTGTTAACACTTGTATGCAAAATGTTTAAGTTTTCCAATTTTTGTTGTCTTCCTATTATTAATAAATAAATAATATTTATGTTAAAAAGTTTGTATAATGTATTTGAGAACATTTCCTATTTTTATTTATTATATTAATAAAGAAAATGAAGAAAAAAACGCTAGTTCAATTTAAGTGTTTTAAACAAAAACTTTTAAACCTATGTAAATGTTTAAAACAATTGATTAAAACAAAATGTTTAAAATGAATCAACCCTGTAGAAAACGTTTTTTTATATAGGACAAGCCTCAATCTTGCTATTAAAAACTGAGAACTCTCTTCTGGCAGATTGTTCCACATTCTAAGTACCTCAAGAATAGGATACTAGTGGTAAGTTCTCATCATACAGAATTAAATTGAAATTAGTATGAATGTTATGTGAATTTACTATGGTCCATATCATCAGTATTTACTTATTTTGTCAGTTTATGAATCAATAATTACTGATGTCTTGGCTACATGGTCAAAAATGAGACATTTTATTATAAATACTGATGGATCACAGTAACTACTGGCCATGTGGCATTTGCAATAGAAGAGAGATCAGAGTAGCAAATTCTACTGGTATATCAGTAGAAGAGAACCAATCACCCATAGACTGGGAAACAATTAAGCCTACAGTCAAGGACATGTCACTGGCAGATACTCCTCCCCCAGTGGTGGATCTAGGATCCATGGGGCCAGAAGCACAAAGTGCAAAATATATGAAATATAAAAAGTAAAGATATATAATCTGAAATAATGGTTCAATCATGGAAAACATACTTTTCTGCCTGGTCCTTGTGTGTTCCTCCAGAATTCTGGATAGCTTGCAGCTGTATACGAAGGATTGCAGCCTTGTTGGACATATTTTGCTTGGTTCCAAAAGCAAACGGCTCACTGTATTATGATAAATAAATTAGATTTTGTCTTCTTTATTTATAACCTTTGTGTAAAACTTATTTTTGTTGATTTGAGGCTTGACAGCTCATTTGCAAGAAAGTTTGTTCCAAACAAAAAACGATCAAATATGTAGATACTTAAAGTTATGGACGTCGTAGCTATTTTACATTTTCTACTTAATTCTTAGCAATAATGTTTTAGTACGTATTCGAAGCTAGAATGTTTTTTAAACGTGAAAAACGTTCAATCTATAGTGAAATGCTTTTATATAAAATCTGCATGTTTTATTTTGAGGAACAAACCTAGCAAAGTAACCTCTTTTTTTTATTCTTTGACGTTTACCCAACGTTGCCGGGTCCATTCCAAATTTTGAACAGTACTGAGTACTCAAGTGACAAAAATTATACAATTATCGCATGTTCCAGAATGGCATGCCCTCTGCTAAATATAAACGAACCACACTTTACAGTTAATCTTTTAACAGCTGCAGCACTCACAGATCAAGACTCTGCAATATTCGAATATGGTAATGTGCTAGTGCAGAAGACTTATTTTGAAAATGATGCTGTTAGGATCATATCTGGAGGCCCTGCGTGCCTCCTAGACCTAGTGGGCAAAGGAATGTTGACCTGTTACATTCAAGGTAAACCAACGTATTATTTTTGTCTTCATATATAACTTAAAACATTTGACATAGGGGAACAACTTATGGCACCGACTTCAAGTTTGATCTTAAGGACTATAAGAGAGCTGAGTTACAATCACCAGAAAGGCAGTTTGCTACTAGTGCCAGCTGATTCAGGAACATTGCTCAATTTTGGTGTAGCAATAGAGAGAGCTTTAAATGATAATTTGAAAGTCAAGATGATTCCAATTAGTGATGACTACGAAAATGTGTTTAAAACATCAATTAGAAAACGAGGCCTCAGCGGTATAGTGCTCCTAAGCAAAATAGCTGGAGCGATGTCAGAAAGGGGCAAGTCGCTGCTAGAAATCTATGAATATTGCTTAAAACTGATGCATAACATGAAAAGTATTGGTTTCACCATTCCTACTTCCAACGAATCTGTACCATCTCCTTGTAAATGTATGGAAAAGGTTGGAGATATCTGTGAACCAGAAACGAAGAGAATAAAGGCTGAATATGATTTTAAAGAAAAAATATGTGCCAAAACTCATGATGCCATCTTGTATATAAGAGCATTTGAAGAACCTGAGGTACCTTGGAAAATAAACCTAACTGTTGGGGATGAAGTTGTGTTATTACTAAACACCAACAAAACCTTAACAAAGGCAGAAGATTTCATGTGTGCAAAAGCTTTCATAGATTATTTGGATAGTATCTCAGTATTAGTACATAGACTTTACATTGGACCATTTATAACTGATCTACATGGAACCAATCTTACTGTCACCATTTTAAAACCACATAATCCTGCTGTGATAGAATATCTAGATGATGTCTGCAAAGCTCCAGGTATCTATTAATAGTTATTATTACATCTAGGGCAAGAAGTAGATGCTTATGGCCTAAAGTGTGAAATTAATATCATTAATCTACATTTAAGATTATACAATGACATCACAAACACACCTTCTCTAATTAGTAATCTACATCAGACAGTTTTCTATGATTAGGCTATTTGTCTCTTAAGAAAATCTATGTCTTATACCAATTATAGCTCATATAAAACTAATCCATAATAAGAGTGTGATTATACTAGAATATTGGAGGTCTTGGTGCTGGAAAGTACAGGACTTATCACCTGAAAAACATATTTATGAACTACACTTTTTGGTACTGTTGTAGATCAATGTTGTCTTTTATTTATCAAAAGATTTCTTATGCGTTTTGTTATATCTTTCCCACTTTTAGGCTGGAGGAGAGTTAACCAGCACAAAATAATTGCAGTTAGTGAAATACTAATGACTGCGAAACTGACAAGGAAAGACAGGCTGGCCCCACCAATTAGAGGCGCAAAATTGTCAGAAAAATTGGCGAATATACTCATGTACTCAACACAATTTGCGTGCGAAGCATTGATTTCGTGTGAAAAGCAACTGAATGTGATTGACTCTGAAAGAGGTATATCGCAGCATACAGCATGAGGGTTAGAGTACACCGGGGGGCGGCAGGAGAAACAATTTTCGCGTTACCCCAGCATGCCGACGCCGCCCGCCGCGAGGTCCCACTAAATGCTTTCTGATGCTGGCAAAGAAAAATATAATAGTTCTATCTATTGTCTGGTAGTTACGGTATGCTACGCTTAGCCGATGGATTTTGAACGTGGCAAACGACGTCGGCATGCCGCAGTATCTCTTGGAATTCCGTGGCATATGTAGCTGCTCTTTTCTGCCGTCTGTCGGTATGCTCTAGCACAAACAATAAATACACTAATACTAGGGTGAAATTAGCAATTAATTTGAAGGAAAAGGCGACACAGGCTCCAGGCTAAGAACAGCAGCAGAAACTCTTTTGAAGAGGATAAATCAAGACAAAGTAATAACCAACTGCCCGTTCGCATTTTTCGAGTCATTGAGCAAGATGTTGGAACGATGTGTCGGAGGGGCGACAGGCTGCATCTATAGCATCATGTTCGAGGCCGCAGCTTTGGTTTTCGGAAAAATGAGCGAGGATGACATCATCACCCCTCAAAACTGGTTGCAGGCCCTTCAAGTTGCCGCAGATGCACTGAAAAAGTAAGTTTTGTAAAAAAAGTTCGTTTTTCCAAATAAGTTGTGATTAAACAAGAGTAAATGGCTGATATATTACCCTGACAATTATAAGTGAAGAAATTTCATGTAGTGATAGGTTAATGCTTTAGTCAACTATTTGGCAGATGGTCACGTGACAACTGCCATGATAACCTGTTTGTGTGTCTACGAGCTATAAAGCTGTCTGTTTTTAATACGTTTTTCATCGCAATTTTTCTTCTAGGTATGGTAATGTAGAATTTGGTGAGTGTACTATGTACGACCCTATATACGCATGTTGTCAGACAGCTAAAGAAGGGCTAGAAATGGGTCAGGACTATATCGAGGCTTTCGGGAAAGGTGTAGCAAAGGCTGAAGAGGCTGCTCAAAAGACCAGGCTAGAGTCATATAAGCACCCAGACGCCGGAGCTCATGCAGTGGGCATATGGCTAAGGGCTGTGTATGAGGGGGTCAAAGTTATGAATCCTCAATGAAAAAGCTGTGATTCTTTGAATAAATTTTATTGTTTATAATGCATAATAGATGTTTTTGTTCTGAGGTTGAATCTGCAAGGTATATGTAATCTTCCAGAAAAGGAACAATTTCATGCTGTAGAATATTTCCGTGTTAATGACTCACAATACTTTTGATCTCTTTGGAGAACTCCAAACACGATGCGGCGCCAACGTTGGAGCTACGAAAATATTGACGATCTGGCACCGTCGTATACTAATTCCCCTCTATAGGAGACAGTATTACAAGAGATGGGCAAACGGTAGCAAGCGGCTAAAAAGGAACGAGTTGTAAAGCTGTGGAAGAGGTTAACGGTGCGCCGATTTTGAATACTTCTATCAAATAATGGTAAATCGTCGTGAAGGCAAATTTTACGTAAGGAAATGAAATCCAATTTATCAAGAACAGATTTTGATTGAAAAGGCGGGGAAGGGGGTATTTTTGAGGTGTCTGAAGCAACATTTTTATTTTGGTTGTTCGTTTGTTACAAGCGAACGAAACTCTGTACACTGGAGTAATTTGGAGTGCCGATATCGAATGTGTCTATTAGAAAATGATTGGTCCAGCGAAGCTTTGGATAAGAAAATGTGGGTTTTAGCTTTTAGGGCTTCTAGCTTAATATAAGCACGGATAGTCGGGAAGTAAACAATTCAAGAAGAAATCCTTATAACACGACTTGCTCTTTCGGAGAATTAAAGCAACTTTTCTGGTAGATGCGTAATTCTTTGAAATAATTATGGCGAATTACAGCGCGTTAAGCCAAGTCAAGATCTTTGCTGCCAACTTCACCATGGACGTTGTATTGAAGAGGTGTGCAACGGAGCCTGCTCCAGATCTCTTCAGAGAGATTCACGCATCTTCCCAGAAAAGTGGAAATTTGCTCATGTCCAACCCATCCCACAAAAAAGGATCTAAGACCGACCCTTTACAACTACAGGCCTATAGCTGTGCTTTCTGTTATAAGTTCGTAGTAAGCACTTTTCTCCGCATGACCTCCTCACTTTTAGTTAGGACCTAGCCTCGAGTATTGCTCACACATTCGGGGTGCTGCCGCCCTGACTACATTATTTATGCTCGATGCTGTCTAGAGGAGGGCTGTCCGACTGATCGATAACTCCTCTCTCGGGACCCTGTCGCACCAGCAGAACTTCGTACATCCTTAACTGGTCGATACGATCGCTCCTTTGCCCCGAGGGTGTCGATATTGTGGAACAGTCTACAAGAGGAAGCTTTTCCCAGTTCTACTAACCTTATAAGCAGTTCAAAAATCGGATTGACAAAATTTCTTTGGAATCCTCATAACAGCTGCTGTGCGCTGGCATTTAGGCTTCTGCCTGCGTAGCTGCTTCGACGTAAGAGAAAAAATCTATGTAACATTTATCTATACAAAGTAATTTTGTAATTACCGCGGACAGGAAAAACAGTTGCGACAAATTCTCAAAGTAAGACCCGAGGATCTTTCATTTGATCTAAGATAACTTTTTGGACACCGAAATGCAGTACACGGCTAGCTATTTTTAGGTGGATCAATTAATGATAGAACGTCATTTCATTCTTGTCTTATTTAATGGTAAAGTATGTGTTACAAAGTATCGTTTTCTTGAATTTACCTCATCTCTACAATTCACAACAATCAATAATGCGACTCGGGTGCGCATGCTCACTGCCATGTAGTCGTAGATTAGTCGTAGATTCCTTCCATTGCGCCTCTATCCCCCATCCTTATCTTAACTTATAAAACTTCATCTATCTATCTTTCTTTGTCATCCTGTTGACGTGCCCGGCGGCTAGCGGATAGCGGATCCGCCATTTTGTCTTTCTATATCGTGTGGGCAACTCGTTGGTGGACATCGCCGTTGTGAGGTGCTTTAATCCCAGAAATTTTGCGGTTTTTTACTCCGTTTTAAGTTTAGGTGAGTAGTATCACAATTATTTATTGTTTTAACAGCAGGTGAGACATTATTTATGTTGTAACTACCATCTATCGATAGTATTTGAAAATAATACGCACTTGCGAACTCCCATGCTTCTACGGTTTACGAAAACGTGTGTGTCCTCCGTATAATCTGGGTATCGGGAGATAACTGCAAAGTTCGTTCGTTTTCTGAATACGAAGCTTCGAATACCTTATAATTTGTATGTATTGTAATCGATTTTTTTTTTACAAATGATGCATCCTCCTGACGCCATGATGATTTTCAGATTTCAGTCTAATTTTTAGTTTTTATGTTTCAAACGTTAGCGATAAATTCATAAAACGAATGATGTATTATTATTTTTTTTGGACTGAAAAAATATCTGTATAATGTTTGCCATATACCGGAAAGTTTTTTGTGCTTCGAAATTTTCTTGGGTGGGACTCGTTAGACCATTTTGCCATAATTATCATTTGATGACACTCATGTTATAGCTCCGAAATAAGCGTGCAGTAAATTAAAATTCAATATTTATATCTTTTATTCATAAATCCGTGGACAGTCCCTTCGCCGGCTTTTCCGGAAAGTTCCTCATCGTCATGCGTCATCGTTTTGTGTCATCGTTTTGTCTTCGTTGTAACTTCGTTTATTCTCGGCTACGACCAGTGTTGCCAAACTGAAAAACTCGAAAGAAAAAATTAGGTCCGGTCCAATTTTCTGTGGCGGATCAAGTGCCTTGGGGTTACGCGTCACGGTCTATGGAAGAATAATTGTATTTTTGTATTGCAAAGTGCACACGTTTTGTTTAAACACACACAAATTGGAAAAACGCCATTTTTAGCACACATCACACATTATCTTCAAATATGAAAACAAATTAAAATTAGTCTTCTACAAAAATGATAATAATCCGAATCTACGCCCCTCGAATGCCCGGTTGCCTAATTTATGTATGATTGGTATGGGGCGTAAAACAACATAGAGTACCTAGAATCTACTTTTGGTTTCAGGTCTTTTTCGGTAAAAAAGTGAAGTTTTCGGTAAATGTCTCATTTCCATAGGAATACCGAAAAATCCATAGACCTTGAAAAATTGCTAAAAATATCGGAAAAGGTGTAGGTTCGGCAACACTGCCTACGACTTGATTGTGCTTTGGGCTTCTTTTCTCACCTACCATGTTGACAAGTTTTTTACTTTCAATTTGGAGTCATTAAACACAAGCATGAATATCCAACTAAACTGAATCCAAATTCAAGATGAGATGTAAATAATAACAGTTAGCGCGTGATCTCTCGGTAACAGGTGGGGACAACGCCTCTTATTGGTCAATTCGCCATTAAATTTCAAGCCGTCGCCTGGCGGAATAATGCGCGAGGCAGAGGCAGGGCAGGCAGAGTTACACTCAGGCCACCGTCCGTCGCGTGTATCACTGCGTGCTCGTGTTTTCGTATTCACATTGCTTGGTTGTTGCTGTTGTTGTTGTTAAGTGTATTTGAGTTATTTGTTAAGTTTCTGTTTCTGTTAAATACTGTCATCTTTGTTTTACAACACGTTGGTGGTAGTCCATCATTCGGAGGTAGCCCTGAATGCGGCCCTTACGCCGTCCTTGCTTTTGGCAATCACGCATCCATTCTATCTTGGGTGTAAATACACTATAGGTCTTAGGCTAAGCACATAGTGGAGCGGAGAGCAAGCAAATTAAGTTACGTTTTTTAAATCTGAACGCAGATAGTGAGGCTAACGTCGGAGATTCGATAAGCGCTGTTATAGTCGAGCAAAGCAGAGCGTTCAAACAAGTTTGTTTTCTTTGCTGTAATCGCTTATAGTATACATTGAAAAATGAACACCGAAGAACTAATAACTAGTATTTTTATGAAAAAAGCTCTCTGGGATCAAAAGGACCCTCAACACCATAATCGATTTATATTAGATAAGTTGTGGGATGCGGTGGCCAAAGAAATGAACTCTACAAGTAAGTGCTTATAACAAACATTTATTTAGTTTTACAGCGATAATATACATAGTTATTTGGCTTCTCAAATTTTATTTTGACATAAAAACATTTTCCCTAACAAAATTCGCAGTATCAGTTGATCTGTTATTTTGTCGGGATCCGTCTGCTGTTTCAGAATGTGGCATTACTATTTCATTTTTAATATCTAATCCTTCCTTGTCGATTATAATATTATGTAATAGGCAAATACATTTAATAATTTTATCAGCCCACTCCGGAGAGATTTCTATAGGTTTCCAGAGAATGCGAAATTTAGCATTGATGATGCCAAATGCACATTCTACCGTCCTCCTTGCTCTTGAAAGCCGCATATTAAAATACTCTCTATCAACATCCAAATTTCTTCTGTTGTAAGGTTTAAGCAGATTTCTCAATAATGAATATGCTTCATCCCCAGTAAACACATAAGGAGCTACAACTGCGCTTGAAGGTAAAACACTATCTGGGGGAACGTTCAGACGTCCAGTATCTAACAAATGAAACAAGGAGGAAGAACGGAAAGTACCCCCATCACTCTGCTTTCCGTATCCCCCAACGTCAATTGTAACAAACTTACAGTTTGCGTCAGCGACTGCTTGAAGTACAATGGAGAAATAATTCTTATAATTATAGTACATACTTCCCTAGTGATGAGGACATTTTATTCGAATGTGCTTCCCGTCGATAGCTCCTAGACAGTTAGGGAAATTCCATTTATCATAGAATTCTTTGGCAATTTGTGTAAACTGTTGTTCGGTGGGAATTTTCATATGTACAGGCTGTAAGAGATGAAAAAAATACCGGCGAAACGGTCTGGAGACGGGGCTGCTCAATCAACTGTTTCATCTTGGCAATATTTCGACAGCCTGTGTTTTTTGAGAGATCAGTTTACTGTACGATCCAGTGGTGGTAATTTACCTAATGAAATGGCCGATACCATTTTGAATGAAGATACTGAGACTGAAGTTGGTGATTACGAAAAATCTGTAAATGAAAGCCAGTTACCTTTAGAAAACGAAAATATATCGGCCACGACCCCCGGCGCGACTCTCACTAAGCCTAGCAAAGTGAGAAATCAACAAAACGATAAAGATATCGGCACGGCCCTTGTTAGAATTGAGGAAACTAAATTAAAAATGTTACAAAATCAGCAAGTAAGAACCGTCGATGAAGATTCAAACTTTTTTGATAGCTTACTTCCTCATGTTAGAACACTTCCACCGCGCAAAAAAATGCTATTGAGAATGAAAATGCAGGAGCTGGTCTACAATTTCGTTTACGGAGGTGAATCAAATCCTTCGCAAAATCAGTACCAAAACTCTTCAGAAGTTTTATGCAGCACACCACAGGAGCCTATGGCCTACCATGTTACGGAGTTGCAAACTGTATCCCAGGAATATTCAAATCCCACCTCTGTTGCCTCCTATCTAAGCAATTTCTCCGATGAAACTCTTCACTAGCTTTACAGTATTTACTAATTATATAAGTTTGAATATTTGGTGTACCTACTTACCTCAAAGTAATCGTAAGACGTTCTGTAGGACTTATAGGATTTAAATTAAAATTTGTCCAGTTCTTTAATAGCTTATTTTCTATTCTCCCCAAAATGTAGTCAAATGTTGCAATACTCATTCGGAAATAAGCATGGAACTTTGCTGGATGTTCTCGCAACTCACTGTATAGGTGGTGAAATTCACCAAGTGTATGCCTACTACGGTTTATCTCATGTACACTACAGCTTCTGGGCTTTTTCTTATTATTTAGTAAATACCATATTTTTAAGCAAGAATTTTCAATTAACAATTCCATCTCGTTGAAAGACACTCGCTTATAAACTCGTCAGTATATGCCACCTTCACTTTCATCAACTCGCTGTTCCGTTTACTCGTTGCTCGCCGCTGTCATCGCTGCGTTGCTCTCCGCTCCACTATGTGCTTAGCCTAAGATGCTTTTAATCCCGCCGAGACATCGAACTACGGCATACCAAAAAACATGCAGGTATTTGGGATGTAGTAAGATTTTTAATAAGCTCAATGATGATATTATTAATGAATCAAATATAGCTGTTTTCAAAAGAAAACTAAAACTTTTTTTGATAGACAAATGTTTCTACACCTTGGAGGAGTTTTTTGTTTAGATCTATATTTTTATACTTTTTCAACTCGTCACCACTATTTTTATGACCTTGTCATTTGTTATAGAATTTTCTGTTCTATTCAACAATGAAATAAATTATTATTATTTTATTCATGTAACTAGCGGTAATTCTGTAGTTTAGCTACGCCAGCCTTTTTTGTTTCTCTGTCTGAATAGACACTGGTTTTCAAGATACAGGGTGTCAAAGTCACTTTAGTTTTATATTTACAACAGAAAGATACCTGTGCTCATTTTCTTGAATGTTTTTGTTAAACAATAGGATGATGCATTATTTGTCAATAGCCGTTTGTGTTCCTCTGGAGTACCGTGCTGTCACCGTGTAACTACCTCAGAAATTGTATAGAGCTTGTCGAGTTTCAGGATCGAGGTAAGCCGTGCGTTTCGTGCGCCGCCGTTAGAGCCGTGGCCGAAGTCACAACTGAATCTTCCCCCACCACCACCGAAACTACCGTCGCCGCTGTTGCCACGATGCCGGGTTTTAGCAGCGCCGGTACGTTTAAAATCTTCGTCGGCAACTTATCGGAGAAAACAACGGTGCCGGAACTGCGACCGCTGTTCGAAAAGTACGGCAAAGTGGTTGAATGCGACGTCGTGAAGAATTATGGATTCGTCCATATGGAAAACGAAGCCGAGGGCCGCGAAGCCATCCAAAACCTGAACGGACAGGTAATGAACGGGCAGCCGATGAAGTGCGAGGCCGCTAAAAGTCGAAAGGCTCCGCAAACACCAACTACGAAGATTTTCGTCGGCAATCTCACCGACAACACCAAGGCGCCGCAGATACGCGAACTGTTCAAAAAATACGGAACGGTTAGTAAGATGATGTATAGTGCAGATTTTGCACGGATAGTATCGTTTATTTACATTTTATAATAACTTTCACATTGAATGGAACAAGCTCCTGCTTGGTTGTACTTCGCAAATGCAGAATCTTGAAGTATTGAACAAAATCTTCCAAACAGAATGTTTACCAATTTGTTCGAGAAGATATTGAATGAAAAATCATGATAAAAATATTTTTGATACACAATTTCATTAGTATCATTGTAAATATACGATATTTCCATGCAATGTACTATACAAAACGATATCCGAACGTTTTTAGCACGCTAAGGTGTTTTTCCACTATCCGTCTTATACTAGGATCGTATCTCGCGCGACAAATGGCTACAAATGAACTAGTGAGCATCGCGTATGTAACGTATCATACCCGGTCGGTAATCAGAAATTTTGGCGTAAATGACAGATTTTATGTATTGATTCTGTGTTGCAATATGTTAAAAGAGTGATAACATAGCTTAACAAAATGAAAAAAAAAATGTCGAACAACTGACTACATATTTTGAATATCTCTGATGCATGATATCAATAATGCTTCATTCTCTCATAGCATCTCAAGTTTTGGATATATAAGCGATGTACTATTTGAAAAAGTGCGAATTATATTATATCATTTTTGACTCCGAAAAATAATATGAAAAAAAAAACGAAAAAGTTATTTTTACAAAGTCCCTAAATACCCTTCAGATATCCATTATCAAAATCCCAAAGCATCTTAGGTGTTATTGTGTACACCTCCTTACTTCAAGATGTAGGATCATTCATCATCCAATAAATATCATGGATAGGTAAGTTAATTGTAAGCAACGGGTTACACTAAAAATACTCCCTAAAATGCTTTGGGATTTTGTGATTTGGCGTTTGAAGGATATTCAGGAACTTTTAAAACATTGAAATTTTCGGGTTTTTATAGTGTTTTATGGCGTCGAAAATGGCATAAAACTAGAGGTGCTACGAAAACAAGAAATACGTTTTTGAGATCAGGGCGTCAGAAGTAATTCAGTTCTTCTCCGATACCAGTATGGTAGTTGGACTCTGTAATTATATTTTGACTTAAATCAATCAAAGAAAACCCGTGTCCTTCAAAAACTGACAGTTTTCCATTCATTTTAATGGTCTGATTTTGAAATGCCGTCATCTGAAACGGTTTGTAATGGGTTGGGCTGACGTCGGCTGTCAACACAGAGCATAGTGTCACTAGATCAGACTATGTTGCGTAAGTATAGAACGCGATCCTAGTATTATCCAGTATAACGGGCAGATATCTAGAAAAAGGGATTTGAAACTAGGAAAATAATACGATTCACTCAGTCCATTATCCTACCAGCAAACGTGTATGTACTTATACTACTATAAAAAAAATCGAAAAATGCATAAAGCTACTAAAATGATTTCTATTATTTCAAAGTTTCATATAAATCATCATTCTAACAATATGCTACTTAAAAGTCATTCTCAATTATGAATGCAGAACTGAATTTGTTAAACTCAGTTTTTTCACTCAGTTGAGATTTTGAAAACAATAATTTATGGATTTATTTGCATTGTGTATTACTCTTGTCTTTATAGCAACAATATTGTTTTTTTTTTTGTTAGTTTTTGGTCATTAATCTATTTTCTGTTTTACTCACAAATTTGAAGATTATAATTAAAAGATCATGCAACGAGTAATAGGTTGAGCCAAATAATTTTTTTTTCAAGTGTCACATCATGATATCACAGAATCGTTTCTAATAGAAAATCCTTGGCTAAAAACATAGTAGAAGCAAGTTTCTGATTATGAGCAATCAGTACCAATCTTTGAACATAGAAAATATGTAAACAAACTCAGTGCTTGTCTTTTTTATAATATACCTTTTTCACTGCTAACACAACCATTGTCGACTGCAATGCTTGCTACGAAGTATCGTTTCTCTAACAAGTTAATGAAAACAAAAAACCTGGATTAATGTCATTTGAAATTGTATTCTGCGAATTTCAATGTGTCAGGTTGACAACTGAACTTTTATTTCGTAAATTTTGAAAATTGAGATATAAGTAACTTTGAGCTTAGCTCCTGTAGATGTTAGTAAAAATAATTCATTTCCACTTTACTCTCCTTGGATGGACCAGTCCAAATCAAATTGGTTGTCTATTGCATCCATTGCTTGTGTCTATCGCACAAAAAGGTTGTACAAGAACTATCCCCCAAATTGAAACAATTTTCCACTAATACTATTGACGATAAAAATACGTATCTGTACAATTTTCAAACTTGACATCTCTATACCTGCTTGCGCCCTACCATGCGCTGATTGGCTGAACCACCAAAAATCCTAAAACAGTTGGGCTGAATGTGGTGTCAAAAGCAGCTGAAACAGCTGTGTCGTCCAACGCCTGAAATGTCAAAATATGGACAGTCGCTCATTGCGCTTCCTTGGTGATAGACACAAGCGTTAATTTGAGTTTGTCAACAGGCAACTAAATATTTAAAGATTTGTAAAATGAGTTGGAAACGTCAAATCGAATAAAATATTGCAATATATAATGTTAGTAGTGAAAAAATTTTTACACACCTCGTTTGAGTAGGCCATTATTGGCCTCAAGCGTTATGTCCTTTGTCGCTACGGGCCTCAGGTTATAACAGTGCTCGCCCAATAATGGTCCACTTCTAAAACTAGGTAATGTACTGTTAATTTGACCATACCATAATGAATTGGCTCACTAGCGCCTAGAAGTTTGAGCCTGTGCTCATCATTTCCTATGTTTTAATCGGTACAAGTTGTGGGTGAGAAAAAACATGCTTCTGAAAGTGTTTTCCGTGATTCAAATTGCCCTTAGTCGTGCTAAAAACGCAATCGGCGTGACCGGTGGTCCCTAAAATGCTTGAATATGAACAACAAAACCCTCCCCCGTGTTAGGTGGTGGAATGCGACATCGTGCGCAACTACGGTTTCGTACATCTGGAGTCGTCGGGCGACGTGAACGACGCGGTGAAAGAACTGAACGGCACGATGGTGGACGGCCAGCCGATGAAGGTGCAACTATCTACGAGCCGTGTTCGGCAACGACCCGGCATGGGAGATCCTGAGCAGTGTTACCGGTGCGGTAGAGGCGGGCACTGGTCCAAGGAGTGCCCGAAAGGCATGGGACCAGATCGGTTCCGCGATCGGATGTTCCCCAGGGATCCGTATCCGCCTCCGCCACCGCCCCCAGCCTTCCTTAGGGATAGGATCATGGGACGATTCGAGGTACTAATTAATAAACTCTTCGATATTTTATACTAGACTATGTAATAATTCAATTGATTCCAATCGTCCGAATACCGTCGGAAACGTCGATACACACTCAAGGATGGTTTACATATAATTTCACAAAAAAGTAATGTAGCATATGATAAACTACGTCAAATCATTGCAGTAGAGGCCTAACGCTAACTTACAGGATTCCTGATATTTTGTCATACTGTAGTAAGGCTTATTCAGGAAGTAGATAGTCAGCGTCTGTTTGCATACGCCTCGGTCATTAATATATTTAATAGAATTTTCTACTTTGTTGAACAATTTTGACTTATGTTCGGAGGTGAATATTGCAGATTATTATGGGTGTTATAGGTATGAAGGTCGGTATTGACTGGCAAGTTATGTAAATTTAATTTTACGTGCATTAATAGTTTTATCATTATAATATTTGGAACTGTCATTATATTATACTTATTGAAAAGTTCTTTGCACGTGGCACTCGCTACCACTCCAACAATTATCCTCTATGTCCTTTTCCTACACAAGGCTTTGATTTGGATGCCATATATTGCTCTAGAAGCAAACTGTGCATGATCATGAAATTTATAGTTGTCTCTGGGCATGCTTGTCAAAGCCTCCAGATTTCAAGACAAACGGATGACAAGCTTCCACATAGTTGCTTATGTAGTTCTTCCTTCGTGTTCGCTTCTTGAACAAACGACTTGCCATTGAGCTTTACTAAGCGACTTATTGATTGAGGTTTAACAAGGAGTAAAATTTATGAAAAGTCATTTTATGCGTTAAGTGGTACTTGATTACCAGAAAAATAGCTTACATAATTAGCTCATCTGTTATATTACCAACTCCTGGCAAGTCGTTAACAAATAGCAAAAATAGGAATCAGCATAGGATCTAGCCATGAGGTACACCAATCTTGACATGAAGAATAGCATGCATCAACATCCACAGTTTGCGCCCTTAGAGTGAGATATGACATGACCCAATCGTGTATTATATAATCATATGCATGTAACCTGAAATTTGATGACTGATCATATCAACGGCTTACAGTCCATGAACAGTCCTATGCATCTTTCTCCCTTGTCCAAACATTCATACAAATTCACTTGTGAACTGAAGTATAGCAGTCTGGGTATATTCCTTTGTTTTCTAAAGCCATGCTGACAGTGTGTCAAAATATCCTTCTCCTTGCTGTTACCGCACATTATTATAGGCTGGCAAATAATTTGAATTGTCAAATCAAGTGCTAGCTACGACATTTGTATAAATAATGAATGATACAGGGTAAGTAATCATTTTGTCAATTTCGATTTACATTATTATACAGGATTGCCAGAGAATAATTGAGGTCAGGTATTCAGTGTATGAGCGAGGTCACGTATGTTATGCTTCATTAGCGCTCTCACTTTAAAATACGTGTTCTTATCTCGCTTGAATACATTAAATACGGGACTTCTATGATTTAAGCCGATCTTGTTTATGGTGATTCAGGGAACATTGCCAAAATGTCTAGAGCAGAAAGTACATGTAAAAATAACAAAATCTCTATGCACATGGGTCCTAAAATTCCTTATTGAATAGATATTGGATGTTTGTTATACATAAAAAATGGTCAAAACATGAATATTGTTTTAATGACGAGATGGGATTACTCTCCCAATACACTAGATGCAATCTCGCTAATTTTAAAGTAGAAACGATTGAATGTTATTTGGTTGGTTTTTGGGTAGTTAGGCCGTCGTAAAATATTTTTACTTGACGTTTCGCCAACACGAGTGGTTGGCATCTTCAGAACGTCAAGTAAAAATATTTTTCGACGGCCTAACTACCTAAAAACCAACCAAATAACATTGGATGATGGCCGCGAAAGCCTTTCGCATTTCAGAAACGATTGAAGTTTTTCATATCCATTTCACCTGAAATTTTCAAACCAATGTGATTAGTCTGGCGAATATTTCTGAATGGAAGTGATTTATTTAAAACTGGACACCTATCCAAACATACAATATATGCAAAAAATGCCTGTGGCATAGAAAATCATCTTCTGCAAGTATCAAAATTTCCCAGTTGCTATGCTGTTAGTGTAGTGGCTAATGATCAAACATTTTTGTATGTATTGGTGCTACATGCACAAAATTCCATATGGATCTTGTACTTACAATTTTAACACTATGTATCTCGATAAATGTGCATTTTAGAACTCGTATTTATATGAACTTTGTGCTGTTTCTGACTCTTTTTCTGTGCTAATCATATTGCTACTGCTTTCTGAATGATTCTGTACGTGCAGCAGTTTTCTTTACAAAGTTAAGACGCAAACACTAAGTTGAATGAATGATCGTTATGAAGTCACTGGCCATTCAACTTTTTTTCGGTATTACTGGACTGTGCTAACAATATAGTTAATGTCCAAATGATCAAAAATTGTGGGAATATGGGTCCGGGTTATGGTAAAAATACAGTGAACGCTTTATCCAAACTGAAACATTTAGAGGAAGTTTAGATAATCTCGACTTCAACGATTTTTCATAAACCCCGGAGATCTGAAAAACGAATTGTATTCGGTTTTAGCATGACTTGATAATTCTTTTGGAAATGATTAAAATTAAATTTCCCACAATTCCAAAGGAAAGATTATCTCAATTACACAGCAGGTAGTCTCATAATAAGATTGCAATTTTTCGGGTAAACATAAGGGATGCATCACTCGGTGTGTACCCGTACTCTGCCTACTCGGCGCATTTTACCGAATACAAGAAAAGAGAGACCTTATTTTTGAGTTCATAGGATTCCATTGTCTGGCTGAATCAAAACCACATATGTGTTTAGATTTCAGCTTATTGTGCGACACAGGCTGCGACTGTAGTAAATGTTACATTGGTGAAACATCGAGACCTGTTAAATGTAGAATTGAAGAAGATGAAGGCTATTTAATAAAGTGACAAACGTTAAAATTAACTCTAAGCGAGGATGTATGGGAAACAGTATATGCTTAAATGGGAGGAAGTCTCAATATTGTACAAAGAGGATATACAACTATTTTTCTAGTTCTTCTGTCTACAATTTGGTTGAGTATCCTTGAAGGTAAAAATGATATTCTACAAAGCGGCTGATGGATCATGAGTTTATTTCCAGTTTTTGTTATTGGAGCCCAAATACCATCTCAAGGGCAAACTGTTGTCATATATTATTTCCTCACATCACAAACACGTTTCACTTTAGATGTCGAAGTAGTTTCTCGTGTTTCAGATCCACAAATAATATATATATGCAGCATCTGAAGTTGAAGATTCCATAATAAGTAATCAGTGTGTTACAATAGTTCTGGGTGGGTTACAGAGAACTTTTGTCGTTTCCGGATCGATGGACGAGAGCGACATGTCTGGTACTTTAAAAAAGGCGGATCTGAGCTTTGTTGGTGTTGCTTGATGCCATCTTAGAGCTGCAATGATAGCTTCGCGTTCATCCTATTGTAGTAACTCACTGGTAGGAATATGAAAAAGGAAAACGAAATGTCACCTGGAAGGCAGAAAACAAGATATGGCCACGGATCTCAATTGTACTTGAAAAAGACCACAGTGGTGGTCAAAACGTCGTACAATAAACTGAAATTTAAACATGGTTTTGATTCGGCTAGATACGGGAGTCCTATGAATATGAAAACCACAGGTTTAGATCCAGGAGTTACATTAACTTACTTTTGGGTTTAGCCTCGTACCTAACAATATTTCCTCCTTGCTTAATCCTATATTTGTCCTCGATTTTTCTAGGATAGCTACGACAGCTACTACGACCGTCGCTACGATGACTCCCGCGACTTGTACGAGCGCCGTTACAGCGCGTTGGGTAGAGACGGCGGCTCGCGCGGTGGTAGCGGACGCGATTTCATGCCGCCGCCCCCGATGCCCCCTAGGCGCGAACCGCTACCCCCAATGCCGAGTATCGGGTTGAGGGGCGCCAGCAGCCTACGCGACACAGCGCTCGGTAGCAGGAGCTCAGATTACGGGATGTTTAGCCGAAGGTCGCCGCCTCCCCCACCGGCCGGTATCAGGAGCAGCAGGATGTACGAGGACTTCAGCAGGGATTCATTCGACGATAGGAGGTGAGTAACGGATGGGGATTTTTGTGTTTTGCCTAGTATTATTCTTAACATTCAGTAAATGTTTCATAGAATTTGCCAAGTTCTCGAAAAGCATCAAACCTAATCATGTCAAGTTTTTGGTAGCGTTGAATGTGAATCCAGGGTCTGTTTTGTCTTCTTGGGACCAGCGGGGTGTAAGTTGGGTGCCATTTAAAGAAAGTGTTCCCTAATAACTTTACTAAAAATACAAAGTGGTATCACTGAAATGTCAAGCGCATTATTGTTGTATGTGTAAGAGTGGTGAAACAGTATGAGGCAAAAATTGTGAAAAAACTTATAGATCGAAATCGGTTGCTCTGCTGCTAAACATCTGGATCTGACTTTTCACAAACATTTTGGGTATCACATATAATTAACACCTATATTATCTGTATTAATAAATTGATAGCAATATGTTTTTTTTGTTGTTGCAGGCCTGGACTAAGAGGACCTTCACCACCTAGAAGATACGCACCATATTAAGAGTAAACCGCAATTTTGCGAAGCAATCATTTTAAAGATGCCCTTTTCTTTATCCATCTGTTAAAAAGATATTGATGGTTGACATACCTCACTATCAACTATTTTGACAGATACGCAAAGGTCAACACCGCGCCTCGTATGATCCCATTGTTCACTTTTCTTTTATTCCACTAGATCAGCAGTTTTACATGTTTGTGATGGGGGTTTTAATCCTCATTCTTTTAATTCATTGATTAGTGCTTTAATTTTGTTGAATAACAAAAGATTTGGGCTTACGTTCTTATGTGGAGCGATATATTAACGGAAGTGGCGGAATTATTTTGCACGAGAGAAATGTCTCTCATATTTAACTTTTCTATAATATAAACTTAGGATATGACTATTAAGTATTTTGTTCGAATGTGAAATTGTGTTTTTATGTGAATTATAAACCAGATAGTGAAATAGACGGTTATAGGTAAATACATTTTGTGTTATTTCTCAATACATCGGCTACCTTGGGCGCATTTAGAGTTTGAAGTGCTTTCAAGTGCACTGCACAAACAGCATAGCATGGCTGACGTTGCTAGATGGCCGATACTTCCAGTAAGGGCAGGAAAAAGTTATCGTTATCTAATGGGTGTGGACGACGAACTAATTGCATGGGCCTGGATTAGTTTCCAATTTGTAAAGAGAATTGTTAGGATAAATGAGTAACTTAAAATTCGAGTGTCGCAAATATCTCACAAAAAAGAACCCTCAGATGAAAACGATTCTTGAGAGAATGGTTGAGTTCTATGCGTATGATCGTAGTACACAATAAAATGTTGGTCAAAACAGTTTCGATATGGGGGCGTGAATCCATAGAATACGATCCCAGAACTGGAAGAACCAAAACGACAACAAATGAAATTTCTCAAAGAGTTGAAACCCTGGTTCTGGAAGATCGTCGTGTGAGGGTGTATTTCATTGGTATGGCATTGAATGCTCTGGAACTCTGCGTAGTAACCATCTTGCACGACAATTTGGATATGCGTAAAGTCAGCCAGGTGGGTTCCACGACTGTTGACACCTGAAAAAAAATGCGCAGGTTGGACATTTCAGAAAGTTACTGAAAAGTTTGACCAACAACTTTTTGGCACAAATTGTTCCAAGTGACGAGACTTGCGTGCGTCATTAGGGATCCTGAGACAAAAACAGAATCCAAGCAGTGGATTCTGCTGGAAGATTGATGGCAACAGTCTTTTCTGGCATCAGGGACTACAATAAATGCTGACGTTCTATGCGAACGCGCTGAGAAATTTCCGTAAAGCAATCAACCGGTAGAGACCTGTTGTGGTATTACGTAAAAACGACAAAATACTGCGAACTCGTCAAAAGCGTCAATCTACAGAGGAATGACTCGACCACACGACACGCTTAAGCATGCATTGTTGGTTGCAGAAAACCAAGTAGTGTTTATCACGCAGATGTGAAAGAAAAAAAGTTGGTTGAGTAGCAAGATCGCAATCTGGATGATTGTGTGTATTGGTCTGCATGTGTATAAAATCAGTGACATTTGCTATGGTGAAAAAATTATTACTGAATATGCTGCCAATGAAGTATACTAAGTGACATATAAATCCGAACACCCAGTTTAAATGGTTTTATTTTAGTAAAAGTTGGTGAATGTATTTATCTTACTGTAAATAACAAGTGAAAAAATTTTCAGCCTTATCAGTTGGACATTCCGGTTTTTATACTGTTTTTTTTTTTAATTCACTAACGCTCTAAAAATGAATATTTCAGCCGCGGTAAAGAATCAACGTTGGCGGATTTTGGTTCTTGACATCCTTTACGATCGGTTATGATGCCTAGAGTACGGAGACCTGTACGATTTCGTCAACTTAGTGAGTTTGATAGGGGCCGTATAGTGGGACTTCAGGAAGCTGGACTTTCTTTTCGGGCAATTGCAGTTAGAGTTCAAAGAAGTGTAGATACTGTGGTTAGGTGTTGTCAGGCATGGCTTCGAGAAGGCCGCAAAGAGCAAGGGGCACTGAACGCCGCCGTAGAACAACAGACCGTGAAGATCGCCGCCTAAGATTATTGGCCTTAAGGGACCGTTTCTCCACTACCAGGTCCATTGCAAATGAATGGTTTGCAGAACACGGAAGACCTATTGGCATGCGAAATGTTTACCGATGAATGAGAAGTTTTGGCTTGTTTTCATACCGGCCATACTGGGTCCTCCCTTTAACTCGAGAACACCGACGTAATCGCCTTGAGTGGTGCAGACAACGGTCACTCTGGGATCAGGAATGGAACAGTATTGTCTTTAGTGACGCGTCTCGATTTTGTTTAGGCATGCACGATGGTCGTGCCAGTGTTAGAAGGCGACGTGGTGAAAGGAGGAATCCACAGTTTTTTGTTGAAAGACATGTTCATCACACTGTTGGAGTTATGGTTTGGGGTGCTATAGCTTATGGTTCCAGGTCACCTTTAATCTTCATCAGAGGTAACATGAACGCGCAGCGTTATATCCACGAAGTTCTAGAACCCCATCATTTACCCTCTCGACACCCTGGCAGATCCAACTTTCCAACAAGATAATGCCCGACCACATGTTGCAAGAGTCACAATAGACTTCTTTCAACATAATGTTTTCACATTGTTACCATGGCCACCAAGATCTCCCGACTTATCCCCAACTGAGCACGTGTGGGATATGATGGGTAGGAGATTGCTCAATTTGCAACGTCCTCCTCAGACTCTAGAAGCACTTCGAGAGGAGTTGGTGGTTGCCTGGAATGAGATACCACAGGAGGACATTGACCATCTGATCAGAAGCATGCCTAGGCGCGTTGGAGAATGCGTAGCACATCAGGGTGCATCCACACATTATTAAAGGTCAAAGGGCTTTAAAGCAGTGCAATCATTTTGAAATTTTTATCATTTACTTATTATGCCTCATTAAGTACTTATACAAAATTTTATTAAAATTAAACCATTTAAACTGGGGGTTCGGATTTATATGTCACTTAGTATACTAGGGATCATGTATTGCTTTTTGTGTTACCCTTTTTGTCTTATAATAATCCTTTATGATCTGATGACAAGGTTGTATGGAAAATGGAGAATCAACATAATTGCCATTTTTTTAGGAAAGGATAAAGGAAGGTTTGTTTACCTTGTGTAAAATAAAATTAAAAGTTTTTCTATAAACTATTTATTACATTTTCTGCACAAACACAACATTCAAAATATATCAGTCTTGCAATAATATATTTACCGCATAGTACACATACAGTTTTATTTCACGGATGGGGAAGGGGGGTTAAATTAAAATTACAGTTTCATTCAATATTTACACACGAGGATGTATAAATGCACGTTCCAACAGTCGCTCGGCCTACTATACAATTTATAACAATTTTTAACCAAAAATACAAACAAAATTTGAAATGAATTGCACAGAAAATTTGAGCAAAACAAATTTAAAATAGTGCTGATTTAACGAGTGACCACTGTTGCCAAACATAAACTAATGTGGTTTAAAGCACCAACTGTACATAAGAAGCAAGTGCCAACTACTGAAACCTATGGTACGGGTATCCAATCCTAGGTCAACTATTGATTTTATTGTTAACTGGAAGTAAGAATTTTACAATGTTAGGTTTGTCATACTCTATTTATCTGGCCAATCAAAACCACATCTGTTGAAACAATTCTTTATTGTAGTATTTTCTCAACACGTGGTTTCGATAGGCCAGAGCAATATTGGCGATTATCGACATGAAAACTACAGTCTGTTTCATTTTAATACCTGACCTAACGGTGAGGTTTGCCCTTGAACTGTAGTTAACTTTATCCAACGAACAATGTATGGGTTAAATACGTAGTATCCCTCTATAACTAATCGACTCTCTGACGAGAGTCACTATCGAGCAAAAGTTGAGATTGAGTTTTAACAACTTCTAGTTAACCCACATATGTTCCTCCGATTAAAGTTGGCTACGACAAAACTGTCATGGATTATGTAATAGGTGTCTTGGCCACATGTAAAAATTAAGTCCCGCAAGATTAAAACTACTATGTCCAACGACGCCTGTTTTTAGGTGTTGAATATTAAATAGCATTAATAAAGAGTTCTTAGTGCTCTTCCTTTGCTCCTTCGTTATTTCGATTTTGCGCAGTTGCGAAAAAATCCTTCATTGTTTGTTTTTGAAATAACAAACTTCCCCTAGTGACGGAGAATAAGGGGAGCCTTATTTTGTAAGGTTATATTTTATCTAGCGCTCTTGCCGAAATTCGTAAAGCTGGGAAAGCTTATTTTTTATTATCAGAACATGGTTAAAATGTAATAGAAGTATGAATTTTCGTTCACAGATAAAATTAAAAGCAAGAAATAGGCATGTTTTCAATGAATTGTCTTGATTTTTGTTATCTATGCAATATGGCAAGGTTTGGTTTTTATTTGAGTTCTGCTGGTTATGTGGTCACTAGGGTTATGGGGGGGGGAGCAACCACAGCACATATATTACAAAAAACTTATTTTTTTAAAACTCCAACTACCACGAAGGCCTAAGGCCTAAACACCCATTAGGTACCGTGGGGCTATAGGGGGATACAGGGGAAAGGGGGAACGCCACACGGACTCTGGCGAGGGAACACGCGTGCATGCAACATGCACACATTCTGGCTCCGCCTACGAGATCCGCCGGGTGGTACCTCTACGTTCGACAGTCAGAGACCGTCTACCACCTACGGACAATCACGACATCCACAGCCAAGAGAAAAATTTCTCCTGTGACGAGATTCGAACCCGCACAGCGCACGGCGACTGATCAGGAGACCGAAGAGTCTACTACTGCTGCCTGAAACATTTTTAAAAGTTTTTTTCTATTTTCTCATTAAAAATAAGCAACGTGTCATGATTGTCAGTATTATCAAATTGCCACGTTCCTTTTTGGTAGAGACAAGGCCAAATATGAGACAATCCTCTACTGTTGCAGAATTAGGCAAGGTACAAAGACTTGTCTGGCTGTCGATGCAATGAAGAGCCCTCCAACTGCACCACTTTAGACCATACTGGATCTCCCACTATCGTCGTTTGGCAAATTTATAGTATTATTAACGATTATGTCAGAAAATTCCTCATAAAATATCGTTGGTCCCTCGTAAAGTTCGTTCCACCCATTGGCAACCAGCGCCACTTTGTGATTTGTTTATGTACCAGCCGTATAGGGATATTTGGTCCTATCAAGATACCTTCTTTTAAAATTTGAGATACCTTCTTTTCCTATCAAAATAGTTTGTTTTAAAAACTTGCGTGTCCAGACGCGTCCAGCGCCATTTTTCTTTTCTTTCTGCTGATGTTTGGTTGTGCGTGGGTCGCTTCCTTAGTTCCCAGATTCTGGGATTTAGACCCCTCGAACACCAGATTATGGAGTACCATCTTTTATTTGGTAATTTCTTTTTTGTATATCATCTTATCACGTCAATTAATACATATCCTGAAGAGGTTTGTTCAATATCTTTTCTTTTGTGTGGGTGGTCGGGCAAAACAAGTTCCCATTAACACCTCGGGAATTTGTGGCTTAATCCGTCATGTCACTGGCGCTCTCTAACTTTACATGTCACTAGACAGCTGCTTTGCATTGGCTGACCCTTAAATTTCATTTATAGTGTTTTATTATTATTAATTGAATTAAAAAAAGGAAAGGAATCACAGCACCATTTCCTCTTGTTTATAAAAAAAGGCGTGGCATGATACAATTTGTAATGGAGGAAGCGAAAATGGGCTACAGTTACAGCCAAAGGGAGGATATGAGGACCTTGGACACAATCAAATAAGGAAGCATGTGGGAAGCGGCATATCTGACGTGAAGAAGGACCACATAGTTCCCAGATTTGTAATTTGTAAATTCCAAGAGCAAGGTACCTACTGGACGTTGATTGGACGCCTCCCAGAAGGAAAAAAAGCTATACGGACGGCTAACGATTCGTTATTTTTGTTTCACTAAAAACTCTGTATTGACAAATATCGTATCATTTATTTCTTTTGCTCGACTTTCAAGGACGCGTAAGCCTAATGTTTCAGTAATTGTTCACATTTTGTGAGCATGCAGACATGCTAATAATTTTACATCTACTTCGTCGCTGTTTTTGAAATAACCCAAAATAACAATGGCACTGTATCATAGGAATTATTTTAAGTATGGCATCTTTTTTGTTTTCCTAAATCGTTGCACGTATTTCCCACTTTTACCATGAATCTTCTGACAAATACAGAATGATCTTTAATCTGTTAATATCGAAGTGAATTTATTACTTCGTAAGGAATATGTATGTATCCAATTTTTTTATGTCACGCAAAAACTTGCTAAAAAATCGAACAAGTTGATTATATGATTGTTTTTTGCTTTGGCAAAGGAATTAAGGACCACCCTGTATATGTTTTTCGAGTTACTGTCTAAGGGCTTTTGAACTTCCATTTATACACATATAGGTACACTTTAGACCTAAAAACAATTCCAACTTACAAAGAAATACTATGTACAACCTACTTTTCTCAGTATACAATTTTTACTATATACACACGGTGTATCTTACTCTGGTTTATATTTTATGTACAAAAATTACGGGTTTCCCTGAATTGGCAGTTGGAATGTCCCTGATTTTTTTACTACAGTGTTCTCAGTACACCCAGCGTTTTATTAAAAACAATGCATTGTAAAATAATGGAGAAAAAATACACCACATAGCGGTGAAAACTGCGTTCACGGGTAGATTAAAAATTATCTTCAAATATCTCAAATACTCATGTCAAAAGTAAAATTGTCACGCATCTGCATACAAGAGATATAACTTCCGATCCCAGTGTCTGTTATGTGCTTTCCATTTCTTCGTAAAATAAACGTCGAAACGTTGGCAATTTGATTAGAGATTTTTTAACACCTGTTGATTTATTCCAAGAATCCGAAGAAATTGAAAGCACATATTCCTGCAACCGTGTGGAACACCTTTTGTCTCGAGGGATCTCAGAAGTATCAAATGTCTTTCGAATCTACTCATGTATCAGAAAATTAAATCCCTAGGTTAAGGAATCGTAAGAGAAAATACCTACCAGTTATCAAATCCAGTAATGACTGACAAATCTGTAGTAAAAAACCAAGTACACTCCCTTAAAAACAGAGAATGCGCAAGATACACCACACGTTTATTTCACATCACTACACTATCTTTATGCTAGTGTCCGTGTCGAGCTTCGAGAGCGTTTTCTTCACCCTGAGTGCTGTTAATCGAACAGCTGGGTTCGAATGCCAACACTCCTGCATTACTTTTGCTAACGTCTGCAGGACCTCTTCTCCCTCCCACCTACAAAAAACAAAATTACAATGTTAAAATACGCTGAACTCGAAAAATGTTTATGTAGATGAATCCATGGAGCTGATTTTGCTCAACCAAAATATTCACAAAATACCGCTGAATTTTGATCCCAAATTTCCCATATATGTCAACCAAGTGCGACTTAAGGGTCACTTAAAGTGTGCCTCAAGGGACACTCAATTTTCAAGTGGCGACTTGAATACCCACCTTTGCGGTATTTGTGGCCTGATCTTCTTGACGCACACCACTTGCTGCATGTCCTCAAACGAAGGATCGGAGGGAACGCAATCGTAATAAGGCACTTGGTATTCGTCAGCTTGTCGCAACTTGTCGCTGCCTGTGACGCACCTTCGCGCCATTTCCCATAGCACCAGACCGAACGCGTACATGTCCGCCATTTTGTGCGCATCGAAGTTGTGCATGTTGATGGATTTGTCCAGGATCTCCGGAGACATGTACCTGCAAAGAAATATCAATAATTAGGAATGTAGGAAATTGTAGAGGTACTCTGTAAGTAGCGAACATTCTGTCCATGTAGCTATTAATTCTTTGCGGTTAGTTACCGTTTTATGAAATCGTTCATTTCTTATCCTCGGCCTTACTGCAAAAACAAGAAAGCTCCATTCTTCTATTTTTTGAGTAGTCAAATCGTCGGATATGGACTAAATGATGTAGTTTTTTTTTGCATTAGGACATTGCGTAAAATTAGCCAGATCCAATCTTGTATTTGTATATCTCTAATTATGGACAAACACACGACGTCACAACATCCATGGCGAAGGCGAGATTCGAACTCGCGGCCCGGCCGACACTCTGACCCACGCGGCCAACCGAGGTCCCTATGTAGTTGTTGTTTGAGAAAATTTGAATTACCTCCTGGTACCCGATCGCACAGTTGGCGGCACATCGATCTCGTTCGTGTCCGACAAGAACTTGACCGCAAGTCCAAAGTCCGCTATGCAGCATTCGCCGTTCCTCTTAACCAGGATATTCTTGCTCTTGATGTCTCGATGCGCGATGGACGGCTTCCCCTTGGTGCCGAAAATCTCCGTGTGCAGGTGGTTGAGGCCTGAGGCCGTGCTGTGCGCCATCACCAGCAAGCTGTTGGTGTCCAGGCAGTGCGATTGCAGGTAGTCGTACAGGGAACCTTTCTCGTGGAAGTCGGTGATCAGGAGCATCTGAGTCCAGCTACCCGTACCTGTAACGTTAATAACATTTTTTAGTGTCAGTCGTGTTTAACGATAAGTGTGATCCCCCATGTTTGTCTGGTCGAATCAAATCACATATGTTTAAAATTCCTCGTTATTGTACGGCGTTTCGGTCACAACGGTGACTTTCTCCAAGTACATCCTAAATAAAAATAAAACTACCGCAATCAACTATCATGTTAGAAAAGTCATACATCCAACTACTAAGACATTTATTGTGATATTTTAATTATGCTACTTTTTTTTTGATATGTCATGTGAACTTTATGTTTGAAATTTGGATAAATATACTACTACTACAACCAAAACTACAAGTGACACATTTTTGGCAATATATTTTATTTGAGTGTCAATTATACTTGAAGCAGGTCCCCAAAAAGTCGTACAATAAAGATGAACTTAGAGCCGTATCGTCAGTCGTATCGACAATTGTTGGCCGCCTTTACGATCTCCTTGATTTTCAGAGTCTTTTCTCTCCTTCAGAAAGGCTGGTGTATTTCTAGATTTCTACTGTTCGGTGTCAGCGTCAGCGCTCTCCTATTGTGAGGCTGTTTTCTATACGAATCGCAAAAAAATTCAGGCTGATATAACAGATAATATGCAAAAGCATGAACAATTTGATGCAGATAGATATTTGTAACATAACCTCAAAATAGAGCGTTGAACAGTAGAAAACTATGAAAATCAAGGTGGTCATAAAGGCATCCTACAATTGTATGAACGACTGAGGATACGGCCCTTAAACATAGTCGTCCTTTCACTTTAGACCTCCTTTGTGTGAGGACACCTTATTCACCTTGGCGCTTTTAATACCTAAGAGTGATAGGAGGATATGATGTCTCCTTATTGCCTTGTGCATAGTCGATATCATTAATGCTTCCTTATTTTAACTACTTCCCGGGAAGGGGCTACCCATTTTGATTTGTATGGTAGTAGAAAACATTTCGGCATCAAACATGAGGTAATATTTACATAATAATAATTTGTTTCCCTCTGGACAAACAACGTTTGTATAGGAATCGTTAAAAGATGCAAGCAACAATATACAGAAAGATGTGAAGGTAAAGCAACATACAATAATTTCCCACTTATAAAATCATAGATATAAAAACATTTATATATTAAACGTTCCTTCAAACTGTAATTGAAGTGATTATGATTTTTTTTTTTTGGAAGAATGTTAATTATTTTAGGGGGAAGAATGTTTGGCGAAATATTACCACCCCTTATATTTAGAAAAATCAAGGTGTATGTTATTTGTCATGGATATCTTTATTAAGAACAAATTTGAACTTGTTTCTATGTACATATAAAGCTAATTCGCGAATTATCAGAGATGGTACTGTTAGAATTTTATATTTTTTAAATAGTTCCCCAACTATAAGTATCGCCCACACGCGCTACTGATCTGATGATTATTCGTTTTTGAGCAATAGAAACGTTTTGTGCTGCAGGAGAGCAGCCCCAAAGCAAATACCATATCTGATTCTAGATTCAGCCAGACTGTAGTAAATTCCCACCAGCTGATTCAGAGGGAACCAAACGGAAGTTTTTGAACAAATAAGAGAGTTAGGCTGGGAAATTAAAAATTTTGATAACCAGGCCGCCTTGGGTCAACATATGTTCAGTCAATGTATTTTGTTGGTCTCATCATTCAAAAACTAGGCCAGATCCAAGAGAAGGAATCAAAGTGAAGATATTTGAGGAAAAGGAGAGCAAAGATTAAGAAGTATACCTTTGATATCTGCAGCTACGAAGCCGAGTATGTTCTCATGCCGCATTAGTACTGTTTGATAGATTTCTGTCTCTCGGAACCAACTCTGCTCTTCTGTAGTGAAGAACACCTTGACAGCTACTTTCTCCCCCCTCCATTTGGCAAGCCACACCTCTCCATACCTGAAACACGAATTGAAAACAGTTAAAATGGGCTGAGTGACATATGCCGTCATTTGAACCCTGAAGAGAGTCAGACATTCACTAATTTGACAGCCTCATCGCTATTTGGACTGTCTGACTTGCACCAGGATTGTCAAATTAACAAGCCGTTATTTTCCACCTATAGGGTAACAGTCCGTCAAATATAGCGAATGAGCTTTAAGATGCATTCGACAAATTTTAGCATCCAACAGCTGTAAAATATTGAAATAAAATATTGTCAAAGTCTGAGATGACAGCTTGCCATTGAGACAACACCGGCTTATTAAATATTAAGAAATTACATATAATTCAGTCAAAATCTAAATAAATGTTTAATTTTTGAATATAATTTGTTTTTTTAATATTGTTGATTGTTTATTCATGTTTATATTATTTTCTTCAATTGGTATGTGATTTTACTGATTTAAAATCACCTACCGTGTGTTTTTATTGTGGTCATTGAAATAATAGTACATCACATACCTTCATGCTGACAAAATGATGGGATAAATACATACAATCAACAACAACAGTTTCAGTTATAAAATATGTTCTGCATTGACTTCTAGAATGGATAAAGGATTTAATAGCAATAACAATTCTGTGCCCGGCAAGTCAAAGAAATTCTACATGCACATATTATAAATGTAACTTCTACTTAGAGGCATGCGGTGAATAATGGCAATTTCTCAGGTTAGTAGTGAAACAATATAGAAGTGATTTGTTCATTACCTTCCCTTGCCAACCGAGTGTACCATCTGTATCTGCTTGGATATCGTCCTCTGAACCAAAATGGGCAAGCCTGATCCTGACCCACTAGACTGTTCTATTAGATTTGACAGCGGCCCATGGACCTCCATGTTCGGGAACTTTTCTGGCGGGTAATTCTTGTACATGTTGAACTTTCTCTGCATCTCTTTCCGTCGATTCTTGACGAAGACCACTGCGATGACGAGGAGGACAAGCGTGAGGCAAAAAGTGACAGTTGTGAGGAGGACTGTGAAAGGGAGGCTGTCTGGGGAGGGAAATGAAGGGGATTCGGGGGTAGGTCGTTCTGGATAGGTTGGTTTGAGGTTCAGGTTGCACATGTCCTTGTCGCAACACTCGATCGATTTGCTCTGTTCGTGGGGCACCAGATGGCCTTTGCACTGTAAATGTAAAAATACTTCGTCAATTTGGGATGAGGGGTCTTAAAGACATGCGGATAACTGGCAATCATGTACAAAAACAGCGACGATTGATTGAAAAAGCAATTTGAGGTTGGAAAAAAATTGAATTTCAGGCAGAGATTTCGGTTTTGTTACTAAACTAATAATAATAATAATCTTAGGAATAAATTTAAATTTGGAATTAATTATTCAAGCACAAGCACATACAAAAAATAATACGCTTATTTATGCAGGAGGTGATCTTTCACATAATATTTAAACCTATTCAAAGACAATGGTTTCAAGTTTTTCGGAACAAAGTTGTATAAACTAACTGCGTTAAATGTGAAAGTTCGGTTAAATAAAGCTGTCTTCTGATAATTCGATTGGATGAAATTATATTTAAGCGAGGTATAGGTTCATTTTTCAAATATGATGGCTTTTTATTATTTTAAATTTTATGAGCAACAGTGAGTGAATGGTATTGGTATCAATAGTTCTTAAAGTAAGTAGGATCATATTTTTTAAATTATTTATGATACGGCAACAATTATTTTGGATTACTAGTGGTTTGATCTGAACATGGGAAATAAAGGCTAATACAATATAGAATTCTTTAGTCATAACGTCTCGAGGGTTGTAACACAATAACTGAACTTTAATTAGAGAAGCTGATAATCAAAATTTTGGGGATTAAAAGATATATAAATCAGCGTATCGTCAGCGTATGTCATAGCATTACAGCTTTTAACACTCTGGTTGATGCTGGGCAACGTAGTGCTTCTATCTCTTTCTAATATACGTACTACATGCTTCGCTCTCATACACATTAGAACGTCAGCGGTATATGGATTTCTCTGTATACATTTCTCTCATACTATCAGAAATCTTTCACATTTTGGCACTTTCTTTCGATAATGATAGATTGTTATTACAGTACAAAAAAAAAACTTTTATTGAAGTAGCAGTAAAAATTTCCAGTTAGAGGCAACACACAGTCTGTTTACTATGTTTTAATGGCGGTGATTTAATCCTGAGTTGATATTGGCTCTGATAAATAAATAGTCGGAAAATAAGTTTCTGAATTCCAAAAATGAAAAAATGGGAATTTTTACATTTTCTTCTTAGCTTGTATGGGTACCAAAGCGAAAAAATGGAAAAACACAGACGCGAGAAGGGTTGCCTCAATCAGTGAGAACTGGCTCGGAAATTTCTAAAGTAGTATTGGTGTTGCCATCTAGCGATAAAAGGAGCAGGCTGCTAAGTAAAAAAATTCAAATTAAATACCTACTATATCCAGCTACTATCTAGACAGGTTGGTATTGGAAGTTATAGTCTCCATGGTTTTTAATTGAACTGGATATTTTTGGTGGAATATGTAAATAACAAAAAAAAAACGTAATGTTTACCTGCATGAGACCTCGCTCGTCATCAGGAAGACATCCATACGTGTAGATGGGCACATCCATTCCCAGTGCTTCATCGTATTCAGCTTCCACGGAAGTGAAGCACATGCCACCTGGCCTGATCTCGCAGGTACCATTGAACTGGTTGTTTGGGCAGTGCCCCTCGCAGTAACATCTTTTTACTGAAACGAAAAATAATATAAAGTCTCAATTTGACAACGATCTTTGCTTCAAAAATAATTCAGAGGCGAACCATAAGGGCACCTTAAAGCAACAATCATATTTCAATTCGGTACAAGGTTAAAGATTTTTTAATTCATTCTCAAGGTCAACGACGTATCACTGCAAGGTCAATGATGTATGATTTCAAGGTCAATGACTGTTGACGTTAGGAGATTCAGCAAATAGAAGGAGAAATTCTGATGATGTCCCGGCATTCTTCGATTTTTGCTAATAGCATCAAAATCAGTGGAGCTGTTTCTAATACTCCGCGGTTACAGTGATATAAGTACAATATATCGAATCTCAATTCGAAAATTCTCAACATATTGCAACAAAACTAATATTGTATTCTTTTCGACTAAAGTTCAAACCCGCCGCCAATCGAAAATGCAAAACCAAGCATATCAGACGCCTATTAATAGGGGAATTTGTGATTAGAACGTAAAAAATATAAAATAATGTATATTATGCAATACATATAGATCTAGGAATGACGCAAATTGAGTGACTTTAAAGTATATTCGATAATAAAAGGCGGAATAACAACATAAATTTTGAATAATACTAATTTTATGCTTTTATGTAAAAATTGTTGTTTTCCATTATAGAGCTATATCCTAGGATAGGTAGAGGCATGCGCACAGACTGATACGCATAGTACGACAACATTTTCTTTTGATAAAATTTTGATACAACTGATGCAGGTGAAGTGCATAATACACTCTCATCCTAAATTTGCCCTCAAAAGAACATCAAACATTTCGTGTCTCTGTCAATGAAAAATACTTTTTCTTCTTTGCCACTTTTCCGTACTGTTATGGTCCATTTTAAAAAAAGTGAAGAGAAAACAATACTAGCACGATGTCCTCCAGGTCGTGATGTATTTTTGCACTGTGTGCAACACTAATCATCAGTTTTGCGCAGACTTGTGAACGCATAATAGTATCAAACGACATTCCGTTAACGAGAAATTACCTATAAACTTGGTCATAGAAATCTTCAGGTAATTTATTGATCGAATAAACGACAATCTAAACCACTCGCAAGCAATAAACCAGATATTAAAAGTAGAATATTCCATATTTGGTATGTTGTTTGCAATTACTAGAATCTCATTGAGAGTAGAGTCAGTACATAAATTTAAATCATTATAAAAGCACACAATCAATCATTGAATTGCAAGTGCCTATTTGAACAAATAAACTAGGCCACATTATCTCACTGACATGATGACAGATTGTGGATGCCTCGGGAGGGGGGAGATAACACTGCAATAAGCCTAAAACGTTGCAGAGTCATCGGCTTCTGTACAAAAAATGAGCAAATATACATCCTGTTATTACAAAGTTTTATCAGATATAATAAATATAAAGTGCAAGTCAGCATGCATAAATAAAAAACACATTTCGTCCGGTTTATATGTCATCATTCGCATACAACATTGTAATGATACAGCGTACCACTCAAATTAATCTGAAATAAAATGCGGCTGTAAATTTTAAATTTCAACTTATCACGTTCTACCGCCGTCGACTGACGACAATAAAATTTCTAGTTCTGCAGTTTTGCAAAACTCTCCCGATGAAATGTTGATGCTCAGCCATAAACTTTAATAATGTGTCTGTATCACTGCGGTCCTAACCTTACGATTATTACCCACAGAAATATTAAGTAGCGTAAGCTGATCAAGTGAAAAGGAAGAGGCAATCACGAATTGCATCATCGAGAATCTCCAACAATCGCAAATTATTCATATTGTATGTAGGAACTACTATCGCCATCTATCGACAGCCAGCGGAACTATGGAGCCTAAAACCTCGAGAAGGAACCTTAATTAAGTCATAGGATACAAGTCAGTCAGTCTCCGAAGAGCAGTCAACGCGAACGCGGAACCGCGAATTTGATATAAATCAGCGATAGGTGTTGTTATGAATTAGTGATGTTCATGAGTAATACATTTGTTTATATGACAATATGACCCACGATTAATTCCAATGCATGCCAGAAGATATTTCTCCACCTTTATGTTGACTTTGAATATATCGATCCGATATTTGAACTGGTAAGGAGCTGTCATACTTACACTTACACTTATTTCTTTCCCAGTACAAAGGACGACAATGTCAGGACAAAAAGCAGGATCCTGGCGAGTCCAAAACCACATGTGTTATTCAATAAACGCTATCAACCTACGACAGCGCTAAATCATTAGTGTTTTGTCACACTCAGCTTCATTTACTTAAAACTACAACTGTTATCCTACAATATATTCAACTATTAGCAGTATATTAGCAATGATTATCGTGACAGCGCGTGCAATAAATCTTTCGAATCCGCCTGCGTGCGGGATTTTTCCAAAACGCGAAACTTGTTCCAAATGATTTATGTCATTCGATAGCGGCTCGCAAAACTTTTGCCCGCTACTTTCCTGTTTCCATTCTGATAGCCGTTGTTTTACCTACCCGCGCATTTAGCGATATATAGTCCCAGGGCTCGCTAGAAAAACATCACTGAGTAAAAATACCTCATCACGATTCTCAACGGGCTACAGAATTACCTTGTTTTCTACCAAACCCTAAATATTTTAAAAAGATAGATAGTATAAAAATGGAAATATACGCACAACAAAATATTTTTTTCCTGCTGTCTGGTAGTCAAATAAGTACGTGGGTCCTTCTAAAACCGATTGCCGATTGTTGAAGAAGGTTGAAAGAATAAGTCCTTGTAATTTTTTACGGTGGCTGATTCACGGTTTGGATGTAAAACGGGAAATTTGATATTCCCAGGGTATTCGCTTTGTCCGGGTTTTCCTTGCGTACCTTATATCAAAACATGCAAAATTGAAACCTGTGACTATGTTAATACGAGTATGTCAAATTTTTGAGTGTAAGTTTCAATAACAAACAATAATAAAAAAATATGATTAATAACGATTCTTTTGCTCAAGTTATACAGGGTGGCCCATAAGTCCTTTGAGCTGGAAAAAAAGGAATAAAACCAAACTAGTTACATTATGAAGAATTATTATATTTTGTTATCATCTTTATTGAATGGGAATTATGTTTTAAAAATCACATCGTCTAAATGCAATCCATTACGATCACGGCACTCATATAAACGACGTCTAAAATTGTCGATGACTGCGCGGCAAGTCAACACTGTAATGCTTGCCATTTCTCTTCGGATATTTTCTTTCAGGACATCAACTGATCGCGGAGTGGTGTCGTACACTTTACTCTTGAGGTAGCCCCATAAAAAGAAGTCCATTGGGGTCAAATCTGGACTACGTGGTGGCCAGTAAATGTCTCCTCTTCGAGAAATTACTTTATTGGGAAAAAGTTGACAGACGACGGGCATAGAAGTGTTGGAGGTGTGGGCAGTTGCTCCGTCCTGTTGAAACCAGGTCTGCGTATTATAGCCTGGAAAATTCTGCAACGCTGGTGTCAGAAACTCTTCTATCATTGCTACATACCGTTCCGAAGTAACAGTTAATGCGCGACCTCTGTCGTCCTCAAAAAAATAAGGGCCTACGATGCCATGCGCTGACATAGCAGCCCAAACTGTAACTTTAGGGCTGTGTAAGGGCTTCTGATGCTTACGCCTTGGATTTTCGGGGCTCCAATAACGGCAATTTTGTTTATTTACATGCCCGTTTAAATGGAAGTGAGCCTCATCCGAGAACAACACATTATTGAGCGAAGAAAATCGATTCAACATTTCATTCGCAAAGTTTAGTCTCTGAATAGCGTCATTATCTTTTAATTCCTGCACTAACTGAATTTTGTAAGCGTGCAGACGTAAATCTTTCCTTAATCCGCTGTAAAGATGTTCTGGGTACGTTTAGTGCACTGGAACGCTTACGAGTAGACTGGGTAGGATTTTGACGAACAGACTGTGCCACAATGTTGATGTTTTCTTCAATAAGAGTTGTCCTTGGTCGACCCCACCGCTGTTTATCTAACGTCGAACCAGTCTCTTCGAACTTAGCAACCCAGTTCTTAATCGTTTGAGCTGTTGGACACTTTGTAAAATTGTGGTATTCTCGATATTTACGCCGCGCAATGGTTGCCGAATCATTATTTTGATAAAACGCGCGCACACAAAAAGCACGATCCGCTCCAGTGACACACTCCATGGCGACTGAATTCCCAGACACTGAAGATACTGCCCCCACCTCGCCCGCGCCGCTCACGCTCACCCGTTAAATTTTATTCAAATTTGAAATTTCAAAGGACTTATGGACCACCCTGTATATAACTAACCCCATTTCTTGCTAAAACAGCATAATTCCATTATTATTAACAAACAGTTTGCATTGTCTCCTGAAAGATTAAAGTTTTATGAAATTTTTGGAAATACCGATTCTATTCCAATGGTGGTGCTTCAGTATATTTAAGGTTAAACCTTTGCCTAGAATCGGCACTATATCAATGGCAACGTTATGCTGGAAAGTCGGTAAGCGTGACTGAAGAAAGAACGACTTCTGGGCTTCTTGCAATAATCTCTTGGACCATTGTCCTACATGCCCGCGAATTCACCGTTAACCAAAGATTTATGAAGACCGATTTTCATGTGGGTGTATACGCCGAGAGTATATTTATCTTATACGACCGATTGAGGTCCATATTTCATACACTATGTTTGACGGGATTGCTTGCCGATTAATTATATACATTGTTAGGGGTACTACAATTCATGCATTACGTAATTTTATTTGCGTTTAGATTTATTGTCGTGGGAGGGCATTAGCAAAAGGATCATAAAACATACAAACATTTTTAACATAGAAGGCGCTAGTGCAAGTATTATCTCTATCCGTCAAGAAGTACCTATGTTTGCAAGTTGTATCAGTAACACTAAGAATTTGGATGATATAAAAGAGAAAGAATGGACATACTCCAGTGCGAAATGTATAGTAGACAGTTACGTACGTATAGTACCTACGTCCGTAGGTGTTACTAATGTTACTAATATGACTCGTTGGTATATGAGATACGAAACTACGATATTTTGACCTCTGTTGGTGCAAGACAGGAAAATATAGCGGACTGTATAAAGCAGGCAGCTTAGCGATAGCAGTACGTATATATGGTCGACAGGCTTTACCAAGCCTGACTATACTAGAATTATTGTAAGCTTTTCTTTGACGATACATTTATTAGGCAGTACCAACATCAACTAACAATTTGAACTTTTGATGACCATTAACAATACCTATAAGTTTTCTTGCTGTAATATGAAGCGGTAGCAGTCGATAGAGCACAAGCAGTACGTGCATACCTACAGACGCCGGCAGTATCTAGATTAATGTACAGGGTGGGGCATAACTGTCTCCCTATTTTCAAAGCTTAATAAAACAAATGTTATTTGGAATACTATGGATTTATTTTGAAATCTTAAAAGTGCAACTCAAACAGTTTTATTTTATGTGGTTTTGAAAATAATATCGGCAAGGTGCTTTCCACCATTATCACAGCATTGCCGCAAGCGCTTTCTGAAGTTCGGGGGAGCGCGCAGGCCAAGGAATATCGCCTCTAAGGGAGATCAAGCGTCCGGGGAACAGTTCTCTCAAAATGCCTAACCTGAAACTGTTCAACTTGCCGCTTGTACTGACGCTATCCCCACTTCCATTCGGTGCCGCCCGGTTGGGCCTTACTTTTTTGAAGAAGGTAATCGGGCTGTCACCGTCCACTCGGAACGCTACGTAGCGATGATTCAGACTTTTTTTGTCCCATCTCTTGCAGAATTCAATGTGCAGAATGCCTGGTTTCAGCAGGATGGGGCGACAGCCCACACATCCCGAGCATCATTAGGCATTTTGAGAGAACTGTTCCCCGGACACTTGATCTCCCTTAGAGGCGATATTCCTTGGCCTGCGCGCTCCCCCGAACTTCAGAAAGCGCTTGCGGCAATGCTGTGATAATGGTGGAAAGCACCTTGCCGATATTATTTTCAAAACCACATAAAATAAAACTGTTTGAGTTGCACTTTTAAGATTTCAAAATAAATCCATAGTATTCCAAATAACATTTGTTTTATTAAGCTTTGAAAATAGGGAGACAGTTATGCCCCACCCTGTATTAACCCAAACTTCGTACAACTACCGATAATACCGACAAGCTTTGTTGGTGCTATATGAATCACGAAACGATAGCACTAGCAGCTCGGACTAGGTTGCCTGGCGCTAGTAAAATACACCACACACATTAAGCGGTACCAAGATATACCTAAGTTTATTTCAGATTTTTGCAAACACTTCCAACATTGCTGGTGTAATATAAAACGAAGCTACGCTGCAAATTATTCTTAACGCAAACAGTACCTATAGTCATAAGGCAGTACCCCAGAGAAACACAATAATGTAGACTTGTCGCAGGCAGTACCAACAATACCTCGTTCGTGCAATGTGAGACAAAACGTGAACAATCTGTAAAATTTAAGTTGCTTAGCGCAAGCAGCACGAACCTATAACAGCCATTAGGCAGTACCAACATCAACTCAGAATTTGCAACTATTAACAATATCTATGTTTTGTTGCTGTAACATAAAACGGTAGCAGTGAGTAGAGCAGACAACGCAGCACAAGCAGTGTACGTACTGTCTAAAGTCGTCAGGCAGTACCTAGATTAATCTTAAACCTACGGATTTGTTGGTGCTATATGGAGCATTGTTAGTGTAATATAAAAAGGAAGCTACCCTACAAAGGGGGATTAGTGCAAACAGTACCTGAAATGGTCACGCAGTACCCAAAGAAAATCAGTAACATAGATTTTTCGCAGGTAGTACCATCAATATCTAGGCTCAAAAGCTTCGTTGGTGCATTATGAGACACGAAAACGTACAAAGTAGGCAGCTTAGCTTAGCGCAAGAGGTACATACCGTACCTACAGACGGCAGGCTCAGGCAGTACCAAGGCCAACTTGACTGTGGGTGTATTGTGTGTGTGTCGTGAGCGCACGTATGCAAGCAGCGGGATAGCAGTAACCGATAGCGAGCCAGCAGCCGCCAGTCGGTCGACAAAGACGGATAACCGGACATTTCTCCGCTCGCCTACGTTGCCAAATTCACACAAATGTCGCAGAAGTTTCATACAATTATAGATATGGCGTGTAGGGGATTGATGAATAAAACGCTCGAGCCCTGTTATATATAAATGGGAATGAAGGCAAAACCTAAACCAAGGTACTGTGTGTACTATAGAAAGATTGATAATAGGTGTTTTTAAACTTCAGATATGGGGAAAGATGTCCGATGGTGATTGTTCCTTATTGTTCATGCCACTAGAATCATGCAACCGTACTTACTGTCAAGGCGTAAAGCACAGAGGACCACTGAGATAGAATTAAAAGGATATTGAGTTAGCTAGTGCCTAATGAAGATATACGTATATTTGAGAAAGTGGCAACATGGCATCGAGTATGAGCAAGGCACACGTGTTCATTTAACTTTTAATTATTAAAAAATCTGTTATGAATGGCTCGGCTGTTATTGTTCGAACAGTTCGGGATTGCGTTGTCGTGAGAACTAATTTTTACTAATCGAGACTGATATAGTCATGCGGGCATATCCTTTGTTCAAAAGGTATTTGAAGGCAGTAGAAATGATGTAAACTGTATCCAACGGTAGAGTGAAAATTAGCTGTCAAACATAGCCGCTAGCCTTAAACATGGGACACCCTTTGTATGCCAACTGTCAAATATATTTTGAACTTTCTAGTACACTTTCAGGCAGTAAATCATAGTTTTGTCATGCAAAACAGAATGTGTCGTATGCCAGGTTCGATTTTTTAGTGTTCCAGAACATAATGTACACGTCCATAATCCATTCACAAAATTTTCAAATTCGAAAACGATCCCGTTACTTCGTTCGCGTATGCGTGGGAATTTGAACATATATTTTATAGATAACATGATGGTAATAAATATGACAGTTACCAATATCATTTAGGCGCGATATTTTTAAATTTTCTCAGAAAGCATCTAAAAGTAATCGGACATTTGTAATGCTCGAAGAGACATGTTGAAAGATCTTCTATTTATACATTTACTACTTTCATATCTGGAACATATCAGTATGGAATAGTAAATATTTTTAACGTACTTAACGATGCATTCAAAATACATATTTTTTAATATGCTAATCAAGGTTGTACAGCACGAATTGTCAATAAATTATGCTGACGTGATTATCATTTCACATATGACAAAATATTCCGACGATGAACTGATGTCAGATTTATTTTTGTTTTCATTCGGATATAATTTTGGGATAACATGCGTAAAAATGTGATAAAATTTCCATTGCGTATCGATAGCTAATGAGAGTACAATAGGGTCATTGCATACATGAGATACATAATTTCTGATGTAACTTTATATCGGATCTTGTTTGGAACAAGTTATTGAAAAACCATCGACCTCCAAGTGAATCTCGTATTGAGACTCTTTATTAACAAAACAGCTTTAAATATCTACCCTCAATAGACATCGTAGCTCAATAGTCATTTTGGTGCCGGAGAAGTAAGAATTGAATTTGAGATTTTTTTGATGCGATGATTTCAAAAATATCTTTTTTTAGCTCTAGATTCTGAGATATAAGCGATTTAATATTTGAAAAAGTGTAAAACATGATCTTCGACCCTAAAAAACAACATGAAAGCACGAAAATTTTGATGTTAGCAAGTTCATAAATATCCTCCCGAAATCCATTAACAAAATCCATTTTAGGAGATAATGTTATTGTAAACCTTTGTTTTTTATTGCTTGCTTTCAAATATTAAATCGCTTTTATCTCGAAAGCTAGAGCTGCTACGAAAAAAAAATATTTTTGAAATCAGCTAATCAAAAATACCCAAATTACTTTTCCGGCGCCAATTAATAAACCGCACCCAAATCGGGTCATCCGTCTGGGAGTTTCTACGTCAGGGCTAATAGTCAAACACAAAAATGGGTCTAAGCTGTAAATGACTTGACCATTCTGGCATATTCTGGTAATTTGGGTTGCTCACCCTCCTAGAATAACTTTTAAACAGGTACACCGATTTTCGTCAAACACAGCTAGGAACCATCTTGGCGGATAAGACTCTCGTTAAAAAAATGGCGTCATGTCACTTTTTACGCAAAAGACTAGTTGTTATGCTTTCGTTCGTTGTCCCAGAGACCAAGCCTAGATCATGCTGATGAGTCGCCAAAAAAGCGCCAAACAGCTGACCATGTGTAAGTAAGACCATCTGAGAAAAAAGTTGGTTGCGAAGACGTATAATAGAGAAATTGAACGGATCAAGTCCGTCAAACAGGTCGATACAGTCAGTCATTCTTTCCCTGCCCTATCGGTAGTAATATCCGTCTGGCAACGTCGCGGCGCCTCTGCTCAATACCTGAATGCACGACGCGGCAGATCGCAAGACATGCGAGGATACTTCCGAACACCGGCACGCCGACTGTTGAAGTCTGTCATCACAAGCCGGCGCGCCGACGAAAATATTTTATTCTAAGTTTTAAGAGCACATGTACGGGTAATCTATGATATGTGTAATAAGGTGCATGTAATTACTGCGGTTGGAAGTGTATTAATATAGATACTAACAACAAAAAATTGCTATACACCCTCTCACCCACCCTCCTGTCCCTGCTCCAAATTATTTACCCTTCAATTTTTTTTCAAAAATGGATCCTAGAAACGTTAAAAAACAAAGTTTGAGTAATTTTAATTAATCTCGTTTTGGACGCTACAAAGCTTTCCGTCCTTGGCATAGTGAGGTGACCTTGTCTAAAAATTTCATTCAAATCCGAGCAGTAGTAAGGGTGACTTTGAAGTTGAGTCATTAATTTTCAGATAATGATTGTAGAAGGAAGATAAACCAAAATATGTGTGTAAAAATGAAAAAAAAAAATGAAAAAAGTGTCACCTTGTTTTATCTTGTATCCTCCCGACAAGTATTTCAGTGCGGACCTGTATTTGAGTCTTGGAGCACCGGCATGTCCTCACCTGTGAGGTCTTAAGTCACCTGATTCACGAGCCCTTTGTACTACATTAACAAAGGCACGATGGGTTGGTTGCACTCGATTGGGAAACCGATCCGCATAAATCCGTGATGCCGCGGCAGCATTTTGTAAAGACTCCCTCCCCCGTAAATAAGAATCATGTCCACACGTTCAGCATTTTCGTAAACATGTGCCATTTTTTATTTCGTTTGAGGCACGCAACAAACACCACTATTCACTCACGCGTTACCGACTGACACATTGACTGAATACAACTGAATAAAATTGTAGTAAAAACATCGTGATAAGCGTTTCAAATTCTTCCGCTTTTTTGTTTCCGATGCGATGAACCGATAAGGCGGATTATATCCGTTGTTGCCAAACACTAGCACATAATATTATTATTGAGACAGGGCGGTACTCAAACTTCTAAAGGGCTATAACTTTGTTACTTTAATTTTACCAGAAAAACATTTATTTTGATCAGATCTACTCACTGTTAAAATAAATGACTCAACTTCGAAGTCACCCTGTAGAGGGGCCAAAGATTAGTAAACAGACTGACAGACAGACCGACGGAAATGAGTGACACGTTTTTTTCGTGATGTTCATGTCATATCCGACTCAAAAAACATCTCATTTTCGCGATTACAATACTTTATCTCCAGTGGGCGTGGGAAGTAAAAACGCAATCAAATCGGGTTATCTGTTTGCGTTGCGGTTTAAAAACCACAGAGATAGAGATGCACTTTTCGCGGGTGACTTCTTTTTAAATTCATGAAAACCAAAGTTAAGTTAAAACTCGTAAGTTTTTCCCTAGCTAAGTGATTTTTAGGGCCCTACGCGTGAGATTACACGATTTAGTAGTGGTATCAAAAAAGAGAATTGTCGGTTTGAAATTTTCTAACCTAAATACCCTGCATACCCCGTATTAAAGAACATCACAGAAACCGAATGTGAGCTAAGCTTTATCGTCCGGAATAGGCGTAAGCGTAAGGTTATTTCTAGTCGGTATTTTTGTTCGAGACTGACGCGTATGGCGGTTAGATGCTTTATTTTGAGTCGCTCCGAGTACGATGACATTCAACTCGCATAGCTTCTTTTTCACTTGTTGTTTTTTGTTTTTAATGTCGGTTCGAAATACTGAATACGATGCTATAGTTCTTAATTACTAGGGATCTTGTGTTGGAGAAAAGGTAATCAGCTACTATCACATCACACTTACATTAGGCTCTTTGTTTACGACCCTCAGAGCTGAAACACCTGCCGCCCCAACCATTCAAAAAGGTAGTGATTCGACATAGCGGAGCTTTGCTTATAAAGCGTGTCTCAATAAGAGCACCGGATTTGATTTTCAAGAAAAAACCATTTCTTTTCGAATTAAACGAGTAAGTTGAGTCATCAATTTTCAGATAATGGTTGTAGAAGGAAGATAAACCAAAATATGTGTGTAAAAATAAAAAAAATGTTACCTTGTTTTATAAAGTATTTCAGTGCGGACCTGTATTTGATTGTGCGGTCTTGGAGCAAGGGCATGCCCTCACCTGTGAGGTCTTAAGTCACCTGATTCACGAGCCCTTTGTACTACATTGGTTGCACTCGATTGGGAAACCGATCCGCATAAATCCGTGATGCCGCGGCAGCATTTTGTAAAGACTCCCCCCCGTAAATAAGAATCATGTCCACAAGTTCAGCATTTTCGTTAACATGTGCCATTTTTTATTTCGTTTGAGCCACGCAACAAACACCACTATTCACTCACGCGTTACCGACTGACACATTGACTGAATACAACTGAATAAAATTGTAGTAAAAACATCGTGATAAGCGTTTCAAATTCTTTCGCTTTTTTGTTTCCGATGCGATGAACCGATAAGGCGGATTGTATCCGTTGTTGCCAAACACTAGCACATAATATTATTATTGAGACAGGGCGGTACTCAAACTTCTAAAGGGCTATAACTTTGTTACTTTAATTTTACCAGAAAAATGTTAAAGGAGAAAAACATTTCTTTTGATCAGATCTACTCACTGTTAAAATAAATGACTCAACTTCGATTTCAACATGAAGAGGAATAGTTGCGATTAAACATGATATAGGACATCCAGTAAATGGCCACAACGAAACCACTGGCACAGGGTCAGTTTTTTCTTAAAATTCTGGATAACGTTTTCGCACAGATGTGGCTCTATTTCGTCGATAACGCGCCGTATCTCTTCTTTAACGCTTTTAATTGTTTGGGGCTTGTTCACATACACCTTTTCCTTCACATAGCCCCAGAGGAAGAAGTCCATTGGCGTTAGATCGCACCATCTTGGTGGCCAGTTTTGATAGCCAAACCGAGAGATGACACGGTCTGGAAACTTGGTTCGCATGCTGTGTGGCAGGTCGCACCATCTTGTTGGAAGAACATATCGTTCACATCAATTCGATCCAACTGGGGCCACCAAAACTCGGTTAACATTTCGCGATATTGCACATCATAACAGCTGCATTTACGAAGAAATACGGTCCAATCGCTCCGCCACTCCACAATGTGAAAATGTGCCTCATCAGAGAAAATGATTTTTTTCGAGAAATCCGTATCAATCAGTGGCGGATTTCGGGAAGGGGGGCGCGCGCGCCCCCTAGACGTCTAACACTTGATTTTGTAATCTAACACCATTGTGTTACTTTCTGACACATCATGGGGACAGAGGTATACTAACTATAAGTTATAGCTATAACCTAGGAACTGAGCATTGCGATTTTCTGGTATCTTTTGTTAAGCCGTTCCATTGCATGCCATACACCAGAACTTCTCCAGAGGTTGGATTTTTGGATACCAACGTATTATTTTATTCTCCGCTATAGTCTATTTGCAATAATTATAATTCCATAGCAGACAGTTCTGACATTAATTTTGATTATATCAGTAAAATCTTGTCGAACATCAGGGACTATTAAAATTGCTAATTTTTATGTTTGTTTTATGTGGTACTTTATGCACATGATTGTAATTAGACTAGCAATTATGTATAAATAAATAAAAGAGATGTTTCCTCAGGTGGTGCAGTCTCAATGCCAGTAAAGGAATTTTCTATTGCACACAAATATTTTTGAAGACGGTGAATGTACTCGTCTGGTATAGATAGAGATTTCACATATCGGAAAAAACGGGAAAAATTGGAAAAAACACGTTTTTTCCGTACCATGGGAAAAATTGAAAAAAATGGGAAAATTTAAATATCTTTTAATTGTGACTTGAAACGTAAAAAATAGGTAAAAAATTTTAAAGTTTTTTAAACATATTTTGTAAAAATAAATACAAAAAACATACTTTAATAATATCTATTAATATATAAGATATAAATACATACATATATATATATATATATATATAGGGTCAAATTATAATTATTATCTAATAACTGAAAGTATCAAAAACAAAGCTTCAAATGTAGAAAACACATTATTTAACCAAAGCGCTCAGAGGTATATTTTCATCTGAGTCTGAGTTTGAATCTTCAGACCAAGCATCTGATTCAGACTCGATCTCCGCTTTGTCTTCGTGGACGGACAAAACAGCATAATCTTTGCCAGTGTCTTCTGAAAGTGGAACTGGTCTAGCATCGTAAATGAATGTCTGTTTTTCGTTTATAACCAAATTAGAACAGAATTTTATCCTGTGATAATCTATTTCTTTTGCTTGTATGTATGAGGCCTTGTAAAGACCAGTTTCTTTCTGAAGAGGCGGAAGATGGCGGTCCATTTAAAATTCGGGAGGCAATTGGCATAAGTGGCTGCGATGTACACAAGCCTTGCTACCATATAAAGGGATGAGTACTATTCGCACTATCCCATAAAGAATTTCGACTAAAAAATCCAATTTGCCACCACCTTCCCTACATCTAGATTTAGTGAACGAGCCATTTCAGAAATGAAGTCTATTGCTTCCATTAGTTGTTTTCATTCAATTGTTCTCCTTTAAAGCGAGCATCAAGAAGATTGGCAGCAAAGTGAATCGGCTTAGAACAAAATTCGTAGCGTTCTTTAACATATTTCAGCAACATTCTGGTTTTCCACTAATACAGTACATTGCATTGCTAATTTGAAGGAAATTACTTTATTTTTTGAGCATCTTTCGGCCTGTGCTTCTTTAAATGCAGCATGTGGTGCTGTTTAAAATATTTACAATTTTTTTTAAACTCTTTACTTATTTTTTCAAAAAAAATTTCTAATGCTTCTAAGCAGGATATATTTGTTACTTTCTTTTACTTCTGACGTCGAAGACTTCGATCTCGATTGTATTTCATTGCCATATTCTTGTTTAATTTCCAAAGGACATTTTGAACATTGGTTTAATATATGATTCGTCATGCGAGTTGCGTTTGGAAAAGCGTATTTAAAACAGCAAAACTTACACTCAGCCTTGGATTTTTTATCTGTTTTTTCAATATCAAATAATTGCCAAATATCTCAAGAAGGTCGAACCATATTGTCCTGCAACAAGAAAAAAATACATAAATAAAATATCTTGCTGCACTTGATCAACTGATCAAATTCTTGTTATTTAATGAGTATACAGATAATAATTATTATTACTGAATCTTGATATTAGTAATAAAGAAAAGTAAGGAAAATATGCAAGGAAACTGAAATCACACCTTCAAAACACTTAAAGCTATTCCAAATTTAATAAAATATTCACTTACCAGAAACCAAAACAAACACTTGGTTCAACAACACAAACAATCTTCAGAACAAACACACTCAATTATTACAGCAAAATTTCACTTTGTATTATTCATTTACTGCGCTTATGAAAGGCTAAATTAAAATGCGTGCTTTAAAATAAACAAGACGTGTCAATATTGAAGAATCTCATTCTCAACTGAACAATTCAGGAATACGGGGATTTACCGAAATGCCGTGTCGCTGTGCGTGATTGGGAATTAACTGAAAGCTGTAGTGGTCGGGGATTCACCGAAAATCGACGGGGATTCACCGAAAATCGACGCTTGCGGTTTTGATTCAAATTATTTCTGTTTGATTTATATTAATGGAAAAATCAGTAACCAGAATACTTTTATCTTGTATATAACAAATTTCAATTTTTCCGTATTTTTCCTTTTTTTCCTCAATTTTTCCGGAAAAAAACAGGTTTTTTTCCGGCACCCAATTTTTCCGGAAATTTTAAATCTCTAGGTATAGATATCATGCTTCTGTTGGGCAGAATCCAAAGAGTTCCTGCATATACTTTGAAGTTGAGTCATTAATTTTCAGATAATGATTGTAGAAGGAAGATAAACCAAAATATGTGTGTAAAAATGAAAAAAAAAATTTTTTTACCTTGTTTTATAAAGTATCCTCCCGACAAGGATTTCAGTGCGGACCTGTATTTGATCGTGAGGTCCCCTGTGAGGTCTTAAGTCACCTGATTCACGAGCCCATTGTACTACATTAACAAAGGCACGAGGGGTTGGTTGCACTCGATTGGGAAACCGATCCGCATAAACATGTGCCATTTTTTATTGCGTTTGAGCCACGCAACAGACACTATTCACACGCGTTACCGACTGACACTAACTGTATGTATAACTGAACTGAATAAAATAATTGTAAAAACATCGTTCCAAATTCTTTCGCTTTTTTGTTTCCGATGCGATGAACCGATAAGGCGGAATATATCCGTTGTTGCCAAACACGAGCACATGATATTATTATTGAGACAGGGCGGTACTCAAACTTCCAAAGGGCTATAACTTTGTTACTTTAATTTTACCAGAAAAATGGTAAAGGAAAAAAACATTTCTTTCGATCAGATCTACTCACTGTTAAAATAAATGACTCAAGTTCGAAGTCTCCCTGTAGAACTTCACCCGCATTACTTTAAATTATCCTGCGTATACACGACAAGTTGATATGTCTCATCCATTTACCGGAAGATATTCTCAGGGAATTATTACCAAAGCAGCGTAATCATCCGCTTACACTTTACTAAGCGAGTCATTTAACTGCATTTTCTCAGCAATATCTCAATTAATTTCTAAACAAATTATAATTAGTCGAGATGATTTTATCACGTCTATTTAAAATCGTAGAACAGTCGAACGTTCTCTTCTAATGGCGCCATTCATGACCCGTGGACTGAGAAGAAATAATTTTTACAGTCGCCCATACATTTTATCGGCGCGTCAAATACAAGTTGGTAATAAATTCTGACGTTTACGATTCGGACGGACATATTTTTCATCTGCAAGACAAAGTTCAAAGGAATCAAAAATAAAAATCGGTGGATTCTGCAGCAAAGGAAGACATTAATGTGTGTACAATGTTAGATCCTAAACCGATCCTTGAGGAGCACCCGTGGTGACATTTTGGTGTTACGATAAAAGTTCCCTTCGCGTCGTTTTTCCTCACATGAATGTGCGCGTACAGGGAGAGTTGTTGAGATTTGGTTGTTGCAGCCAAAATACAAAAAAGTTCAGGCCTGAAAGTTCATATCGAGCTTTAGAAAATGTTTATTTTGTTCATCAGTATTACAAACAATAACATGTTTATAGAAAAGCTGCATGCCATAGCCGATCTATAGTCTTTGTAATATCAATGAATTTCAAAACTATCAAAGAACCATTACCGTTCGTAAAGCGACATGTGTATTTTTTTATTGACTAACGCTGCGTTTCCTTAATTTTATAGGTATGTGAATGTGTCTCAATATGTTTTAGAACAAGAAAATTGCTTTCAGTAATGGAGATGCCAATCTCCTATAATTACCGACAATTTTGCATGAGAAATACAAATACATCGTCGGTCAGTCGGTATTTCAAACAACTTTCACATATTTGCGATGCATATTTTGAGCCAATATATTGTAAAAATAATCCAGTTTGGAGGTAGAATTATCGTCTATGGGTCCTTTTAATATTCTTAGAATGTGTGTCAAATTTTGGTTGGTGTTGCAATTAACCGAAAGAGCTCCCATTTCATACCTTGCCGGTAGGACCGTTCCTTTGTTTTTAGGATATCGAACGTTATCCTATTCATTTCGAAAATATCAAATCCTTTATTTTCTCCTGGATTATAAAAAATCTAGAATAAGCGCAAGGAACATATGAATGGATCAAACAGTATGCATATCAAACATAAATTCTGGTCAATGCTTCATTCTAGTGCGCGCTATACGCTGTTATCCATATTTATTTGAGATTATGTATATTTTTATCATGTACCGGGCATGATAACACAATGCCATGTACATCCAAGTAGGTACTGACGCCACGGAAGTCGTAATTCTGTCATATTTCATAGACTAAACAGTTACCGGAGGGATACGTGTATCACATAGAATAGAAGATAGACTTTCATAACAGAAGGAAATAATTTCTATTAGTTTTTTATATTGGAGCAGCTTTCAAGCATGTAAGTAGAAAACTAAGACTGCTTACCAACTTATTTGTGACATCCTCGTCAAATAGGTTCAAATATAAGATAACACTAAGGTACTACCAACGCAATATAGGTATGAGTGCTATTCTATATCATTCGCCATTAGAGTGTTAGTTTAGTAGTACCCTAAACTTCACAACTTACTCGATTCATCCTCATAAAATACGTCGTTTATGAATCGTACTACTTGATATCTAAACACAGGAGTACTACTCCATAGCATTCCTTCAACCAAGCAAGTAGCTCTAAAGGCTAAACCAGAAAGTTACTTAAGTCACCGTCCAAATATATCGATCTTTGGCGGTATAACTAGCGAATTAAAAACAACAGTACCGCCCTATAACACTCGGCACCTGTCCCACCTTCCAGCGTACAAGCAGTACTCTAAAACGACATCAACGACTTATTCAACCCCCCCTCGTTAGATCAGTTTGGATTCATCGTCCCTTAGTGGAACTACCAGTAAACTAAACACAAGAGCACCACTCGCCACCTCGTATACGTTAGACCAAGCAAGTAGTACTCTAAAAGCTGAACCAGAAGGATACTAAAGGCATCCTTATCATATTGTCCAAATATGTCGTTCTTTGGTGGTATAACTAGCGAAATGAAAAAAGGGTCCACCCTATACCACCCGGCATCTGTCCTACCTTCCAGCGCACAAGCAGTACCCTAAGCCTACACCAACGACTTGTCAATCTATCCTCATCAGATCAGTTGAGAGACATCGTCCCTCAGTGGAACTACTAGCAAACTAAACACAAGAGTACAACGCATCCTCATCGAATTCGTCCAAATACGTCACATCTGTACCACTCGCCATCCGGCTAGCTTCCACCAAGCAAGCAGTACCCTAAACCTACACATCTACCTTGCAAATGCATCATGCCTCAGTGGTACTACTAGAGAACTAAACAAGCGTACCACCCTACACCATTCGCCATCTGTTTAAAATCTAAAGAATTCAAGTAGTACTCTGTTAGTCTCTCTCTACTCTAGTACTACCAGCAACTTACTCTAGCTATCCTCATCATAGCCTCAAGAACATATGGTTCCTCAATGGTACTACTAGGGTACTAAAGATACGAGAACCACCTTATATCACTCGCCATCTGTCCAACCTTTAAGTGCACAAGCAGCACCCTGAATCGAAACCACAAACTTACTCAAGTCATCTTGGCCGGCTCCGTCTAAATACATGGTTCCTCAATGGTACTCCACTCAAAAAGTCATTGCACAGCGCACTTTGGTCAAGTATAGCTGGAAAACAAAGCGATTCGATAGGAATTCGAGGCGAACGCGATCCAAAACGCGATACGAACGGGCACCGAACAACTCGCAATCTCGTCGGGTACTGCCTGCGCCAAGCTGACGGCAGGCATGAGGATCCGTGGCACCATCGCTGGCATCGGTTCGAGAGCCCCAGAGATGGTTCTTAGCTTAGCAGGTAGGAAGGTTGGTACAGTCGCGCAAAGAGTGTTGGAAACTCTGGCGCCTTTGAGTTGGCCATACCACAGACGTTTAATTATATTCTAGAGCGAATGCGCAGACTGATATGAGTAGATGAGCTGGATAATTTTCCGGAATCTAATTGACTGATAGTTGAGATGGTTCGAGGCGTCTCTTCTACTACTTTTCATCTGGTGTTCCACATGGGTCAGTTCTGGGGCCTCTGCTGTATTTAATTTATACGATTGATCTGCACTCATTTGTGGAATTTTGTTCTATAAAAAATGTTTGCAGATGACACACAATCATCATTTCACCTTAAATGTTCTCAGTTAAATGAGGTGTCATTTAAAATTGATGCAGAATTTTGTAAAAACACTGTCTCAGGATCAATCCTGAACAGAGATCAGGTATGCTTTTTTCTCCTAAACACACGTATAATATCGTGAGCCGGAAGAATTCGATACAGTCAGCAAAGCAGAATTGCAATTCAAAGTAGGCAACACACATAGCTAGTCAGAAGAAATCGCAATTTGACACAAGAAACCGTAATCTGACAGTTCTAATTACGTAATACCGTGTAAAGCTTTGGAACTAGCTGTCATTCACTTCATGTTCACTTGTAGTTGCCGTGTGTGTTGCCTAAACGTCAAGATGCTTAAGCAATGTTCTGTGACTCTGATGTGATGTAACATCTGTTTCAGAGATGGCACTAGCGGAGGCGATTCATAGCTTTTATGGCTTAAGGTATTAGTTGTAAGTTCTAGTTGTGCCATTCCTCGATAGGTGGCGTTCACAGCGAGTACTTGTGGTGTGGGCTAGCGGCTAACTAGTACACAAGTGACAAGTATGACAATCATATCGCTATCAAATTATTATCTTAAAAAAATGATCTAGTTGGCGATGATACCGTCTATGGCCCAGACTATGTTCGTTTCTTCGACGCGCTTAAGCGTTTCAGAATTAATTGGAGATTTGGAGTTCTAAACGAGCATAAGAGCTTATTATAAGGCCTTATTGTGCAGCTTAATTTATTGGTTTTTTTCTCCTTAGGGTGCGGACTAACCTGCGCTGTGCGACCATAGAAAAAAGGAAAATAACATCCAGGTTGCGGTTGATAGTTGGGCACAACAAAAAGACAAATCAAAATTCATAGCTACCCCATCGTGTTTGTCATTTTTCAAAGATCATCCTGATATTTATTACTACTGACATTCTTGACCGATACAATCAGCGAAGTTTTTTCGAAACGGCTTGGCTGCTTGAAGATTAAAGCAGCGAAATGCTGTAATCGCGAAAAAAAAATGTTTCTTGGCTGTATAATTTCTTGGTATATTTGACAGATTGTAGATACACTGGGGCCTTTTCCATCATAATACAGATATGATCGTCAGTCAAACAGGACTACACAATCAGTCCACGGTCACCACCTATTTGATAACGTTACGATATAGAAACTTCTCCTACTGACAGTACAGACCATCTGGCAATATTGCGTCAGCCTGGCTAGCCAATCCGCGATCAGGTCTCGACACAGGTAGATAAAAAAATTGGGATATACCTTCTCCCACCCCTGGAAGTCGCAAATTTCAATCCCTAGAAACATCATTCTGGAAACGATAAGGAGCATCGGAAGCGTCAAGAAACTAAGTCTGCACGTATGTAGCTTTATCGAAACTAGAGCGATATTCAAAAACAAAAACTTGTTCATCCTTGTGTCACGATTTTCTGAGATACATATATACATTTCGTGATGCATAGGTTATGTAACACTAAAAACCATAATCTCAATTTCGAAATTTTTCGCAGCTGCAATACTTTCTCACCAATTGGCAAGTGAAGTAAATGGCAGAATTATCTACACAGAAACGACCAAAAAGGAGTCTCAATAATAATATTTCAGTAAGAGATAAACCCACAAATCTGACATACAGTTTTACGATCCATTTCTATAAAAGCGCAAGCAAGCGGATATCGATTTTTCAATTTGCTCTTTCAGATTCGGTTAAGTGCTCCTCCGGAGACAATAAACACAACTTAAGGGAAACTAATGGGTATAAGTGCTCGAGGGGTTTGTCCGTACGACAAATATTGCCATGACAACTAATGCAATAAGGATTGATCCTGAACATTTACACAGTACTGCTCATACAAGGCTGCTTCAATGCTTACTTGGGGATTATGTTTCTTATATAAAACCAACAATCTTTTATAAAAATCATTTTTGTTAGTATTATCAGAATATAGAAATACGGGAGTTATCTTTGATAAATAGCTTTCTGCAAATGCCCCTGTCAACTGTACTTGGACTAAAATTTCAAGTGACCTTTTGGTACAATTAATAACTAACTAAAAAAATCGCACACAACGCTGTCATTACTTCATGAAGGATTCCGTTCTGCACAAAGTAGCTCCTCTGAGAGAAAATGGCGTCAAGTAAGTTGACTCTGTATTTCCCACGCTTTGCTGTCATCAGTTCGTAGAGGCGTATGTTTGCAAAAAGTTAGCCTTTCCGAGAAAAAAGGTATAACAAAAAATTAAATGACCTTCCTCCCTGAGAGGATATGCTTGCGATGATCACTCCCGCGTGAATGACGATATTCACATTCACAGCCCACAGCAGTGCGAAAGCGATTGCCGACGACGACGCTTATTCATCGGGGGACCGTGTTGCACGTATCGACATCCAAACGTAGGAGATATTTCTGAGTTGTAAGGGGGCATCTATGATGAGTCAAAAAATTTGTACACATATTCACCTCTTACCCCCAATTCTTTTCCACTACAAATTGTTTTCCGTAAATCAGGATCGTCTGAAACGTCAAAAAACGAAAACGTGCGATTTTTATTGGCGTCCTTAGCATGGTAGTAACATTGTGTAAAATGTTCATCAAAATGCGGGCGGTACTTCTCAAGTTGTCGACGGTTACAAGATTAGTGGACAGACCGATAGACAGAGACGAAAAATTTTTGCCATTACAATACTTTCCTAGCCAGTAGGCGTGGGAAGTAAAAAGAATACGTATATAGAAGAAAATTAAATGAACGAAATTCTTCCCTGTGCTACAGATAGTACCAACCATCTGGTAACGTTGCTATGACTAACCTAGCTAGCCCAACAGTCAGCCCTCGACATAGCTACATCTCCCTACGATCGTTGGACGCGTGTGTTGAAAGTATTTATCTGTCCATCAGTGTGAAATAAGTCTAATTGATAGCTCCGTAGAATCACCAGGGCCGGAAGCGATATTTTCCTGCCAACGTTCCTTACAACCAACCACCCGCCCCAAAATGTTTCCGAAAATGTACAGAAAACGAAGTTTGAGCGTTTTTAATTTTTTTCGTTTTTTTTTGCCTGCAGCATCGCCGCCATTGGACCGACTTTCAAAAACTACGAATCTTTTTCGCCCTTGGCCTAGAAGTAACGTTGCGTCAAGACTGTCAAAATCCGAGCGGTACTTTCCAAGTTATGGACGGAGCAAGGATTATCGGACAGGCAGACAGACACGTAATACGTAATATGAAATGCCCAGTCGTTGGTAAAGGTGACAACTTCAAATCGCGAAGTCCCTATTTGGACATCCTCCATTCCCGGAATCTGTGCACCGCGGACGAGGCTGCAGCAATCATAATCATTAATAACAGCAAGTTTGTAAATCTAGTAGCGATTGTAAATCTCGCTAGACGGCGCAAGTTGCGCGTACATAGTAGTAGGTATTCGACGACGGATGGACGCAAATGGACATTGCAATTGGTCGTAATTGTCCAATCAATAATAATAATGGGCCGACGTTAAGAGGACATATACTCTGCAGGGTGAATGAAAGAAGGCATTAAAACCATCAATGCTCTGAGCAGTTTAAAATATCGGCAGCAGTCGAGGGTCACGCTGTGCGAAAATACGACGCTGCTACTGTCCACGATATACAAGGCCAAGTAATAATGAATTTAATACAACAATTTTTGGAATACATGTCTCTTAGGGCCGTATCGTCAGTCGTCCTTACAATTATTGTGGGACGCCTTTATGGCCTCCTTGATTTCCATAGTCTTCCCTCTCCTTCAGAAAGGCAGGGATATTTCTAGATTTCTACTATTCCGTTTCAGCGTCAGCGCTCTCCTATTGTCAGGCTATGTTTTCTTTTTGAATTGTAGGAAATTTCAGGCTGTGTAACAAATGAGACAAATCAAAAGTATGAACAATTTGATGCAAATAGATATTTATAACATAACCTCAAAATTGAGCGCTGAGACGGAAGAGTAGAAAACTATGACAATCAAGGAGGCCATAAAGGTGTCCTACAATTGAAGGAATGACGATACGGCGCTTAGACCGGTTTTTCAATTGCTGGTTAACTTTCAAGTTAGGTAACTCGGATTCAGCTAACAATTGTCTGTGAATTCCTTTTTCATACTCTGGTTAAAAATCCTTAAACCGTTGATATGGCAATGATGATTTTATGCCTGAAGTATCGTTTTATGCCTTTTTGTGATGTTCGGTATTTGTGTCATCCATGTCACTGTTAAGCATATTAGTTTAGACATTGCGATTTAATCACAACCTCTCCTCTCTCTCCTCTGATTGAAGTTAACTACCGCTTCAGCAATACTTGGCATTGAAAAACGCTTTTTCAAATAACTTCTGGTTAGCAGTCAAGTTGCAGTTGTTAACTTGCGACTGAACAACTGGGCCTTAGAGTTTTTTATCCTTCCACAATTTAACTGCAGTTTCTAGGGCCTATGATACCCTCCTCCTCTATTCTGTGCCAGTTGGTATAGTTTCCTGCCTGTACTGTTCTAATCACCCTCGGTTCTAGTTTTGGTTTTCCTAAGAGTCAATGTCTTTTGCCATTTTGCACTGTCTGCAGCTAAGGTTTCCATCGTACTACCCTATCTTACTCAGGTTTCAGGTGTTCTTCCAGGCCATTGTACATTGTTAGAAGTCCTGCACGGAGTTGGTTTCTACTGATTGAGAGCAGTTCCGCAGTCTTGCTTGGACATGGTGCCGAGATGAATTCTTTCCCATGTCTGCATCCAGTCACTAAAAGTGCCAATGTTCCTTGTGCTGGTTTCTCAACCATACTTTGACTTGGTTCCTTATTGTGCTTTTTGGCACCCCCAAGGCAGGTTCTTGGGGTTAGGTAAGTGGTTGATCAAAATTTCAGAAAATCCAACCAAATTGAACACGTCTGGCATGCTCCTAATCAGGCTACTTGTCCCTTGTGCCGATGGGGTCTGTGGAGGATAGAGGATAGAGACGTGTTCAATGGGTGGAAGATCTAGGGATCAAGCAAAAAAATCGACTGACAGTTTTCAAAATGAACCAACGTAATTCTGGCTACATATTGTTGGAAAAGTGGGTTGGTTGGTGAGTCTCCGTATAAAATGTGGTTCCTCACCTAATGAACACCAAAGATGCTTCTATAAGCAACACCTCTTGATACCATATTTCTAACATGTGTTCCATAGAAAACAGTCTTTCACCTTGTCGTCTTATCACCTTTGCATGGCCACCATGCCTTTCCAAACAGAATCTGGATTCATCACTAAATTTTTATTCAGTAAACTTACGTATCGTGTGTTTCTTTCTCCGATCCACATAGTGCCAAAGCAACTTACCTGCAAAAAATAAACAAATGTTAGAAAATCTACGAATCTATCTTGAAACCATATGAATGTGATCGATTATGAATCTATAGATAGTTTAACAATATGCCGGATATACCATTAATAAAAGGACTCCGGCCCTATCTTGTTCACCAATCAAGTTACAGCCAGGAGAAATTGCTGGAAATTATTTTCAGCCTCCTAAAGTGACCCCAAATTTGGAGGAAAATCCCCCAACATAGCAACGCTGTCAAAGCACCACTAGTACTCCACGTGTCAAGTTTCTTTACAACGAAGCAGCTGCGCAGGCAGAAGCCTAAATGCCAGCGCAACACGGCTGCTATGACGATCCCAAAAAACTTTTGTTAATCAGATTTTTGAACTGCCTAAGGTTAGTAAAACTTGTGTAGATTCGTGATTTATGCACATCTCTAGCACCTAACGTGTAGCAGAAAGCAGGTCCTGTAATTATAAGGGTCGGTCTGGGATCCCCTTTTTTGGGACGAGTTGGACATGAACAAATTTCCAGTTTTCTGGGAAGGTGCCGGATTCGTAATATGTTATATCTGAAAGAAGGCCTGCTGGAATTTCAAATACGTATTTTTCCAACACACCAGCCGTTCCTGTCAAATGAGAACAACCTTACGTCCATTTTTAGACACGGTTCCAAAATAAATCTCAAAAGCTTGCATTTGGCTTCTAACTTCCAATATCACGTGTTCAGTTACAAATTTTTGGGCGTGATGCCTTAAATGCGCTTTTGGCACCCATGAGAGTGACTCTGGTCCCAGCTTTGGGAAAAGAATAATCTTCATAGTATTTCTCTTAACGGAAGACCGTTGAACTGAAACAAGATACAACTGAGCGCGTAGAGAGTGAAAATGAACTAGAACGTCGAAGATCAAAGCACGACATGTTTCGTGTTTCCTATATTTTTTAATGTTATTTGTAACGTTTTAACATGGAAGTGTAATTAAGCAGAAGTCGTTTCAAAAATAATATCGTGGGCAGATGTGTTCAACCAGGAAGATGTCTGCTACATTGGAATCCACTTTTAAATTGTGAATTCGGAGAACTGGATATTTTAGTTTCGTCAATGTATGCAAGAAAACACGCGGAAACGTCTTTTTCGATAAGATTTTTAAGCGTGGGTGCCACCTTATTTGAATAGTAAATAGCTAGAAAGCGGACCGGTATTATGAATGAAACCAGTATTGAAATTTTGACAGAAGTTGTCCTTTGGAAGCATTGTCACAAAGTACAACTGCTACTAAATATACGTTTCCAATCTAACAGATAGCAGGCATATGTGTAAGGTGTATACTATTGTGCAACATGTTGTACACAGTCAGAACACCTGGCACATTTTGTAGAGCCTGGCACATTTACTTCAAAATCTGCAATATTTTGACCTTCCACAACTGAAATATCTACAACACAAGTTGAGGCCCAAATTTCGCGGCCACTTGGCCCATTTTTGTCCTCGGAGCTTGTTCCGCAACATGTTGCAAACTGTTTCTTCTGGCACATGTTGTGAAGTTTTGTTGGTAATGTATGGTAATTAATAATCATTAACTATGAGCTTGAATCCGCCGCTCCACTTGCTTGGAATTACTGTAAAGCATTATATATATACTAAGTGACATATAAATCCGAACACCCAGTTTAAATGGTTTTATTTTAATAAAATTTTGTATAAGTACTTAATGAAGCATAATAAGTAAATGATAAAAATTTCAAAATGATTGCACTGCTTTAAAGCCCTTTGACCTTTAATAATGTGTGGATGCACCCTGATGTGCTACGCATTCTCCAACGCGCCTAGGCATGCTTCTGATCAGGTGGTCAATGTCCTCCTGTGGTATCTCATTCCAGGCAACCACCAACTCCTCTCGAAGTGCTTCTAGAGTCTGAGGAGGACGTTGCAAATTGAGCAATCTCCTACCCATCATATCCCACACGTGCTCAATTGGGGATAAGTCGGGAGATCTTGGTGGCCATGGTAACAATGTGACATCATTATGTTGAAAGAAGTCTATTGTGACTCTTGCAATATGTGGTCGGGCATTATCTTGTTGGAAAGTTGGATCTGCCAGGGTGTCAACATAGGGTAAAAGATGGGGTTCTAGAACTTCGTGGATATAACGCTGCGCGTTCATGTTACCTCTGATGAAGATTAAAGGTGACCTGGAACCATAAGCTATAGCACCCCAAACCATAACTCCAACAGTGTGAAGAACATGTCGTTCAACAAAAAACTGTGGATTCCTCCTTTCACCACGTCGCCTTCTAACCCTGGCACGACCATCGTGGATGCCTAAACAAAATCGAGACTCGTCACTAAAGACAATACTGTTCCATTCCTGATCCCAGAGTGACCGTTGTCTGCACCACTCAAGGCGATTACGTCGGTGTTCTCGAGTTAAAGGGAGGGCCCAGTGTGGCCGGTATGAAAACAAGCCAAAACTTCTCATTCGTCGGTAAACACTTCGCATGCCAATAGGTCTTCCTTGTTCTGCAAACCATTCATTTGCAATGAACCTGGTAGTGGAGAAACGGTCCCTTAAGGCCAATAATCTTAGGCGGCGATCTTCACGGTCTGTTGTTCTACGGCGGCGTCCAGTGCCCCTTGCTCTTTGCGTACGGCCTTCTCGAAGCCATGCCTGACAACACCTAACCACAGTGTCTACACTTCTTTGCACTCTAACTGCAATTGCCCGAAAAGAAAGTCCAGCTTCCCGAAGTGCCACTATACGGCCCCTATCAAACTCACTAAGTTGACGAAATCGTACAGGTCTCCGTACTCTAGGCATCGTAACCGATCGTAAAGGATGTCAAGAACCAAAATCCGCCAACGTTGATTCTTTACTGCGGCTGAAATATTCATTTTTAGAGCGTTAGTGAATTAAAAAAAAGCAGTATAAAAACCGGAATGTCCAACTGATAAGGCTGAAAATTTTTTCACTTGTTATTTACAGTAAGATAAATACATTCACCAACTTTTATTAAAATAAAACCATTTAAACTGGGTGTTCGCATTTATATGTCACTTAGTATAGATCATACGTCTTGTATTGGTTTGAAGGAGATTAGTTTCTGGAAATGCAACATTCGAGGTAATACAGTAGTAACTTGACTTAGGTATTGTGTTTGCCTGGTGTTTTTAACAGTGTTTACATTGAAAACGCAATGGATTGATAATATTGGAGCAGCGAAGAATACATGGCACAAGTAAATATTTTTCCATTTATTGTAAATCTTCCACCATTACACATTTATTTTGAAGCTTTTTCATAAATAAATACCCATTGAGAAAAACAACCTACACTAGAATATATCAAAATAATAATTTTAAGATTTCAAAGAATATCTTTCATCGTTGGACTAGAGGAATTTACATGGGATTTTCTCCGCCGGAATGGCGGCCGTTTTAAACACTGACGTGAGTTTCATAGATGATTGCTACCTAAGCTGTGGTATTAGTAGAGATTTAATGGACGTTTGGAAATCTATTTTTGTGGTTGTAATATGTATAATAATGTTTGAAATACAACCACACAGTAGTGTTTCCCAGCTACATGAAAAAATATTCATGAAAATGAGCTCACAATTTTGCAAGTCTGTTTATGATTCAAAACCAAAACCGTGTTTGTGCAGACCGAAATCCCTTGAACGCCGGCCTGTTTGTCCGGTTCTAAAAATCCCCGAGAATTTTTTTCACTAAAAAGTTATGGAGTTGAAATATGAAACTGGCGGCCTTTGTCGCCGCTTGGCATGGCGCGACGATCACAAAAAGACGGCAGAGAGCGAAGGATAAGAAGTATAAACGTTGAAATTCAAAGCAAGAGGATCAGCAGCATTCTCTGGAGGCCTCTCTCAGTTCCATATCAAGATTCCATATGCCGGTTGTTATCCTCAGTATCGTGCAGGCGATCTCTTTTCTGGCTCTGAATTTGTTATGCGTACGCGACGGACTCCAGTGGCATCACAGAACACATTGTCATGGGTTCCATCCATTCCAAAAAACGATTATAGTTCTACTACAAAATCTGATTTCTTTATATCAGACGAGGGGTACCTTGGCATTTATTGTCTGTTCAAACCTCATCTACTTAACTCATTTAGGTATAACTTTTGATTCAAAATTAACTTTTAAAACACACAGAGAAACTACTTATAAAGCACAATATTGGGATCCATTTTTAGATCTAGCAAACATTTGTCTGTAGAAGTTCTTCGAATTTTACACCGCTCTTTGGTGCCGAGTATTTTAGAGTACAACGCATTGGTATGGTCGCCAAATTTAATTGGTGACATTAACTCCATTGAGAGTACATTTTTGAAACAGTCAGCTATTAAAATGGGTCGGAGGTAGAATGCTTCAGAACTAATGAGTACGTTGAACATAGATTCATTGAAACACCGCAGGAAAATTTTTGATTCATGTTTTCTGTCTAAAATAGTTAATGGTGTCATGACTGAACATATACTAAGTGACATATAAATCCGAACACCCAGTTTAAATGGTTTTATTTTAATAAAATTTTGTATAAGTACTTAATGAAGCATAATAAGTAAATGATAAAAATTTCAAAATGATTGCACTGCTTTAAAACCCTTTGAACTTTAATAATGTGTGGATGCACCCTGATGTGCTACGCATTCTCCAACGCGCCTAGGCATGCTTCTGATCAGGTGGTCAATGTCCTCCTGTGGTATCTCATTCCAGGCAACCACCAACTCCTCTCGAAGTGCTCCTAGAGTCTGAGGAGGACGTTGCAAATTGAGCAATCTTCTACCCATCATATCCCACACGTGCTCAATTGGGGATAAGTCGGGAGATCTTGGTGACTCTTGCAACATGTGGTCGGGCATTATCTTGTTGGAAAGTTGGATCTGCCAGGGTGTCAAGATAGGGTAAAAGATGGGGTTCTAGAACTTCGTGGAAATAACGCTGCGCGTTCATGTTACCTCTGATGAAGATTAAAGGTGACCTGGAACCATAAGCTATAGCACCCCAAACCATAACTCTAACAGTGTGATGAACATCTCTTTCAACAAAAAACTGTGGATTCCTCCTTTCACCACGTCGCCTTCTAACCCTGGCACGACCATCGTGCATGCCTAAACAAAATCGAGACTCGTCACTAAAGACAATACTCCATTCCTAATCCCAGAGTGACCGTTGTCTGCACCACTCAAGGCGATTACGTCGGTGTTCTCGATTTAGAGGGAGGACCCAGTGTGGCCGGTATGAAAACAAGCCAAAACTTCTCATTCGTCGGTAAACACTTCGCATGCCAATAGGTCTTCCGTGTTCTGCAAACCATTCATTTGCAATGGACCTGGTAGTGGAGAAACGGTCCCTTAAGGCCAATAATCTTAGGCGGCGATCTTCACGGTCTGTTGTTCTACGGCGGCGTCCAGTGCCCCTTGCTCTTTGCGCACGGCCTTCTCGAAGCCATGCCTGACAACACCTAACCACAGTGTCTACACTTCTTTGCACTCTAACTGCAATTGCCCGAAAAGAAAGTCCAGCTTCCCGAAGTCCCACTATACGGCCCCTATCAAACTCACTAAGTTGACGAAATCGTACAGGTCTCCGTACTCTAGGCATCGTAACCGATCGTAAAGGATGTCAAGAACCAAAATCCGCCAACGTTGATTCTTTACTGCGGCTGAAATATTAATTTTTAGAGCGTTAGTGAATTAAAAAAAAGCAGTATAAAAACCGGAATGTCCAACTGATAAGGCTGAACATTTTTTCACTTGTTATTTACAGTAAGATAAATACATTCACCAACTTTTATTAAAATAAAACCATTTAAACTGGGTGTTCGGATTTATATGTCACTTAGTATAGTTGCTTGCTTGCTAAATCCTAATAATGTTAATTCTACCAATTATGGTATGAACTAACCAGTTACTAGAATTTTTAGATATGGCAACGCCGCTGTAATTTACAATATAGATATTTTCAGTAGCGCTATTGAGCACATCAAAAGCGCCTGAAAAATGTTTCTATTTAACTTTATTTTGCCAGGTTTTAAATATAAGTAGGTTGGGTATCACATGCATCTATAGCTCCTCCTAGTGTAATAATTTATATAAAGCTATTGCAATCTATCACATAAACGTAATATTTTGTATGTGTTGGGAAACCGTACCTTTGATAACGCCGATTCGGTACGTCCCTGATAGGTCGTATGAATACCTGGCGCCTCTGAAAACTTGCCCCACGCCGGCTCGGTTCTCGCCTCGTCTCAACGCAAGAGCCACAGCATGGACGGTCTTTTGAATAAAAGAATACCCGGCCAAGAGGCCGCTCGAACAAAAACCAACGAGAGAAAAGAGCAGTTTTGTTACCGCGTGCAGGTCGATCACTTCTCTATCTCTATACTCCTTCTATGCATGTGTGCAAGAGCATCACCGTCTTTCTCACTCTTGAGATTCTATCGGCACCCCCTGTCTCGACAACAATGAGAATTGCATTGCAAAGGTGCAGTGTATCCAGTATAGTCGTGATGGTAGAAGACGACGGTTGCAAATTCCCCGACATCAACGTTTGATGATAATAAATGAAATTGATAAAATGCATAAATACCAGCTCCTATGTCTGACTCATAGGGTTTTATTCAAAAACACCGTTTACATTTGGTAACCAAATTCATACGTAGAGGAAATAAACAAGGCATTCATATTAGATAGATAGATGCTTTTTCAATCCCACGCCACAGCATGTCTGTTTCAGAACAGAAGGGGAAAACCAAATTTGTCTGACGGCTTGAGTTCAATGTGTAGGAGAGAGAGCCGCGAGAAGTGTGGAACAACACACGTTAAAAAGAGAAAGAAGCCGGCAGAAGAGCGAGGGCCATCACCACACTGCCTAGCAACGGTGATGCAGAAGGTCGTGCAATCTGCCGCGTTGCTAATATGTTACACCAAAAAATGTTCGCACATGCTTCTGCAAATAGGTAGGTTATCGTCAAACCCAAGAAGGAGATCTGTTTAATATTTTGTTCTCATTTTGATTAGAATTACTTATTTCAATTTTGATGCGAGTTGAATATTTTAATTCATTATCTGTGATTTGCTACCGATGGTGATAATATCGCACATCCTGGTACGCGTTGACTAAAATTCGGGAAATTAAAATTTAGAGTTGTGAAAAACATCAAATCTGAAATAAGACATCACAAAGGGCTATCTATTGCCAGAATCGGCTACTGCCAGAGTGAAAACAGCCAGGTGTCTGTTAGAACTGTATCCCAGTTCGTATTGTTAGCTCTAATTAGTCTAAAGTCAATTTTAAGGCCTCACATCCTCAAAGAGGGTTAACACCGTTTAACTTAACCTTAAATAACAGTACTCTTAATACTAATGAGGAAACGAAGTTTTTGAAGCTTTACTTAGATGATTATGTTGGCTTTTGAACGCATTGCGAACACGTAAGCAGCAAGCAAGATTCACTGTCAATTATGTTTAAGAACATCAGATCAGTTCTTAATGAAAACTAGTTATTGATGTATTTATTACGTTCAAATTCAGTTTCGTTATGATTTTGGGGCTCTTCAGCTAAAGCTCAAAGGGTATTTTTGAGCCAAAAGATTGTCATTCGCTGTATGGTTGAAGTTGACAGTACACATAGCTGTAAAGAGGTATTAAAAAAATTGAAAATTCTTACATTACCAGGACTATTTCTTTACGAAACGGCAATTGGCACTTTTTTCAACAAAGAAATATTTAATCCAAATAAAAACGGTACATCATATGAATACACGACAGCAACTAAATATACAAACATGTACTTCTTATGAGATGCAAAGTTCACAGGGTTTCCTAAAATCCTAGGCCCAAGAATCTTTAATAAATTACCCAATGATCTTAGAAGGATAGAAAGCTTAAATGTCTTTAAGGTGAGATGAAAGACTATTTTGTTGATAAAGATCTGTACGAGTATTCTGTCAATTATTTTATATGTATATAAATGCTTGTTTTTTAATCTTGTTAGTTTTTAAATTTGTAAATATGGTTTTTGTTTTATATTTTGTATACATTTGTATGTTTGTATTTTTTATTACGCATAGCACCGATTGACAATGCGAACTGGGATACAGTTCCAATAGACAGCTTGCTATTTTCACTCTCGCAGTGGTCGATCCTGGTAACAGATGGCACTTTGTGCCTTATACTCTGGATAAATGATAGCTGTCCAGCTCTTGTTCAGACCAAGCCTAGACAATACTGACGAGTTGCGAAATAGCACAAAACAGCTGTCCATGATTGGCCGTCTGTGGTCAAACGAACGAAGGCTATATTACTGGTCTGGTTGGATCTAAAATTGCACTGTTCAAGCCGCAATTTTGTGTGCCCGACTGTGTAGTCTGTTGACTGACGTAACAGAGGGCTGGTATACAATTCCGTTTAACCGGCAGATTCTCACATCACAAACCTTAATTGTCGAGCGTAAACAGTGCATCTAAAAAATGCAAGTAATGGCAAACCTTAACCGCATGACACAACACGCTGCGTCCTTGTCATTATCGCTACTTACATAATTGCAACCGTCGAACCAATTATTTTTAACGTGCTGCTGCGATCCGACGACTTTTTACCGTTTTTCTTTTCTCAGAAACAGTAACGTACGTATACGCACACGATCGATTCTCTAGAAACTTATCAGTAACTTAGCACCGCTTAGATAGCGGCTTTCTATTAGCGTTTCTGTCTTCATGTTTTTATGGAATAAATACCATAGAGATTCTTCGACTGATACAGGAGGATTCAAAATCGAGTGAACAGTGAAAATAAAAATCGCTCGAACTGGTTGTAGGGTGTATTGCAATTTCTTGATGTGCTTATAGAACGGTTTCGAGCGAAGCACTGCTGGTGGTAGCTGGTATCCTGCCAATTGATTTGCTGTCTGCGGAGCGATGTGCGCACTATAAAAAGTGCGTCGTAGCTACAAGCAACGCCACGGTGCATGGGCTAGAAGGCTGATCCAAGATACTATCACTTGGATTGACAAGGGAGCGATGCGGACAGATTATCGTCGTCAGGTCATGGTAATTTTGACAACTACCTGATCAGGGTAGGAAAGAGAGAGTACGCGAATTGCTTATATTGCAATGAAGAGGAGAATACTCCTAATCATTTACTCCAATGTGATAGGTGGGTTGACTACCAGACACAGCTGAAACTGACGCTCGGCGAGAGGCTCACTGCTGACAATCTTGCCACGCGTATACGCGAGCGAAAATGGGTTGGTGAGGGGAACGATGCTGAGCAAGGTACGGGAGAACAAAAATAGACCAAGGAATCAGTATTAGGTTTCTATTTCTTCTATTCGGATGTACATATACCCGTACATAGGTATAAAAATATGTATATGTATGATAAAGAAGAGATGACTACTATGAAAACCGAACGCAACGCTACCCACTATGTAGAAATGCTGCAAGCACTACCGTGGTGGGATGTGTGGTAGGAACATTAGAAACCATAGCAACGCTACTCAAATATTATCCAAAGGAACTTGATTATTATGTTATAAAAATGTTTTATCATCATGGTACAAATAATGCATTGGAACTTTTAAAAACAAATATCTCGAAAACTATACTAAGTAACATATAAATCCGAACACCCAGTTTAAATGGTTTTATTTTAATAAAATTTTGTATAAGTACTTAATGAAGCATAATAAGTAAATGATAAAATTTTCAAAATGATTGCACTGCTTTAAAGCCCTTTGACTTTTAATAATGTGTGGATGCACCCTGATGTGCTACGCATTCTCCAACGCGCCTAGGCATGCTTCTGATCAGGTGGTCAATGTCCTCCTGTGGTATCTCATTCCAGGCAACCACCAACTCCTCTCGAAGTGCTTCTAGAGTCTGAGGACGACGTTGCAAGTTGAGCAATCTCCTACCCATCATATCCCACACGTGCTCAATTGGGGATAAGTCGGGACATCTTCGTGGCCATGGTAACAATGTGACATCATTATGTTGAAAGAAGTCTATTGTGACTCTTGCAACATGTGGTCGGGCATTATCTTGTTGGAAAGTTGGATCTGCCAGGGTGTCAAGATAGGGTAAAAGATGGGGTTCTAGAACTTCGTGGATATAACGCTGCGCGTTCATGTTACCTCTGATGAAGATTAAAGGTGACCTGGAACCATAAGCTATAGCACCCCAAACAATAACTCCAACAGTGTGATGAACATGTCTTTCAACAAAAAACTGTGGATTCCTCCTTTCACCACGTCGCCTTCTAACCCTGGCACGACCATCGTGCATGCCTAAACAAAATCGAGACTCGTCACTAAAGACAATACTGTTCTATTCCTGATCCCAGAGTGACCGTTGTCTGCACCACTCAAGGCGATTACGTCGGTGTTCTCGAGTTAAAGGGAAGACCCAGTGTGGCCGGTATGAAAACAAGCCAAAACTTCTCATTCGTCGGTAGACACTTCGCATGCCAATAGGTCTTCCGTGTTCTGCAAACCATTCATTTGCAATGGACCTGGCAGTGGAGATACGGTCCCTTAAGGCCAATAATCTTAGGCGGCGATCTTCACGGTCTGTTGTTCTACGGCGGCGTCCAGTGCCCCTTGCTCTTTGCGTACGGCCTTCTCGGAGCCGTGCCTGACAACACCTAACCACAGTGTCTACACTTCTTTGCACTCTAACTGCAATTGCCCGAAAAGAAAGTCCAGCTTCCCGAAGTTCCACTATACGGCCCCTATCAAACTCACTAAGTTGACGAAATCGTACAGGTCTCCGTACTCTAGGCATCGTAACCGATAGTAAAGGATGTCAAGAACCAAAATCCGCCAACGTTGATTCTTTACTGCGGCTGAAATATTCATTTTTAGAGCGTTAGTGAATTAAAAAAAAGCAGTATAAAAACCGGAATGTTCAACTGATAAGGCTGAAAATTTTTTCACTTGTTATTTACAGTAAGATAAATACATTCACCAACTTTTATTAAAACAAAACCATTTAAACTGGATGTTCGGATTTATATGTCACTTAGTATATTAGCTTTGGACACTTCTAACAAGTAAACCTTTATTGTTGTGGAAATAAGAAAAAATAAGATATTTCGGTCAGTTGTTGTATACAGAATAATGTTAGGAAAAACCGAAATTCTCAGGATTATTCCTCGTGAATCGCTTAATCTTTTGGACAGGTATGGAGCACAACATCCGAGTTATTATTAATCACTTCCCTTTTATTTCCTTAGGACTTAAGCCAGGATGGAAAATCCAAGTTGAGGTATTTATATACCAAGATGGATTAGCACAGTAAAGCAGGGTTACTTTAATATTCCGTTTCGACAGCATGACTGTACAAGTTTGATAATTGATTTCATAAAAAAGTAATAATGGAAAAAAACATTTGTTATACCTAAAGGTTCGGCAACAATGAGTTTATACTGTACCACCCTGATACATCCATTTGAGCAAAAAGTGAGTTAAGTATACAGTGCTTTTGAGAAAGGTCTCTGCTTATCTCTTGAAATCCAGGGCGATGAAATTAATGTACGAATACTGACAGTCGAAATTGGCGGTAGAGTGCCATCTTGAAACAATTTTTTAAATAGAATGGGGGGTCATTTTGAAACTCCTTATGAGTGTATAACTGTATCTTTCAAAATAGCAAACTATCACCACCAATCTTCAAAACACAATAATTTATATCAATCTTCTTTTCTTGGAAGAGCCTGTCCGAATATGTGGTAAAATATGGAATGTACCGTCAAAATCTGTTATTTTTTAAATAACAATACCATATTTCATCGCCCACTCAGATGGACCCTTCCAAACGAAGAATATCGTTATATAGTTTTGATGATAAGTTGTTGAGCGATTTAATGTACAGAAACACCCAACTTCCGCAGCTCGCCAGTCCGCCTTTTTCAAAGATAGTAAATTTATACTCTGGAGTCATAAAGTTCTAACAAGGAGCTTCTAAATCAGATATCACGTGACCCCCATTCCATTTAAAAAATGTTCCAGGATGGCGCCCAGTCGTCATCTTGAAATTTTCAAATGCTACTTTTACGCTAAAATATAGTCAATTTTATCATCCCGAATTTCAGCTTTCTACTTTGACCCAATCAAAAATTAAATATCTTTAAGATTTACAGATTTAAGATAAAGATTAGGGGACAGACAGACGAAAATGAGTGACATGGTTTTTCGTCATGTAACATACAAAAAGTATCTTATTTTCGAAATTTTTCGTGATTACAATACTTCCTCCGACTAGCAAGTAAAAATGTGACTTAGGCGGTTTACGAAATGAACGATTCTATTTCTCTTTGGACTACCTGTATTAACTCTATGATATCCAATTCAACCAACCGCCTCTGAATGAGAAAAATCCTCTTCAAATTGGCCGTGATTCCCTGCGGCTACGTCTAATTGCTTGGATTCGCCTCAGGCTAAGCACGATTCGTACGTACACAACTTTTTTTTCCAGAACATAGGTATATAAATAATGGGTAATTGTTGGTTTTCACATTGTGATGGTATATGTAAATGAGAGCGTGAAGAGACGAGAAAACTAGAATCTGGAAATTATATTGAAATTGAGTTATTTTTAACCGCCACACCATTTCTATAGGAGCATTGAATATTTAGAAGCGCTGTGTACAGGGTGAATCATGGCAATATTTCTGGGGCTCAAAGTAGATCCAAAAATAACACGAAAAGCTTCTATAAATGTGACTCGTAAAATGTCCTTTTACCTAGATATTTGGGTTGTCTTTATTTTATGGTGAGTACGAGTTGTAGCTTGCCTACCCCGCGTGCGTGCGCTGCTAGGACAATAAAGGAAGAGAGATACTAGCTCACCGTGAGACCATGCAGATACGCCGCAACCGCATACCGTGAGACCATATATACGCCACACCCGCAATCTTCACGTTCCTGCATCACCGCTACGCCAGGAATACGAACCAGAATTAGACAGAATACCGGATCAAAGGTAGGCGACAACTACATTTCATTCTTGAACCAGCCGCTATACAGTCCACTCGAATACTCTAACGGTGTCAAAATAAAAAAAAACTATATATCTTCGAAGTGTGTTAAGATACAGGGCTAAAATGTTGTGCATGTAGTCCTGCTAATAGTACAGGGTGCGGCAGAGAGGATGGACGGTTTTAAAAAAATCATAAAATAGTTAATTTTTACTCGAAAACAAATTTATTGATGGAATCTGGTTCACAAGGAAATAACATTTGAGACAGTCAAGTGTGGAAAATCACATCAGTCATGTGGTGGCCGAAATCGTTGATGCAGTGCTGGAGGCGTTCTTGGAAGTTGGCGTAGACTCTCTCCAACATCGCTCTCTCAACTTGGGCGACTTCCACGCGAATTTCGCCCTTCAATTCGTCCAGAGTTCGGGGCTTGTTCGCGTATACTCTAGCCTTGAGGTGTCCCCATAAGACAAAATGAGGTTCTCATTTTGATCGATCAGTGCTTCCATCTCACGTGCGAAGTTCATTCGTTGTGCATAATCTCCGGGCTGTAACTGTTGCACAATGGCCAATTTGTAGGGGTGAAAGCGGAGATCCATATGCAAAATTCGCATTACCGAACGATCACTAAGGCGAAGTGCAGCAGCATGTTTCCGGGACGGCAAAGAAAGACCTGTCGAACGCGTTCAACATTTTCAAGAGTTCGAACTGTTCGCGGCGCTCCTCTTGGTCTTCTGTTGATCAGTTCACCACGCCTGCGAAGTGATTCAACCCAACGAAGGATGGTGCTTCGAGAGGGAATAGCGATGAATGTTGAAGTGGAGACGAAACTCACGCTGAACGACGATGACCGAGTCATTATTTCGGACGAAACAATCATAGGCGAAAACGCGGTGCTCCACCGTCCAAGGCTCCATAACGACAACTGGTAAAATAATGCTAGGATCTCATGAGTCACACGGCACCCTCCCCACCTCTCTCGTAGACGGAGGCGGAGAGTACTACCCATCGCAAAAACGTCCGTCCTCTCTGCCGCACCCTGTATAACCAATAAAGAACAGATATTTTCTCTTCCATTGACGCCTATTGCATTTTGAGGTAAGGTTTATTTTACATGAATCGGCTCTATTGAGACATTTTTTTCACACTGCTGCTTTTGGAGAAAATCGGTCTGAATATCTAAGGTACAAAAAAACTTCAACCCGTCCTACGTTAAAGTTAAAGTTTGACCATTGAATGCAGAGCATCAGGAAACTAACATTATGCCATAGCGTTAGTTGAACAATATTCATGTTTTGTCCTTATTCAGTCTCATCAGCGACGAAGAAATTTACAATACCACCGTTTATAAAGGAATGTCCAATAGGGACGCAGGAAAGTAAACGTCAATTTGACATAGACGCCATCTTTGTTTTCTGTCACCGACATGTCATTTTGTCAGTTGAATGTTTACCATTGATCGCTATGGAGTCGTATTCGATTGAAGACTGCATTAAAGTTATTCAAGAGCACTACAAAAATGGTGCAATAATAAAAAACACGTTTCGCGCGCTTCGTGAACATTTCGGTCGCAACAACCGCCCAAACGAAACAACCATCGGTCGTCTGGTGCGTAAATTCGAGGCAACAGGTTTTGTGGCAAATCTGCCAGGCTCTGGCCGGCCAAGGAGCGTTCGCACACCGGAAAATATTGCTGTTGTGAAGGAGAGTGTGAGAGACGATCCGAAACAATCAACAACGCATCGATCCCAAGAATTGGGCATTTCGAGAACCAGTTTGCTCCGCATTCTCCACAAGGATTTGAATGACATGCCTACAACATCCAATTGACGCAAGAGCTGCGTCGGACCGACCATTTTTCGCGCCGAACGTTCTCAGATTGGCTCCTTGAACACCGCCAAATTGATGCCAATTTTTCATCAAAAATCATGTTCAGCGACGAAGCGCATTTCACTTTGAATGGGACGGTAAACAAGCAAAACTGCCGCATCTGGGCGAACGAAAATCCCCGTGAGTATCAAGAGCAGCCGATGCATCCTCAAAAAGTGACTGTGTGGTGTGCATTGTGGTCAAAAGGCATCATCGGACCTCACTTTTTCGAAAATAAGGCCGGGGACGCCGTTACCGTCAATTCTGAGCGATATCACGTGATGATAGAGGACTATTTTTTGCCGCAACTTGAAGGAATGGATATGGACGATGTTTATTTCCAACAAGACGGTGCAACATGCCACACAACCAACGTCAATATCCATCGATTGCAGTCCTTCTTCGGTGATCGCGTGATTTCGCGCAGAGGAAATGTGCCATGGCCACCAAGATCGTGCGATTTGACTCCCTTGGACTTCTTTTTATGGGGATATTTGAAAAGCAAAGTCTTCGTCAACAAACCAGCCACCCTCCAAGAACTCAAAAACAACATCATTGCCGAGATAAATGCCATAGAACCGACCATGTTGCAAAATGTCATTGAAAATTTCGACCATCGCGTGGACGTCTGTAAATCCAGTCGTGGTGAACATTTGAGCGATATTATTTTTCATACATAAATGGTATAAATGAACCTTCAAAATAAAGTACCCAACTTGATTTGAATATCAATCTTTCTTGTTTTAATATGCGTGTACTTTCCTGCGTCCGTTTTGGACAACCCCATACGTTTTTTTTTTTTCGTTATTTTGGAAGCAGCTTCTAGTCCAGAAATATTACCATGTTTATCTGAAAACCGTCAAGATTTTGATCGATAACCCTACAGATAAACGTAAGATTAAAGTACAAAGATCTGGAGCTTGCAATCACAACTATACAGGGTGTCCCAACGAACATGGAAATTAGTAGTAGGAAAACTGGCAGATATTCGATTTGATTTCTGTGGCAGATGGGCAGATAGTTAAACAGGCATAAGTCGACTTATGAAAAATCAAATTGCGGCTTTGTTACCAAGGAGACTGGATGAATTTGATCCTGATATCAATTTTGATTGTGGTTTTGATGGTCTTTGTATAATGCACACTCATACAATCTTACTGAATTAATCTTATAACTGTCTTATCAAGGAATATGTAAAAATGTTATAAACTGAAAAAATTGTCTCAAACCCTTTTAACTACTTGCCACAGTTTTATTTAGTCATTTGATGAAATATGCCATATCTGATTTATCCAACCTTGCGCCATTTTGTGATTAAAGCCAGAAAGAAAGTTTGTTCTTCATTCATCTCGAACTTCCTCGTCTATTCAAACAAGAATGAATGGAAATGAAGCAGAATACGCATCATCGATGAACCACATAACGTCTTGGTGCTGTCACCGTGGCACACATTCTGGGCGTGTGCGTCACTATAAAAATGAGTAAAACTGACGCAGCTGTGCATTTTAACGTTTACGTTGCACACAGGTGTTCGCCAGAAACACTCTCGTTCTCTCATTCTGCTTTGCACTAGATGCAAAGCAACGCCTCTTATCATTTGCATATTATCGAGGCGAGGATGCTGGGCTACAACGTTGCCAGATTTCGACTGCATACCTTTCAAAAGCATCGAATTTGCAAGCGAAATGTACCGAAGCAATAAGATCAAAACGGACTCTCATTCATTCCGAGTTGGTTGAAAACGGAGGTTCCCTGTTACTCTTCGTATTGCGATTGGCCAATTAATTACCCATGGGTATTTATTTATAAAATATACAATAGTAGGTCGATAATGTAACTATCTCTATTCACGGAAATCACGGAAAAATTTAAATATTTTTCTTGCTCCTTAATTTTTTTGAGTAGTGTACGTCCATGTGTGGACGGAATATTACTAATAAACAAATACATTTTGGAAAAATCTATTTATGGGATACTTCACATTTGAGGACAAATTTCTAAAATATTGGCCACTGTACAGGGTATCCCAATTTCGACCTACATATCAAAGTTGCGATTTTTCAAATGAAACGCCTCAAATTTTATTGCATATTTGGATTAACCAATTCAAAAGAAGAAAATTGATAAAACATACCATGGGGTTTTGGTAAATAGCTACCGAGATATAAGGTGTTTTGTCTAGAAAAACCCCCCCACTTCGGCAACCCCTCAGTCCGCCATTTTGAAATTTGGAGTGCTGAATTTTATATAAAAAATAACTTAGATACCTCAGCTTTTATCTTATTTGTTACTTTTTCGAATTTTAATTTTTGCTCATACAGGGTGATCCGAAACGCAGATTGTACTTTTTCTAAAAAATTTCATATGCATCACCCTGTATATTTGTGCAAGTTTGGATTCAATTTTTTATAAGCTTTTTTTTGATACTATACACATAAGGGTTTTTACGGCTATTTTTTCGGTTATTAGCACGTCTTTTATGGAACGGCTTAATTCCCTAAAATATCGCATCATCCTTGGGAATAAATAAATTGTTGATTAGTTACAAACTGTCAAAATTAGCTTTGTGAGCATTATAATAAAAACATGTTTGAAAATGAATTTTTCTAAAGAAGAAATGGTGAATATGGTGTTCGTTTTGGGCGGAGAGCAAAGAAATAGTTCCCTAGCATCTCGCATTTATAAGCAACAGTACCCTAATATGCGACATCCAAGGCCGGAAACATATTCCACACTACGAGAACGCTTTGAATCGAGTGGAGCAGTGGAATTTAGTAAAAAATGCATAACTAATCCAAGTGTCACCAATGAGGCGAATCAGTTGGAGGTTCTATTAAATATGTACTCTTAGTGGCAATATAGAACTAGCCCACTGTTTGCCTTTTGTTTCCATGGATGATGAGATTTTTTCCTTAATGTTGGTGTGTTGTTCTATTAAAAGCTTATTAACTCAAAATCTAGTGATTTTATCTGAATCAAACCTCATACCAAAAAAAAGCTTATAAAAATTTGAATCTAAACTTTCACAAATATGGTTACAGGGTGATTAATTTAGAATTTTTGAGAAAAAGCACAATTCGCGTTTTTGACCACCCTGTATAAGCAAAAATGAAAATTAGAAAAAGTAACAAATAAGATAAAAGCTGAGGTGTGTAAGATTTTTTTGATACAAAATTCAGCACTCCAAATTTCAAAATAGCGGATAGAGGGGTAGCCGAAGTGGACGGTTTTTCTGGACAAAATGCCTTAAATCTCAGTAGCTAATTACCAAAACCCCATAGTGTGTTATCTCAATCTTCTTTTTTTGAATTGGTCTACCCAAATATGCAATGAAATTTGAGGCATTCTATTTAAAAAACTTTGATAAATATGTAGGTCAAAATTGGGACACCCTGTATAATTGCCAATATTATAGAAATGTGCCCTAAATTGTCATGTATAACATGGATGGGCCACCCTGTATATTAGAGCAATAACAATTAGATTGTTGACTGCCAAATGAATGAACTATCATTCCAATGAAATACTGATTGATCAATGAAATTATCATCATCACCTTGAATGAGCGTTGATATCAACCATTGCGACATATACCTTGGTTTCTACGCAGCATTCCGCAGTGATAAGAAAGAACGATCCTGATAATACCCCACTAGTAAAGAACGATGGCAGAAATGACTGAAAGTAAACGTAACACTTCTAGGCAATTGAACACCGATTATATTCAGTCATAATAAAACGGATAATAAAACTGAACAGGCGGATATTTTCGTCGATGACCGCGTGGTATTTAATAGTAAGTTGTAATGACTTAATATTGAGCGGACATGGCTACATGCGGCAGCAGTATATGTCTGTACGATTTATTAGATATAGTTAACGCTATCTAATAAGTTTAAATAATACTTCACCTTTTTAGTAACTGGCTAATTCTATGAGACGCACTTATGGTATACTAGGTATTTGGTTTTTGAAGAACAGCTGAAAATAAATGTGATACGTGGCGTTGGCAAGGACATTTATCGTTGATCGTTTCAATTTTATTCTGATTCTAATTATGTCGGGATTTCAAAATAAAATTGCACTTTAACGCTGGCACCTTTTCTCTTCTACAAGATAGCGTCTCTTGTCCTTAAGCATCAACTTTATTTCTTCTTATGGATGCCATATTGGATTTTTGCTCAGATGAATAGAGATTTTAATTCTAATTTCAGAAATGTATAATATATCATATATTGGCATTGCCAACTCTTAGTTATTCCAGAAAAATAGAATTTCCTAGGTAGGCCTTGAAATTATCAATTTCATTTGTTTCTTATACCAGACCAGACCTCAAATTGAACATAGCAACAGAGTTTGTCAGAGTGAGAAAAAGACAAATAAATCCAGCAGTGAACAGAGTACAGAGAAGAGTCAGGATTTGCCTACAAAATACTGGACATTTTGAAAATATGCTATGATTTACCTTTATTTATGATAATTATTGTTATTACCATCAAACAAATTTTAATGCAGTGTTCAGGTTTCACCATATATTTTTATTTCCTCACAATTTTCACCAAATTCATTGCCAACTAAAGAAATACATCACTGAACTTTGGACTGAAAAGTCCGTTTAAATGTACAAAATCCCAATATAGCGTCTATATGAAAAAACAAAGTTGTGATGGAAGTAGAAAGAAAAAAATGTCGAATTGAAAATTTGACTACGTCACATTGAAATATTAAAATCCCATCTCAAATGAAGACAGGAAAAAATAAAAGTGATTTCAAGGCCTACTTAGAAAATTCTGCTTTTTTGAAATACATAACTAAGATTTGGCAATATCAATGTATGACGTATTATACTTTTTGAAATCAGAATTAAAAACTCTATTGATGTGTGCAAAAACACAAAGAGACGAAACGTCATATTGAATTCTAATTATGTCATCTTGTAGAGGAGAAGAAGAAGTGGCAATGTTAATGTGCAAGTTCTAATCCTATAAACTCTAAAAATTTTACACAAAATCAAGCTAAATTTGCAAATTTTAAGGTCCAACCATTGCTCCCCTGACACTTCCCCCTGTGGGGGCCCATGATTGGTCCCCTCGTACTCTTCTTTCAGCGAATGTTGTCGAATTTATAATCCTTAAACGTTGTTCATTTGCTATGGTCGATTTCGCGTTGTTTTACATTGCCGTTCCCTGTTTTTAACAAAATATGGACTTCTTACGCTCTGTATGCATGCTCAATTATCTTCTTAACAACATATACCCCAAAATTGCACAAATTGGCCTCGGCCAAACCACTTATTTATCTCACCTCGAATCTAAAAGATTATAGGCTTTTAATATACTCGTACTAGCAGTGCAGAGGCGTGTTGGACTGTAATTTGGCGTTCCATCCACCTCACTTTATGGGTATGCTCTGTCTCTTTTCCTCTCATGGCAATAACGTATCTTTCATCGAAAATGCATAGGATGATGCCTCGGGCGATGCAGTGATGCTCACGTGTAGATTAGCGAGAAGCTTCTGATGGTGAATGCAGCGTTCTACATGCAAACTTTATTTTTGTAGAATAAAATTTCGGTTTAGTTTATAGGGCTGCCTGCTTCCAAATGTGTTTGGAATAGTAATTTTTGGCGTAAGCCAGGGTTTTGAGACGTTTAATCTCACCATGTTAAGGTTACATGTATTTTTTCCAACTGCGTATTTAATAATAATAATAAATATCTTCATTAGCAACACAACAATAAGGAGAAGTTTAGCCACTTGGATACTCTTACGCCCAACCCTATTGTGTGCTTAAATATGTATATATAATTCAAAGTCACATACATGCAACCTAAAAATAAATACATCGATCTCGAACTAAGTGAGCTAATAATAAAGCGAAAAAATACAATCAATTGGTAAATCCGCGCTATATTGGTTTACCAAAAAGGAAACAGACAAGAACCAATACTTAACGGATGACAACACAAAAAAAACATAAAGGTAATAACAACTAATTATGATACATCTAACAGCTGATTTTTAACCAGTTTCCTGAATGTTACTACACTTTGCTTCTCCAGGCAGGGTCGTTTGAGTTGATAACCTCACAGTATTGAAAGTGAAACATTTTTGAAACAATGCGGTGTAGTGCAAAGGCATTGTCATATTATTGTTATGCCTCAGATCTTTAAGATTAATGATTCCTCTAGTTACCAATTTACTATGGAGGTAGATGAGCTTTTTAGTACACAATATGTTATGCACAAATACCTTAAGACTATATTCAAATTGTTGATCCATTTTCAGCCATTTCAACTCCTTGATCTTAGAGGAGACATGACTATATTTTCGAAGACCATACACAAACCTACAGCAGTTGTTTTGCATTCTTTGGATCCTACACCGATTCTTCGAGTCAAGACAAGGATAGTATAAGGTTAAAGCGTGGTTGAGGCTGGACATTATCAAACTTTCAACTAGTTTCTTACGCGTTTTAAAGTTCAAAATGAATCTATCAGCATATAGCAGGCTTAATCTGATGTAGGTGGACTTCGATAGATGACACACATGTCTGTCAAATCTTAAACTAGAGTCGAAGATGACGCCAAGATTTTTTGCTTGTTCCACAATAGGAATGAGCTCGTTGTTGATGCTCAATGCAATTCTGTCCCTTACTTTATTTTGCAAATGTTTAGGATAAAAAAGTATGCAAGTTCTCCCTATCCGAATTAATCTTCAGCATGTGTCTTTTACAAAAATCAGTGATGTTGGAAAGATTTATCTTATATGACATCCAGATGAGACAAGTCAAAATGAAAAGAAAGCTGCGTATCATCCGCGTAAGTTGTATAGCACAATGCTCAATACATGAATGTAAATCAAAAGTATATACCAAAGACAGTAAAGGACCTAAGACAGAGCCCTGAGGGACACCTGAAGAAACGGCAACAGAAGGTGAGACACCTCTAACTGTCTTCACCTTTTGTTCAGGATTATTTAAGTAGTTTTCAAAAAAATTTAAGCGGAATGTCAGGAAGTCCAATATACAGGGTGCGGCAGAGAGGACGGACGTTTTTGGGATGGGTAGTACTCTCCGCCACCGTCTACGAGAGGGGTGGGGAGGGTGCCGTTTGACTCGTGAGATCCTAGCATTATTTTACTAGTTGTCGTTATGGAGCCTTGGACGGTGGAGGACCGCGTTTTCGCCTATGATTGTTTCGTCCGAAATAATGAGTCAGTCATCGTCGTACAGCGTCGCCACTTCAACATTCCCTCTCGAAACACTATCCTTCGTTGGGTTGAATCACTTCGCAGGCGTGGTGAACTGATCAACAGAAGACCAAGAGGAGCGCAGCGAACAGTTCGAACTCCTGAAACTGTTGATCGCGTTCGACAGCTCTTTCTTCGCAGTCCGACTCGATCTGCCCGGAAACAAGCTGCTGCACTTCGCCTTAGTGATCGTTCGGTAAGGCGAATTTTGCATATGGATCTCCGCTTTCACCCCTACAAATTGGCCATTGTGCAACAGTTACAGCCCGGAGATTATGCACAACGAATGAACTTCGCACGTGAGATGGAAGCACTGATCATTGGCCTCCTCGGTTCGAAGATTTATCCATATGCGAGTTTTTCTTATGGGGACACCTCAAGGCTAGAGTATACGCGAACAAGCCCCAAACTCTGGACGAATTGAAGGACGAAATTCGCGTGGAAGTCGCCCAAGTTGAGCGATGTTGGAGAGAGTCTACGCGAACTTCCAAGAACGCCTCCAGCACTGCATTAACGATTTCGGCTACCACATGCCTGATGTGATTTTCCACACTTGACTGTCTCAAATGCTATTTCCTTGTGAACCTGATTCCATCAATAAATTTGTTTTCAGGTAAAAATTAACTATTTTATAATTTTTTTAAAACTGTCCATCCTCTCTGCCGCACCCTGTAGAAATGAACAGGTGATTACTTTTATTCTCATCACTTTTTCTCTTCGAAAAATCGTTGATTTTCTTGAAGCATCATTTAACAGCTGATTGAGTTTTCAAGGAAAGCTAAGACTTTTTGAAAAAACAACGTGATGAAAAAAGTAATCACCTGCTCAATTCTTTCATAAAAGCGGAATACTAACATACAATTTTAGAGCTGTCGCTATTTTACGATTGGAAAAAATGCTTAAAAAATGAATTTTTTGACAAAAAAGAAACTTATAACACTATTTTTCAGTCATCTCTATACAAACCATGAAACAATCAGGTATTGGTATTGAGAATTCTCCTCCAGAGAGGCTGTTGAGCTGAAATTAAAGATATTTGCAGAAAACTGGGAGTATTTATTGTGAAAGGTAAGGCAAAGGTAATTGATATCGTATGAACACTGCTTTGTAGTGATAAATCCAAATTAGCGACTTTATACGGCCTTTTGTTGAAGTTGTTGTAAAAAAATTAAATTCTCATTCACTCTCCACTCAATTTTACCATACGGTCAACAGTTCACGATAAGTTTAACGTTAAAGTTACAAGTAATTTTATTTACGCTTATCTTTATGAGAAATAAGCAGTGAAGGCTAACAATTCGCATCAAAACATTCGCACGCTACATACGTTGTCCACATGTCAGTTAACGACAATTATTTCACTTGAGGATAACTCCATAATCCTTGTCTAAAATTAAGAATACCATTTGTATCTTGTTTGGAGGAAAACGGTTGTATTGCTAGCTCTCAATTTGGATTTCATAAAAATAGGAACAGTTTTGTCTATACTAAATTTCGTGAACAAAATACTGAACTCTTTGCTATTTTCTTTCCTTCATATTAGGTAAATAGAAACGAGGTAGGCACGGTGGGAGAGGTGATGTATCAGGAAAGGGAACTGTCCATCGAGGTTCCACAGGGCACAGTACTGGGTCCTATATTATTCCTATTGTATATTAATGACTTGTCTTCGGTAAACATAGATAATGCTTCCACCTTTCTGGCGGACTACTGCAGGCTTTCTGGATAAAGCAATATTGGGAATGGAAGCCCTACAGTCAGATATTAAGGCATGCGAGTACTTCTGCTAAAACAAAGCAAAACCCCGCAGATGTGTTTTCACTACGCAAGAAGGCGACGTAAATATGAATACACCATCTGCAAAATTTCAGGGGGCGTATGTCGACCCGCATCTTAAATGGGATGTCCACATAAACCAAGTGATGAAAAAACTTGGGTATGCGTTACGACGCCTAGCGGAATGCGGATAATTAACGGATTGGATTTTAGGGCTGAGTATAATCATACTTTTAACATTGTGTTCCGAATACATCATCAACTGCCTTCTCCATAAAAAAACAACCTTGCTATGTTCAGAATGCACAGTGATGTTCACGATCATAATACGATCTGCCAAAAAGCATTAGAGATATGCCTGTTAATGAAGTTAAAGAAACTGTGAAAAGCATCTTGATATCTGGTGCTTTCTATAGTAATGATGAATTTCTCCGGCATACTTCTAAAAACTTTTATTTTGTTGTTTGATGTCTTAGTCTTAGTTTTTTCTTTAATTTTAAGTCAGATTTGACTTTCATGTCGCTCGAATAGTCTCTAGGTGAGCTATTATAAGCACTGCCGAGTAAATTTAAATGGTGATAAATAATGGATAGCTTTACCGTGAATTGGAAATTTGCGACGGTGAATTTTAATGTCCAAACCGAGAATTGTACGGTTTGAAAAACCCGTATATTCGTATGCATTTATTCATGCTGTCCCAGACACCTGCTGCGAATGTATGAATTGTTGAGTAACCAGATTAACCTAATAAAAACGTCATTCTAGTCGATTCATTGTGACACTTTTATTCTAAGCTTGTATTTATCACTAATGGCGCATAAAAGGGAATATGGAATTTATCTTTCGTATGGTTCAAAATAAATTTAAAGTCATCCTTTTTGTATATAGGGATCATATTTATAAATGCAAAAGTTTTCCGACATTTCAATATATATTATATGACGTGAAATATATCTAATACAGGGTGTAAACGTTATGACAGACATTATCTAAATGGGTGATAGAGGCGGTTAAAAGAAACAAAAAGTTTCAGATAACATGGGGGTCAAAACGGCACTTTTTTAGAGAAAAACGACTTTCAAGTAAAATAAAATCTGACAACGCCGCAATACCAGACGCAAATTACGATGGAACGCAGTGTAAATAAAGATGGAGTTTGTTATTTTTGGCTCTTAGGTATAATTTCATTACTTGATAATGTACTCGTAAAATGCAAACAATTAAAAAAAGCGGACTTACCACTAACTGTCTCAGCGCTTCACCTGGTGTGTGAAAGTTTATTGAACATATTAAAAAAATCCACTTATAAATTTTGATACAAACATTGTTTTTCTTTTTAAAACCCACACTGCACTTTTTTGTATTTAAAGAAGGTGTTCAAAATGTCGTCCTCCACTTTTCACACAAGCTTCATAACGACGAACCCAGTTTCTTCTTACTCTAGGTCCTCGAAGTTGTCCATTTATTATTTCAGCCGCTTTCAAAATTTTTTCGCGAAGTTGGGCTTCAGTTGTTATTGGACCAGCCCCATAAACCATCCCTTTAAGTTCTCTCCAATATCAGAAATCCATCGTATTGAGGTCAGGAGATCTTGCTGGCCATTTTAGAGGATCAGGAGCATTTCGACCGATCCAGCGATTTGGATAATGTTCATTCAAATACTGAATGACGCCTCTAAAAATGTGTTATCGTTTACACCCTGAATATCGCTGATATTATCGCGGCTTCGCAAGTTTAGTAGCCATTATCCTAAAGTAGCGTTTATCAACCTGAGGTTCGCGTACTCCCGTAGGAGTAATGAAAATCCACTTTCTCACAGCGACAACTACTGCGTCCCCTCCCCAGACGAATTCCTAATTTCTAAAATAGGGTCTTTCACCACAATTTCAAGTGGGTACATCCACCATAAACTGAAAAATGTTTTGGAACGATGCGTTAGGGTGGCCACGGCATTTTTCTATTCCAAGCAAGTTCTGTATCTAGGCATATGTAGGCTACACATTTCTGTTTTACTTAATTCTATCATTACTAACATATTCTACTTGAAGTAGCCAACGTTGTATTATATTTCGACGTCCAAAAAAAATTGGGCGATGAAATGGCGCCAACTATCAGAATTTTACACTGTTAAAAGGTTAGTTTCTTATAGATGGTGCTGTACTCAACTAAATGAGCATATAGTCGGCAACAGCGCCATCTATGAGACACTAACTTTTTCAAACTAGATATCTAATCACTGTGGAGAGGAGAAACACAGCTGTGACAAATTCTCATAGATGACGCTAGCGTATCTCATTTCATCCTGGATAATATTTGGATGTCAAAATACAGTACATGGATCCAAGAAAATCCGAAGATATCTAGGGATTTTCAAGGCGATCCCGATATTTCTGAAAAAAAGACGAGCGAGGTTCAATAGTTCCAGTGATTAGCACCTCGCTTGAGAGTGAGAGCTTTATATGGTAATTAGGTACGCCATGCTTTCACGGATGGTTCAGTATAAAAATTTATAGATGAACAACCTATAGAAACAACACAAACAGTTGAAAAATCATCAGTAACTTGACTAAAATGTCCACTTACACAATCTCGCGGAACATGTCAACAACTTAGAATAAACATGTTGTCCAATATCTGGTGTAATATTGCAATTTCAACATTTTAATTCAAACGCCATAATAATATGGAGTGTTATTTACGACGTACTTGAGCACCAAAATCACATTACGTTGCAATAACAAAAATTTTCCTGCGTTTACAAATGGCTAATTTAATATATTTTTCGTGTAGAAGTCAATTCGTTGTCCTGTTTATGTATGTAATTAACAACTATAGCCTAATGGAAATTATAAACTAGACATTCTAGACAACATTATTCACACGTTTATCATATGTACTATGTACGGACTGTTGTTGACTCAATTGCGCTAGGTTTTGGTTTAAATAGTAATTCGATGTATTTTTACTTTCTAATTTGGATCTCCTTTCGTATTCTATATCCACTTTTATTGACTCCTCCCCATATGATGAGGTAATAAATATTAACGATAGTAGTACATTTATTTGAAGGCATCTGGTTTGATTATGTTATTTCAGGTGGGTAGAGAGATAGAAGGGCGAGAGGTTCTGGTAGAACTGTGGGATCATGGTACTCGTACGCATATTTTTATATGGCGCTTTAGAGCGCAATTAGTGATTAGTTTCGTTAGTTTATCTGATGTGTATTGCTAGAAAGGTATTTCGGACCTTGATGAGTTCGAAAACGATGTTGATGAACCTGAAATTGTTACTAGACAAATGTTTGAGGGCTCAAATTTGCCCAATGATAATGGACATGTTGATCAAAATCATTATGAAAAAAGAAAATCTGGGTCTATGGCACTTAGCCGTGAAATATCATTTTCCTGGGTAGGCCATATTGTCGAAGGTGGCTTACTGAAACCAAACCAACATTTTTTAATTAAATGTAGTGAAATCGACCATATTTTGAAAAAATACTTAAAATTGTTGATGTCACAAAAAAAAACATAGGAATTGTCAATAAAACTTAAATGAGGGATAGAATAACAGTAAAACAAGAGTAAAAGTAAAACAGGTGACAATTAACACTGCAGGTGCACTACTAGACTTAACCGATAACATTGTTAGATCCTGGGATCAACATATGATCACATCATTAGTTGTTCTTGACTTCTCTAAGGCATTCGATACCATAAATCATCGTCTTCTAGTAGCCAACTGTAAATATTTTGTTTTTTCTGATTCTGCCACTAAAATGATTCAGAGCTTCTTAGGAAATCGATATCATAGGGCAGATATTGACATGGTTCTATCTTCAAAGTGCCTCATTTCCTCCGGAGTGCCTCAAGGGTCTGTACTTGGGCCACTCCTATTCATTTTGTATATTTCTGATCTCCACGCAGTTGTTAAATATTGTAATATCCAATTCTTTGCCGACGATTCACAGATCTACAGTAATTTCCATAATCACGACATGAGTCAATAATAATAATAATATCAGTAAGATTTGTTTATCAATTTTACGCCAATTATATGTTAATAAACAATTTCTTGACTTTACAACTAAAAAAATTTTTATGAATCTTTGGTAATGTCCAAAATTAGTTATTGCGATTTAGTTTATCTTCGATTTCTTGACTTAATATCTCTAGCACGTCTCCAAAAAATCCAAAACTCATGTTGTAGGTTGATCAATAATTTGAAAAAATATGATCATATCAGCCCTTTTTTCAAACACATGAAGTGGTTGAGAGTAAATGAACTGTGTGAGCTACACTGAGTTACTTACACCTACAGGCTTTTGCTATTATCCATTCCGCCGTTTTTGAGAAATAAGCTGATATCTAGAAGCAATATCCATTCTAGGGACATTTGATTCACTGCAACACTCACAATGCTCCTTCACAGGACATCATTCTTTCGTAAATGCTTCACCTACAACGCAATTATTTTTTACAATGCTTCTACCTCGATCCACAAAATTGCTATCATATGATGAATTTAAAAGACAAAGAAATTTATTTTGTATAGAAGTATGTAAATTAGTTGATAAAATTTATCTGTCACCTCACACAAAACTATTTCCAATATAGCATTCCTTTGTTTTGTATAACTGTTACAATTTTATACTTTCAACTTATGAAATATTGAATAGCCTTAACTTATATATGTTATATACATCATATTTTTTATACACCTACATTTTTAAACTTCTAACCTATCAAATGTATTTATGTTTATTTATTTTTGGGTTAAGTGGCAGAGTAGCATTATGCTAAACTTCGCCCCTTAATAAAGACGATTTATTATTGTTATTATTTATTAAAGCAAATTTTTCACACGTAAAATGTTGGAAATGTCTTTAAGAGAAAAACACCATAAAAACACTGATCGATCTGAAGCCTTTTGAAATTTCATTTGAAGGACCTCACGTTTGTTTTTGGCTTTACCTCATCTGGTAGATTATTAAAAGAAAAATTAATCCTAAGTAATTTGATGAGACTTGGCTGCATTTATAGTTAAAAATAGGTAAATGCATAAATATTTTTATTCTGGTATTGTGCGTGTGAATATCACTGTTTACAAACAAGTGTGCCTATTCGAGAATACATAAGTGGTTATTTCTAGTACATACAAAGAAGTCAATGACAGTACTCCAAAATTTTTAAACAGCTCTCTACTCGGGTAGTGGTTACATGCATTTGCTAAACTTTTTATGATCTTTTTTTAATATACAAACAGTTCATTACAAGCATACGCCATAACAAAGTCTAGACTCAATGAGCCTATAATAGATATTCAATAAATCAGGACAGCTTCAAGCAATTTTTAAATTTCTAAAAACATATACATAAACGGATAATGATTTACGCAGATGCTCACTGTCCAACTCTCTTGGCTCTCTAACACTGAACTATTGACATTTATACCAAATCCATCTAATTTGCGTTGGTAATCGTGGAATGTGAGAATTTCTGTTTTCTCGGTGTTAAGAAAAAGGCCGCGAGAGTTCAAAAAGTTAATCAGTTTCATCAAGGACTTTGTGCATTTTTTTTGGAGAACAGCATCCTCTTATGAAATGAACAAAGATTTGTCATCCATATAAGCTGTATATTTAATGGTTGGTAAAGTATCTGCGATCAAATTTACATATAAGAGGAATAGAATCGGTCAAAGTATAGTGTATGGTGGAACACCCTTGTGAACTGGCATGACTTCAGAGTTGATTTTACAATATCGGAATCAAAATAGATACATATACTTATACCATAACATTCTAATGTATTGAACTGTCGTTGCCAGGCAACGTGAAGCGACGCTTATATGGCGTACTCTTTCTAACACGCTTGCCTCTCTCATACACATAGAAATCTAGACAATCACACAATACTCACTTTTACGCATCACTTCTCGCCGCCTCGCTGGGTGTGAGCCGCGCCTTAGATTGTGAAACACTTACCTGGAAAAGAGAACATTACTATTAACAGGTAAAACAGGTGTTAAATGGCAGGGTATCTAAGAAAAGCAATTATGTTCAGCTTCTCTGGTTGTCCGCATATCTGGGTATTTCCGCAAGCTTGTATTGTATGTTGACGACTGATTTGAAAACATTTTCGCACGATAGATTACACATGTGGTATGTGAGCTCACGATCAATCGTTCGTAATCATTGTAAAACGGAATTTGATTGCACGTTACACATTTTGTAGGAATGTGAAGAGATCGGCACGATGTTTGACATTGATTATTAGAAATTCATTATCGTTCCACATTAAGAAACGCCAGTTCTCCTTCGGCATAAGTTAGCCGCTCTTAGAAAAAAGTTAGCTACAATTAAGTCAAACTGATCAAGTTAGTCCCACAGGCCCAATAAATTAATTCATATAAATTTTTATCTGCCCTACCGACAGTTGCTAAGACTCATATTGCTGATCATCGCAACCACTCGTCAGTTGCGGCATCACAGCAGTCATGGCACGATACTCATCGGTAGCGCAGAGGTAACCAAAGACGCGTATTTCTCTATTATTCAAGTTTTGATGCTGAATATACAAGGAAATGAAGGCAATATATATAGAATTACCGGGGTTGGAAACGTATAAATATGCTAACAGTAAATTGAGATATAATCTCCCCCACCCCTACTCCGAAGCGATCAGGAACGTCTGAAACCTGCACAAATGAGCGCACTTTTTATTTTTTTCGATATTTGCCCTCAGCTGCACCGCGATTGATAGTCTAATCATATCGGCATATTTCCCCGAAATAATTGTAGTCTGGTTTTATTGGTGTAAGTTGTTCAAGGGGGTATTTAAAACATGGACGTATAAAATGGCTACACCAATTTTTGTGGAAAAACTTTTTATTTGACAACAAAAAGTGTGAAAAACTTTGCATATAAGATTTTTAGGTATCTATGAGACCTACAAATGGAAACCACACTTGTAAAGATCCGACTAATAGCAAAAATGTTATGGCCGAAAAACGAGGAAAAATGCAGGTTTTGGTACTTGCTGGGTATTTTAGTCTAATATGACTAGACTATGAATCGATTTTCAAAAGCTACAAACATTTTTCGTTCTTGGCTTAGTAGCGTGAAAATTTCATCAAAATCCGATTGGCACTTTCCAAATTATGGACGGGACAAGGATTAACGGACACACCGACAGAAAGACAGACAGACAAACAAACAGACCGATGGGACGTAAATGTCATATAACATCTCATTTTCGAATTGTTTCTCGATCACAATTCTTCTTCACCAGTGACGAGGAAAGTAAAATAGGTAAGAATTTCCATTGTTTTCCTACCAAATTAGAGATAGTCCATCTCTTAATGAGACAAAGTAATAATAGATTATGAAGGGGGTATCAACATGAAGATGAAATAATCACGCACTTGCATCGCGATTTTGAATAAAGTCATTATTATTATTATTATGAATAAAGTCATTATTATTATTATTATTTTCTACAAATTTCACAACATAAGACTTCTAAATTTAAAGGTACCCCTTCATACACTGCAAAAAATTAGCTAATATAAGCTATAATCCAATATCAGGTCAATTACAAGCAATACAGAATTATAGAAAAAAACGGTTGTAGGTCATCTAAAATCTAAAGCTAACTACACCTGTGCAGATTCTCTGGAAGACGAGATAAACGTTTTCTAATTTTTCGCCCATCGCGTGATTTTTTGATCATAATTTATTAAATGTGATTCCTGTGTGATCATACTTTTTGTCTGCCAAAATACGAGCACACCAATTGTTACTAGTTATTTGTTATACGATGTATTTAGACTTTACGTATGAACAATTGACGTACTAAACTTTTATCAGTAGTTTCTCTATCGAACGTCTAACACTGAGTAAACTGGATTGAGCGTACAACTTGCTCAACGAGGCCTAAATCTGTGATCTTGACTGATTGCCTTTCTGCCAATACCCATGTTTGAAACGAAAATGAGCTTTCATATCAGACAAACGATAAATAACCTCTATCCATTCTAGTTCTTTATAGTCTCGACGACATAATAGTTTGTTTCTCACATCATATTCATGAAATTCATAGTGGCGATTTGCAATTTAAATTGAATCTCGGTATTCGTTAGCACCTATTTGTATGCATCATTGGAACAATTTGATACAGTTACCAGGCACTTATTATCTAGAATCAATCTTCGTTTCTAATTGTGCTACAAGATATCATTACGTCCATCGTGAAGATTGAAAAGGAACAAGCAAATGTGTTCACATAGTTTCTCATAAGTTGAAATGAAGCAACTATTTTGAGCAGATGAAGCATAAATCGGTTTGCAATAAGTACCCTGAATTAATCAAGCATTTACGGGTTTTCGGTTACTTAATAGCAAAGAGTGCCTTGTATACCTAAGGAGAGTAGTATTTCTTATGGAAGCATTTGTACCTTAACAATTTAAATGCCTTTTTAATTTTTTTATTTGAAAACAACACGTACGAATATCCTAAAACTAGATCCGCTATACACGTTTTACACGTTAATTATAGAAACAAAATAAACATACTTTCTCATTATAGCATTATCTTATTTTAATGTGGCTTATAGAATTTATATGAGGCATTTTCAGTGATTTATCGTCTTTTGAACACGTGGCCATAAATTTTATAGAGATTACGATTAGGTTTTTTTATACTGCTAAAAAAATTACCCACCGGATGCCGATGTATTTTTCTCTTTTATTCCAGTAATGCAGAAATAGTAATAATGAGGATTCTAGCGGTTAGGCAACCTTCGGCAGTTTTTGCCGACCTCGGAAACTGTACTACTTTTTAAATCAATTTTTACGAATCTTATAAAGAACAAGGCACTCTATTCTGTACATGGGATATCTGCTAATCTGCAGTGGTCTGAGGGTAAACCAAGCCTGAAGTTTGAGCGACTCTTGTTCTTAGCTAGCTTGGTCTACATACAGTCACTTCAGATTTGCTATCAAGCTCAGATGATTTTTGTACCAAGACAATTTAGAAAAAAAAAGTATAGAATTATGTGTATTTTTGATTTTCCTAATCCATTCATATAAAAAACCTCTATGTGGCAACCTGCATAGTGAAGGTCAAATCGAAAGGTAATCATTGATATTTGGTGAACAATCAGAGGTATTTTCTTCAAATAATTGTGGTTTTATAATTTTTTCTACGGTGTTATTGAACTTTCAGGCAGTATCTTCACATTTCGCTTTGGTGGAGAATGATTTTCCTTCAGCGGTTTTACCGTCAAGAAAAAATGCCTAGCGTAGCGTGTAGAATCGTGCTGGGTCTCATCACACAATCTTGAAAACGTACCATGAAGGTCGTACCGTATTTTCAGTGCCTTCGCCTCACCAAACGCGTTGCCAGTGCCTGTTCAGGGAATAAAAGAAACGCCAGACAGGGGCGGACTTCACTCAAATTCTATCAAGATTTGTTTCAGTATTTTTTTAAATGAGGTTGGATCTATAATAGGAATTTATTTGCTATCAAATTAAAAACCCTCGATCTTCAAGTGAAATTCGAGTTAATACTTTTTATTAGACGTTCGTTTGAAAAAAAATGCACTCAAATCGATTTATCGGTTTGGAGATTTTTGCATGAGGGGCAAAAAATTATAAAAAAAGAGACTTTAGTGATCTAAAAACTAATCCCTTTTATCTTTTACCTTGGGTTGCTCATGCTCATCTTCACTCCCCAACTTTTAAATAGCTGAACCGACTTTATTCAAACATAGCTAGCAACCATCTGACAGACAAGATTTACTAAAAAAAGGAATTAATCCGGTGCGTGCTTTGGGGAAATACGATACGACAGACATACACAGAAGCAGTTCTGCTTTTTTCTGGTGTTAAAAAGTGTTCATACGGCAAATTGGTTAAAAAACTCAAATACTCAAATTCTTTCGTCATTATTTTCTACATCCAGAAACTGGTGTTGACAATTCTGATGTTATAGTTTATAAAAAAATGCTCCGAATCGTGTCTATTCGTTTACAACAAATAAACTGTGTGAGCTTAAAACAAGCATTTTCCCATAACAAACCAATATTTCACTCAAAATATCTCCAAAATTGAACCAAATCTTTTACTAGTAATTTAATCCAAAACGATCTTTGTTGTTGTGTGAACGGGAAATACGATACGATAGACATACACAGAAGCAGTTCTGTTTTTTCTGGGGTTAAAAAGTGTTCATACAGCAAATTGGTTAAAAAACTCAAATACTCAAATTCTTTCGTCATTATTTTCTACATCCAGAAACTGGGGTTGACAATTTTGATGTTATAGTTTATAAAAAAATGCTCCGAATCGTGACTATTCGTCTACAACAAATAAACTGTGCGAGCTTAAAAGAAGCATTTTCCCATAACAAACCAATATTTCACTCAAAATATTATCTCCAAAATTGAACCAAATCTTTTACTAGTAATTTAATCTAAAACGATCTTTGTTGTTGTGTGAACGGGAAACACGATACGACAGACATACACAGAAGCAGTTCTGCTTTTTTCTGGGTTTAAAAAGTGTTCATACAGCAAATTGGTTAAAAAACTCAAATACTCAAATTCTTACGTCATTATTTTTTACATCCAGAAACTGGTGTTGACAATTTTGATGTTATAGTTTATAAAAAAATGCTCCGAATCGTGACTATTCGTCTACAACAAATAAACTGTGTGAGCTTAAAACAAGCATTTTCCCATAACAAACCAATATTTCACTCAAAATATTATCTCCAAAATTGAACCAAATCTTTTACTAGTAATTTAATCTAAAACGATCTTTGTTGTTGTGTGAACCCAAGCAGTCGCAGTGGCGAAGACATTATTTATTGACTTGTTGATTTTTTGATCACCGTGTTATTTGTTGAAATAATTCGACACGGCCCTTGGACCACGCCAAAAAGCTGAAGCAAACTTTCCATTTTTCGTGAAAAAGTTCTCACATTTTTTTTTGCATATCAAAATTTGTGATTACGGTCCTGTCGGGCACCCGAAATCCTATCCGGTGGAACCATGGGGTTCGTATACCTAAATCATTTGTAGTTCTGACACTTAATTAACCATGAAGGGGCCTGGAGTGCCACAATATATAAAACTGGTCGTACCACCGACCTACTAAAACTGAGATGGTACCGGATAGATGTGAAGAAAAAAGAGAATCTTAAATAATCAAAAATAGCTATTGTATAGAAAAGGGAAGGCTTATTTATTTAAAGGATACTCTGAAGTGGTCAGGAAAGGACATAAAGATTGGTGAAAGAAAAAAGGAGAGTTTAAAAGAAAATTATTAATTAACGTGACTGGAGATGTTTACGTACCAATTCATGTCCTCAGCGAGTTGAACTCATGCCGAGTCAAACGACTTCACGGCAGAGTTCGGCCATCTATCAAAATGTATCAGGAATAAAATAGAATAGAAAAGGGATTTATTCAGCCTTGAGCTACTTCAAACAAAAATAAGTATCTACAAAAATGTGTTAAAATCGTAAAGTTGTTGTTACATCAAACCAAAGTAGTATCTCCGAAGTATCTTTTTAAAAATGATGTTTGTTACATTAATAGGGCAGATTGTTGTATATTTTTAGACCTTCAACAAACATCGACTTTTCTAAACCTTTACATTTAAATCTAATGTGGTAACATACTATATATTATGTATCTTCATTCAATAGAATTTGTAACCTTTGCTTTTCCTCATTTGTGCATTTAATAAAAAGTGATGCACAATAAGTAAAGTGAGGAAAAATTATTGTTATCTTATGCTACTCTTATGCACCATGATATTATCACAAATTCTACGAAAATACCCGATCTTTTTGTCTAATTTCCGATACATATACTGAACATGTTTATTGAGGGTTGTTAGTTACTAATCTATTATAATACCTAAATATTTAAAACTATCTACAAAATCAAATATCTCTCCCTCAATTTTCACTGACAAATTTAAATCTTCTAATTGCTTGCCATTATTTTTCGAACCTATGATAATACAATTTATTTTTTTCCCATTTAATTTAAGCTTATTTGTCTTTACCATAAAGAAAGTTTATCCATTTCACTATTCATTAGATCTACAATTTCGCTAACTGAAGTTGAAAATCGATGCTAAACTTGACAGTGTAGCAGTAAATAAAAAAATATGTGCAAATCTCTAAAAAAGATCGTAGGCCGGAAATTTTTTGGAGAGGTCAAAATTAGACATTCTAAATCATATCTTTAATATAGCATTTATTTATCTCTCACAAATACATTTATCTCAACTTTGAATCCCGAATGCTGAGAGGTCTCTGGCCCATCACAGAATATAATGCAGACATGTTAGGCCATGGTCCTTCTCGAACCGCGGGGCCATACAATATGACTCTAATGAACTGTCAGACATTGGTTGCGCGAGCTATTATACTTTGAGATTGAGGTGCCCCTTTTGTATGCCGTGTCCGTCTACCAGCATGGATACGCGAGACGCTGATGTGTATAGGTGCCAGTAATGGGCCGTGGCCAAATTAAGATTGAAATTGGATTCGTGGGACTGTGGCGCCAGTCGGTTGCTACTCCCTACATTGTTTCTTATTGTAAAAGAGATATCCAGTAGATTCGCTCGATAGGTATATTCCAGCATTGATTCGCAAATGGTTTACAACCGTCAAACTATGTTGACCAAACAAATTGACAAAAACTATGTGTCAAACTGGATTGAACAACTGTTTGCATTTGTCTGTAGCTGTCAGAAATGCGCCTCATATTTAATATGATCCACAGTCTAGATTCCAGTTGACGCTATATTCAGGCTTCTGCTTTTCATTCTAAACGCTATTTAAACCTCAGTTTCACGTCAGAACAAACATGAGCATTCTATCGTCGCTTTTTACTACTTGTCGCTGCCTGCTTGGGCATTTATGGCCCGTTGACCAATTGGAGCTTGCGATTTTGATTCATATATCAAGAGATGGCCAATACGATAACTCCTACCCCAGGATCAGACTTTTGCTTCCTCTTTGAGGTTACACCAGTGACAATAAATCCGCTAGTCGCCAATCAATGCTTGTAGGTTAGAGTTGGAACTCATTTTGGAAAGTAGACAGACTTTAAACGACGTTGTAGCACCAGGTCCTTATTATCACGGGTACTTGAACACTTGAGGATTCTTGAGGCCCAAACCGACTTTAGGATCAGCTGTAACAGAATTAGTACTTCAACTGCAGAGCGGATTCAAGATCAACACTCTCTGAGGTGGACGATGTCTCAGGAGATCTCCGGCAGATAAGAGCAACAGTTGCAGGTGCTGCGGGCAAGGAAGAACGATACTATTTATCATGACATAGCTATAATTTTTTTATAATAATAAGTTATCTAAAGTATTAACTGATCAATATAGGTTAAGGTGTCCATAAGGTAAATACGGTTGTTGCATCTCTCATACGGCTGCTGAAATCTGTAGTAGTGAGAAGCGTAGTATTTTAGCAGGGTTGCGAACTCGATTATGCTGTACTGAACCCCCATTTATTCCAAGGCCTTGAGGAAAAAGAAATATAGGCAACTGATGTTCAGAGTCCGTTGTCTGCGCTTACAGAACGATGTCGACTGACGCATTGCTAGTGATGGCTGGAATCCCGCCAAATGATCAGCTGGCCGAGGATATGCACACTCTAGAAAAAGAGCGCCGAAGCTAGGTGCGACAGAATGGAATCACTTTTTGTGTAGGAGAACTGGGATGTAATTTTCCATAGTGCATGGACTAGAACGCTGATCACAGATATTGTAACTAGGATTGACAAGAATACATTACTAAATTGCACAGTTCCTCACAGGACATGGTTTCTTTGACAGCTACCTAAAGTGGGTAGGTAAGAGAGAGTACGCGAATTGAGTATATCGTAACGAAGAGGATTCTCCTTATCATATAACATATTTGAATGTGGGAGGGACAGCTGGAATTGACCCTAGGCGAGAGGCTCACTGCTGTGCAGGTACGTGAACGAGCGCAAATAATAATAATAATAATAATAGTAATATTAATAAGAGCCCTTCGTTTACATGTTATGTCGCTGTCAAGCCTCTGAGTTTCATACAGGGACCATAATGGTCTAGTGCAAAAACTAGGAGGCCTCATCTGTGCCTATAAAGTAAGAGTGTTGGATGGTGAATATTATTTAATTCATAATTTCAAAATATTACTTCTGTAGTAAAAAAATTAACTCTGTTTTGAATCATCATCATATAATTTCTGGAAATGAATAAAGACCAAGCTCAACGTGCACTTGGCAAAACTCTCAGAATCGTGCTGAATTCGTCACGACGAACGCGAAATGTATTAATCAGTCTGGAACAAATAAAAGTACGGCGGTAGCAGACATTTTTTGCGTCTGCTGTAGAGGCTATTTCTGTTCAAGCGAGCTCATCTACTCGGTCTGTCTGTCTACCAAAAGGTGACATAACACCAGCATATGCTCACTACACGAACTCGGCCGACTGAATCTCCATTTGTCTCATACAGGGTGATGCACAACAAAAAGTTCCAGTTAAAAAATCAACCATCAAATATTTGGGAAACAAGAGACGACAAGGCCATAGTTATTAGTTACAATCTGTTATTCTTCTGGGCCCTGTCCTCTGGTAACCACATGCTGCGAACGCCATCTATGAAGGAATAGTGCAATGACCGTTCTGCTGTCATTTTGCCGCTACTTGTAAGCTCAAGGAAGGGCTTATACCATATACTTAGTTACGCATATATTGCTTTTTGAACAAGTTGTAACAATTATAGCAGTTTGAGACTTAAAAGAGCCAAGAAGATAAGCCGTAGTATGGGTGTGATCAAATCGTGAATGTCTTGCAAGCCAAACAAACAATAATATGGGAGTATCGATTTTTGACGCAGCTGGATGAATAAATCAGTTACACGTAAAGTATATACAGGGTGTCCGCAAAGTTGGGGTTTTCCTTTTCAGAAACAATTACCCTTGAAATAACAAAGGTAATGTGTAGTGAAACGAGGGCGACCAAGTAAAAAAAAAATAAAGAAAAAAGTACTCACTCTCCAGTTGACGAGAAGGGCTAAGTACGTCTCTGCCCGAAATCATACCGCTCCGAGCAGACGCCGGCGGTGGTGCAGACCAGTAGACCACGAACAGAGGTAACAAATATGACCATCGTGTAGAAACCACATTGATTGTCTTACACTTAATGGCACATCTTCTAACAAGGAAGGCAAAATGTTGCGTAAAAAGTCTAGGTATTGCATCCCGTCCAATCGATTTGGGAAAATAAATGGTCCAATGAGCATACCGTTCACCATGCCAGCCCAAATATTCACCGAAAATGTTTGTTGAAAATGTCCGGAAAAAGTCCGGATTATTGTCATGTTGATGCAACAACCACTCACAAAACCGCACTCTTGCTGGAAAATCGTCAGGTTGAAGGGCTTGTACACGTTGGACGTGAAACGGATACAGCCCCTCTTCACGCAGTGTTTGCCACACTTTAGTTTTTGATACTTACTTGCACTTCTATGGCCACGTCTCTAGTGCTTGTTGTTTTTTGAAACGCAATTGATTATACGGGTTCGTTTACCTCTACACGCGTGACCGTAACCGTCGGTTGAAGGTTGCATACTGACCTGACACACTGACCCCCGACCCAGTTCTGTCGTCGGGTTGAGCTAGTGTCCTAGTACCAGTTGGGGATGTCGCGAGTCGCGGCTACAGGACGGTATTCAGATATTTTTGATGTTGCAGAGCCCTTTATCTCGGTTCCCTTAAGACATTGGTGTATATGGTACTAAGAAAAATTGCTTATGTTGTCAAGATCTACACGTCGTGTAAAGGAAAACCCCAACTTTGCGGACACCCTGTATAATATTTTCCGTCTAGTCGGTGGATATCAGATTGTCATTCGTTTGCGTTCTATTTTGGATCACCCTATATATGAGCAATGCGTCGTCTCGACGGACGGACCAAAATAATCATGGGCACCTGCGATATGCCACAAGATTATTTATAGTAAAGATGAGACTGCGAATGCGACTGTAGCTTTTGCGCTGTACTTGTCATTTCGTTTTTGTCTTTTTTGTCTCCCATTTATACGTGCATGTTTGTAAGCTAAGTTGGATTTCACAAATTCGTTGATAGTCCGTCTAGATCAGAGGAATTCAAGTTTATTTCGTGCAATGTCCACTTTGAAAATTGAGAAAATTTAATAACAAAAGTTACCCATTGCGTCGCCTTTAAATCTCAATTCATCGCCCCCTGGTTAGGTTAGGTTTTTTGTGAGATTGCAATTTCCTTTAGACTCTTCACCGCCTCACCGTAAATCCCCAGCGCCCACAAGGGAGCGGTAAAGTAGATCTAGAAACACATAGTTGTCGATCAAAATCTCAGTATAAAGACAGTAGCTTGCAGCTAGGCTTTATCAACTGTTTTAGAAATAAACCCAACAACAAAAATAAATATTCACACCAAGTGAAGATAAGATACAATGCAATGTCATGACATCATATATGCATTCGGTCATTTTTTTACAATGAAAATCTATATACGTTTAAACGCTTGTCCAACAGGGCGTTTCTGTTTAAATTTTAAATTCATACATGCTCCAACTAAAAGAAAATATTTCTAAGCCAATGTTATATATATATATATATATATATATATACACGAGTCCCTTCCGACTTCAGTTGGCCCAACTATTGAAATCTTATTTTTTCTTATCAAACACAAATAATAAAAATGTAGGTTTAAAATATTAACAATGAATATTTTGATAATATATAGTAGAAAACACCAACTTTATCACTCCCTTATCAAATTTGCAGCTTAAAAATAACACATGTTGCAATTACAGCATATCAACCTATTTTCATTTCAATGCAAAATAAGTCTATAACCCATAGGTGGCTGTGAAAAATAAAAGCCATGACAATTGTTTTTATTAATCACAGCTGTCAGAATACGTTTAAAATAGTTTTGGGTAGTTAAGGTTTTCAAAATGGGTAGAGGACAGGTTATTAGTGAGAAAATTCGGTTACTGATAATTTTTTAATTCTGGGAAATCAAACTCAGAAATTGCAACTTTGTTAGACTTATCGCGGTACGTTGTGAGAAATATTGTTAGAAGATATAACGTAAGTGAACACTTAATATTAAGCCAGGATATGTGAAAAAAAGTAATATCACAAATGCCGACCGAAGAGCATTAAGAAGAATAATCGTGAAAAACAGGCGTGCCAATTATTTACAATTAAGTGCTCTGTGGAGTGACGCTGTTGGAAGGAGAATTTAGAGGTCCACAACTCATAGAGAGGCCAACAAACGGGGATTTAGCACTTGCAAGGTAAGTTTTCTTATAAAAAAAGTGAAGTAAAAACCCTAAAGTTGCACAACTTGTTTATCGGCCAAAGAAAAGCCACTATTAACTCCACTGCAAAATAAATATCGGCTTAGATGGGCTAAAGAACATAGACAATGGACACCTCAACAATGATATGCAATACAATGGAGTGATGAGGCCCGATTTGAAGTTTGTGTTGGTGACAGTCGCAGTAGAGTTATTCGCAAAAAAAATGAAGCATTCCATGTTGACTGTCTGAAGAGAAAAGTGAAATTTCCAGCATCCATTATGGCCTGGGGCAGTATGTCATCAAAAGGAGTAGGAAAACTTCATTTTATTGATGGAAATGTGGAGACAAACAAATATTTGGCAATTTTAGAAGAATCGCTTTTACCTGTGATGGATGAATGTTTGACATCCGGCCAAGATTTTGTGTTTCAGCAAGATGGTGCAGCGTGCCATACCTCAAAAAAGGCTATAAAATGGGTTTCTAGCATTCCAGATCTGTCACCTATTGAAACTTTGTGGAACGAGATGAAAAAGGTTCTACGACGACATCCTGCTCGTACAATCACCGAACTGAGACAAAAGCTTCAAGGAATATGGGATTGTTTTACACCAAATTTTTGCCAAAACTTGGTTAACACTATGCCCCAAAGAATTTCAGCCGTAATAAAAAATAAAGGTGATGTTACCCAATGGTAATCTTTCGATTGTTGCTTTGTTAACTTCGCGCATTTATTCGCACATTGTTTATTTGTTCAGATGTTCTATTAGTTATAGGTCTAAGTGATTTCAAATATGTATTTTTTACGACGAGAGTGTATCTAAAATGTTTTTGAGAAAATAAATTGATTTCGAAGTAAATAGTTTCGTCATGTTTAGTTTATAAAGGCATATTTTGGTACAAATCTTGAAGTGGGCCAACTGAAGTGGAAAGGTATATATATCGTATAATGTCATGAATTAGCTTACATGCTTTAGGGCAAATCCGCCCCTGTCGAAATAAATATTTCACATGTAGCATTTTGAACGACATCGTGTTTTCATAAGTTTTTACCTATCTAGTAGTGTTTGTTATTTAATTACAGTTGATTGCATTAAACAATTATCGACGTATCAAAAAGCTGTTGCGTTCAAATGAGAATTGTGCAATGTATGTTTAAAAAGCAATCACCATTACTCCATGTTTGAAATTATGAATGGACTCGCTAACACCTGCTATGCCTTCGGATAAATACTATTATTTATATTACATTTATTACTACGGTAGCCGTTTAAGATATGTTCGAGCTTAATGATTAAAATATAAACCAGCTGAAAATCAATTTCATCTTTAAATTACATGGCAACGTGGTACTGATATGTAAATCGGCTTTCTCAAGTACACTTACTTTGAATGTTTACACTGAAACGACTTTCAATTTTGTTTGTATATTATGGTGACGATGACCTATCTCGGTAAACATATGACTACCAATACATTTTTGAAAAATACAAATACCACGACTGTAGTAATTCTTTGGTTGTGCTATCAAGACGAACCTGAGGACAACTCAAATCCATGAAGCCGTTTGGATCGTAGAAATTTAGTTAAAATCCGCCATTTTGATTTTACGAAATTTTGGTCTATCCAGTGTCACTCAAGATAAATTTCGAGTCAAAATTCGCCAAGGCGTTTAAACTGTAGCCAGTGAATTAGGAATTTCATGGTCGATTTTTTTATAAAAATCCGCCATTTTGTTTTTATAAAATTTCAATATTTCAATATGGCCTGTGTCACTCCCACTTCCAGTCGGTTAGTTACATTGTGAGTAACCCTTCACCCAAGTTACAGTTATACTGTTGGTGGTATAGGCCAATACCGAACATGTCCATTTTCCACGATTTTTTGAGATAATTTAAATATTTAGATACAGTTTTTTATAAAAATAGAGTTGGAAAATGTCGTTTTATGGCCTATACTACTTACGCAGTTGGGCACGTAGATTTGGGGTGCTTTTAATTATCTACGCACATCTCTTACTCTACGTTCCGAGTATTAGTTTGTATAATAGGTGCTGGTCGATCACCGTCATTACCGCAAAACCGGACAAGCCATAAGGAAACCAAAGCTGGTATGACCTTAATTAAATATTGCATTAAAATGTCAGGTGATGAGGTTTCAAGTACAACAGAAAAATACTCACAATCTTGTGAACAAGAATGGGAAAAGGAGTTTTCAGGGTGGTTGGAAAGGAGCTTTCAGGGTGGTTGCAAAGGAGTTTGAGAGCGACCAGTACAAGTTTGAGATTTTGCTCTTGAATCTACCGAACGACATGATATTATCTACCGATTCCGTCTTTTTCGGATTGACAATATTGGTCTGGGCATTCACAAGTACCAAAGGGGAATATAGTTCGTTGTAAGTTTTCAACACTTGAGTCAGTATTTCATCTTCATAGAGATTCTAATATTTTTACCTATTATTACTAGCAAGCTTCCTTCATTAGATCTATATATAGTATTAATCGCACATTAGTTACTATCATTATTCAATTTTTCGAGTATTTAAATTCAGAAATGATTGTATGCAAATTTTAAATCGATAAAAGCATACCTGTTATACATATTAATTTACAATTTATTATCATTTTTTGGAACTTAATTTCTCCGGTAAATATTTGCTAACGTAACTGACATATAGGTGGTAAGAAAAAACAGTATACAACTTTTCTAAATAAATCAAAATCCGCGACTTATTAACTAGAACAATTCCAATTTATCTCACCTTTTTGCAACTCTTTTCAGCATCTAAATGACGAAACTCACTTCATGCATTTGTCGGGAGCGAAACTTCCTCTACCACCCACATACTATGTAAGCGCCAGGAAAAATATAGATTGAATTACAACTAGCAAATAACATATTTCGCACCTATACATACTTGCAAAACACATCCGAGGACATCTGTCATACATATATTTAGAAACACCTGATGCACAAACCGTTTGAAAACAGCATTACATTGCCAAGTTGATTTTGTTATCCAATTTAAAGCTTTGCAAAAGTCAATAATTAATTGAGGTATACAGTACTTTTGAAACAGGATACTTACTTTTTGAACGAGTCAAGTTGGCGAGCCGTAATCCGGGCTGATGAGATTGTTGTATGAATGCTATATTTTGAAGTAAAAGTTGAAAATTTCAAAATTACAAGATTGATAAAACATACTATGAAACTTCAATGATTAATTGTTTGATATTGTCGATTCAATGTACAAAAAACGCTAAAACAAACCGTCAAAATATGAAATATTCTCGGGTTATGCAGTACTGATAAGAAGCTTCAAAATGCCAGACCCCCTCATACTATTAGAAGAAAAGACAGCAGCTTACTAACTTGGAAAATTCAAAAAATAATTATAAAGCTTATCGGAAATGCTTCTGATAAAAACTATCTATTCACCCTCGACTTTCAAAGCGGCTTAGGACTTTTTTCTAAGCTAAAGGTCGAGAGACTTATCAGGCCTGGTAATCCAGATACCAGACAAAGTCAGAGAGCATAAAGGGAATAAAAAAATGGCGTCAGGTAGGTAGACTATGCACCACCCACGTCTAGTACAAGTTAGTCCCTCTCAGCTAGCTACAAATAGGTATAACAAATGGATCAAGTCAGCCAAACAGGCTTATGCAATTCGTCCATACTCCACAGTCTCCATCGATCTTATACCGCTAACGTTAGTTTCTTCCCTGCCCATCTGGCAACGGTGCTGAACCACACCAGTCAACCATGTGCAATAAGCGCCAACCACGATACTATAACTTGAAATCGAGAGCTCCAGATGTCATATAACATCGAAAAAACATATCTGATTTTGTAAATTTTTCGCTATTACAATACTTCCTCGCCAGTAGGCATGGAAAGTAAAAGAATGGGGGCAAACAAGAAGGAATGGAGGGGTGCTTTTCCATTATTAATTGGGATTCGAGAAAATCGCTTTTCCTTGATTCGTAACAAGTCTACCAATTCAGTTTTGTCATTCAATTTGATGCAAATGTATTCTTATTCCTTAAAAGAGTGTATCGTGGGTACTCGTCGTAAATCAGTTACAAAAATAGAGGCATAATATTTAATGTAGCTATAAACATTCGAAAATAGTCTGGAGGATTATTTGAATTTTCTTTGGAACGTAGATGCTAATAATAGAAAGTGATTTTGAATCATACTGGATTAAAATAAATCCGAAAAGATATGAATGAATGTATGATTTCATTCATGAACATGGCAAGCGGCGTGCTGGGCAGTGTTTAAAATATTTTTCTTTGGGTTCAACCACCTTGTTATCAAAACATGGCACAGAAGTATTTGAAGTATTTTTGTACTTGTGTAGACAAACAGTAGGGGTTAATAGGGCCATTGTTTGCATGATACTACTTGAAGGGTTGGACTTTCCTTTTCACCTTTTCAGCAACAGTTACGTTTGAAATAACAAAGTTAACACAGTAGCGAAAACGTTAAAAAGAAATTGAAGAAAAGTACTCACTATTCAAACTTACTGTTCTGTTACATGTTTGCTGGTAAATATACTAAGTGACATATAAATCCGAACACCCAGTTTAAATGGTTTTATTTTAATAAAAGTTGGTGAATGTATTTATCTTACTGTAAATAACAAGTGACAAAATTTTCAGCCTTATCAGTTGGACATTCCGGTTTTTATACTGCTTTTTTTTTTAATTCACTTACGCTCTAAAAATGAATATTTCAGCCGCAGTAAAGAATCAACGTTGGCGGATTTTGGTTCTTGACATCCTTTACGATCGGTAACGATGCCTAGAGTACGGAGACCTGTACGATTTCGTCAACTTAGTGAGTTTGATAGGGGCCGTATAGTGGGACTTCGGGAAGCTGGACTTTCTTTTCGGGCAATTGCGGTTAGAGTGCAAAGAAGTGTAGACACTGTGGTTAGGTGTTGTCAGGCATGGCTTCGAGAAGGCCGTACGCAAAGAGCAAGGGGCACTGGACGCCGCCGTAGAACAACAGACCGTGAAGATTATTGGCCTTAAGGGACCGTTTCTCCACTACCAGGTCCATTGCAAATGAATGGTTTGCAGAACACGGAAGACCTATTGGCATGCGAAGTGTTTACCGACGAATGAGAAGTTTTGGCTTGTTTTTATACCGGCCACACTGGGTCCTCCCTTTAACTCGAGAACACCGACGTAATCGCCTTGAGTGGTGCAGACAACGGTCACTCTGGGATCAGGAATGGAACAGTATTGTCTTTAGTGACGAGTCTCGATTTTGTTTAGGCATGCACGATGGTCGTGCCAGGGTTAGAAGGCGACGTGGTGAAAGGAGGAATCCACAGTTTTTTGTTGAAAGACATGTTCATCATACTGTTGGAGTTATGGTTTGGGGTGCTATAGCTTATGGTTCCAGGTCACCTTTAATCTTCATCAGAGGTAACATGAACGCGCAGCGTTATATCCACGAAGTTCTAGAACCCAATCTTTTACCCTATCTTGACACCCTGGCAGATCCAACTTTCCAACAAGATAATGCCCGACCACATGTTGCAAGAGTAACAATAGATTTCTTTCAACATAATGATGTCACATTGTTACCATGGCCACCAAGATCTCCCGACTTATCCCCAATTGAGCACGTGTGGGATATGATGGGCAGGAGATTGCTCAATTTGCAACGTCCTCCTCAGACTCTAGAAGCACTTCGAGAGGAGTTGGTGGTTGCCTGGAATGAGATACCACAGGAGGACATTGACCACCTGATCAGAAGCATGCCTAGGCGCGTTGGAGAATGCGTAGCACATCAGGGTGCATCCACACATTATTAAAGGTCAAAGGGCTTTAAAGCAGTGCAATCATTTTGAAATTTTTATCATTTACTTATTATGCTTCATTAAGTACTTATACAAAATTTTATTAAAATAAAACCATTTAAACTGGGTGTTCGGATTTATATGTCACTTAGTATACTATTGGAGTTGTCGCGGTTAGATTCAGAATCACACGTTTCTTAGCCTACCCTTAAATTTGGGGACGTGTACGTCTTCTACTGTGTTCACCTTCGAGATATAAACAAACGTCCGCAGCTCGGGATGGAAACACCCAGAAAAACGATCCGAATACCCTCATCGTAAACGAACAACGTATCGATGACTTCGTTATTGCTATTGAAATGTGCTAATTTCGGTTTTTTTCAAATCCTATTTGTAAATAAACAGCTTAGTTAACCTATACACCGTGCGGCATTTTATTTGGATAATGACGCTCGACGTATCTTTTCATGTAGAATGCTGGGCCTGGCTGGCTCATTCAGTTTTTTTGTAACTCAACATCTATTTTAAAGATTCGGTATATGTGTTACCAGCAAAATTTGCTTATTGTTACATCAACTTTCTAAAGAAAGGCAAAACTTGAAAGACACGTTCTACAACTTCTGCTACTCTGTACCACCCAATGAGCACTGATAAGTCTGAGTACGTTTCTGTTTTGGAGGAATGAGCAAACAAATGCCGTGCGAATGTTGTTTGAATTTGTTTGACGACCAATCATTCTCGGAGACGCAGGTGGTGCGGGATGGTAGTACCTAGGCACAGGAGGGACACAGTGTTGCCATTCATCACTTTTTCGTAATTTTAGAACGCTTCGAAAGCTAAATATCTAATCAATTTGATTTATGGTCACTAAAATCCCACTGCGCTTATTAGATATGCGTATGTTTATAACATAGGAAATCTACTTATACTCGTAATCCTCAAAAAAGGTCATACGCTAAAAGCAAAAATATAAATTCCAAGTGGTGGGTAGTAATCCTATGCTAACTGGACACGAACACCTAATATCATAGATCGTACTGTCGGACATACACTTGTATTTGCCTCAGATAAGTGGTTTTAATTTATCCTAGGTACAATTAACGTTGCAGAAAATTCCGCTGTTAATTCTTTGCAAGGTCGTTTCACAGTTTCAGTCGTGGTACATACAACCATATGCACCTTTCATATATGCATATAATGTTTATACTGTACAGTCGCTCAGACGTAACAGATTGTTCTACTGTATTTTTGTGTTTTTAGTGACATATTCAATAGCATTTCAATACCAGGAAATAAGTTATTTTTGATCTCCAAGTTGATACAACGTATAAATATAGAATGTCATATATACTCTTGGTACATTATTATTATGAAACGTAGAAGTAATATTTTTAAAACAATGTTTATTGGAACAATCTACGTTATACAGCGTATCAAATTATGAATGGATCAATAGAAGTTAGATGAAAGAGGACCTCAATACCTATAGATTGAACCTCTATATGTATGTATTGGATATTCTATAGTTTATTTATTTATTTAATTAACGGGTAATACCCTTGTTACAGGTACAAAACAGCCTTGATCAAACAATGACATTGTAATGTGTACTTTAAAGAGATACATATTTGCAAATATGTGAAACTTTGAGAAAAACGGGAGTACGAACTTTAAAAGTGCAAGTACGACTGAATTGTTAGGTCTAAGGCTGGCTGAATTTTGTTTGTGGTGTGACCTGAATAGTTGGTCTTACTGGTGGTTGTATCATTTTACTGCGAAGCCGAATAAAAATTAAAGCAAACCATTTTCTGTTCATTTTTTTATGAAAAATATCTTCTATCCCTCAGCTTTGGACGGCGGTTAAAAAAGTTCGGGGTGATTTTCAAAGTGCACTTTATTGTAAAAGCAGCTCAGCATTAGACCTAACAGTTTGGTTGCATTTTCGCTTTGCAGCCCACAACCCATTTTTCTCAAAATTTCACAAATTTGCAAATATTTGAAGTATGGAATATCGGATAATGCATATATATATATATATATATATATATATATAACTGGTCTAGACGACAATGACCACGTCTCAAGTTATATATATATATATATACGAGCCCCTTCCCACTTCAGTTGGCCCACTTCAAGATTTGTACCAAAATATGCCTTTATAAACTACACATGACGAAACTATTTACTTCTTAAACAATTTATTTTCTCGAAAACATTTTAGATACACTCTAGTCGTAAAAAATACATATTTGAAATCACTTAGACCTATAACTAATAGAACATCTGAACAAATAAACAATGTGCGAATAAATGCCAGAAGTTAACAAAGCAACAATTGAAAGATTACCATTGGGTAACATCACCTTTATTTTTTATTACGGATGAAATTCTTTGGGGCATAGTGTTAACCAAGTTTTGGCAAAAATTTGGTGTAAAACAATCCCATATTTCTTGAAGCTTTTGTCTCAGTTCGGTGATTGTACGAGCAGGATGTTGTCGTAGAACCTTTTTCATCTCGTGCCACAAAGTTTCAATAGGTGACAGATCTGGACTGCTAGAAATCCATTTCAAAAGTGGTATATTATTTTCTTCCATAATGGATGCTGGAAAATTCACTTTTTTCTTCAGACAGCCAACATGGAATGCTTCGGTTTTTTTTGCGAATAACTCTACTGCGACTGTCACCAACATAAACTTCGAATCGGGCCTCATCATCCCATTGTATTGCACACCATTGTTGAGGTGTCCATTGTCTATGTTCTTTAGCCCATTTAAGCCGATTTTTCTTTTGCAGTGGAGTTAATAGTATCTTTTCTTTGGCCTATAAACAAGTTGTGCAACTCTAGGGTTTTTACTTCACTTTTTTTTATAAGAAAACTTACCTTGCAAGTGCTAAATCCCAGTTTGTGGGCCTCTCTGTGAGTTGTGGACCTCAAAATTCTCCTTCCAACAGCGTCACTCCACAGAGCACTTAATTGTAAATAATTGGCACGCCTGTTTTTCACGATTATTCTTCTTAATGCTCTTCGGTCGGCATTTGTGATATTACTTTTTTTCACATATCGCGGCTTAATATTAACTGAACCAGTTACGTTATATCTTCTAATAATATTTCTCGCACTGTACCGCGATAAGTAACAAAGTTGCAATTTCTGAGTTTGATTTCCCAGAATTAAAAAATTTAATTACCAGTAACCGAATTTTCTCACTAATAACCTTTCCTCTACCAATTTTGAAAACCTTAACTACCCAAAACTATTTTAAACGTATTCTGACAGCTGTGACTAATAAAAACAATTGTCATGGCTTTTATTTTTCACAGCCACCTATGCGTTATAGACTTATTTTGCATTGAAATGAAAATAGGTTGATATGCTGTAATTGCAACATGTGTTATTTTTAGGCTGCAAATTTGATTAGGGAGTGATAAAGTTGGTGTTTTCTACTAATATTATCAAAATATTCATTGTTAATGTTTTAAACCTATAACACCCTGCTAAATTTTCATTATTTGTGTTTGATAAGAAAAAACTAAGATTTCAATAGTTGGGCCAACTGAAGTGTGTATTGAGGTACTCCATCATCTGAATTTCGTTGGTCCACCCATAACATCCTGTATAGCTACAACGCAAGATAAAAATTGTGTAACGTGAATGTGTAATCGTAGATTGTGAGTCATGTTTAGTTAATCAAGACATGCAACATCTGTAATTGGGCAAAATAAACACAACCATATGCAAGATACAATGCATGACTTAGACTCGAATCATTTTCACAGGCGACTGGATGAGACAGATGTATCGTTATGTTCATACTTTGATGAGATCAGGTTTGCTTTGAGTTCATTCTTCCCTAAGATAGGAAGGCATTTAGATAAATTGATAAAAGTGCTGAAATAGTTGTTTATCTTGTTACTGTCATTATTCTGTCATGATTTTTACCAAAGCTTGTGAGATTGAGACAACATACTTTTCGGGTTTCATGTAGACAACAAATTAAGACACGATTATTTTGACATTGTAAAATTAGCAAAAGATACAACGATGACATCGCTTCTCGTAGATTCGTTTTTTAACGTTTGCTGTTTACATCGAAAATTGATATTGACCTCATTTATCTAACATGAACAAGTTTTTGAACATATTTCTGTACAATCTTGCTTCTATGCTGATACTAACGTTTTGTTTACATTCAAATATTAAACTTATTAGGAAATAATCATCATTAATGAACAGGAAATGAATGTGAACATTTCTGATACGTATATTATTTTCTTGTTTGATACACAAAACTGAATAAGTAAGCTCCATGTTATCGGATACATTGTGAAATTGTGCTGCATGTGAAAATTATGAAACGTTTCTAAATAGTTTCATAGAAAAGTTCCCTTTCTGAACGAAAGAAATACAGCTAGGCTAAGTTCAAATGATGCGCATACCACGCGCGTTCGCCCGATGCCTGTTTTGTAAATACAAAGAAAATGTACGCACTTTTGAAAAATTAACAATAGACAAGTTGAAAGGTTCTAAATCAATTAAAACTTGCGATTGTAGCTTTTCAAACTAAAATTTCTTTAGAGCTGAAAATAAAAGGGCCTTACTTTGTTACTGAAGCAAATTGGTATACCTTTGGGCATTGGTGACGTATATTAATTTGTTATATCAACTTTTTATACAGAAAAATAATGGAGACCAAGATATGGTACACATACATGACAACTTTGAATAAATATTGTGTAATTACATAGTTTCTCAATTCTGTTTATGTGTATGTGTTAATAAAAGCGTTTTTTATTTTAAACAGTTTTATTGAGTTTATTTTATAATTTTCTTCTATTTTTCTCTTCCCAATTCTGTATTTTTCTATTATATCTCTATTTAACAACCTGATTTTAAAATACATTTTGCATCTAAAAAAAGATGCTTGACATCTGCTTACTATCATGACTCAGTCCATTAAAGACTTTAAATAAAATTGTATGCGTGCTATCTAAACATCGACCCAACAAAGCCTTAGTTTGCCAGAAGTACCATAGAAAAAGGATGCAAGGTGTATGTAATATGAAGATCTTAAAGGTATCTCCGCATCTTTTCGGTTACAGGCATAAAGTATCAAATTAAATGCATAAAAAACGCCTGGTCGTTGAATTTTTACTTATTCTTTGGGACAATTTGCATTCTGAATCAAGAATTAGTTAAGATGCAATCTCTGCTGAGAGACTTACTGGCACGTAATTTATTTTTATGAAAAATGAAACTATCCTTTTTTCTACTATATGATAGAAAGAACGTGTATATAGTATGTTAACCGCAAAACTACCTTGGTAAGTCAGCTCGTATTAAAAGAAAAGGAGGGAATACTATACGTTGAAATGCAACTGCATTTGCAGGTAGAAAACTTATATCATGATATAAAACCCGGTTTACACATGCCACCCGTCAATGTTGCTTATATCTTATATCCTATTAATTGGTATCTGTGTCAGATTACCAAGGTGCCTTTCAACATTATAGAGACATATCAGATAATTATACTGCACGTATGACTACGACGTGTAAAGAAAACGGCAGTACCTATCATGTCAGTGCTAAGAAAGTGATAGCAATAAAATAGATGAATGTAGTTTTTGCAAAACGACTAGATGTTATATGATAAGAGACAGAGAGAATACGAACTACAAACCGTGAGAATTCTTGATACTATCTGTAGGTAAAACGGCAAATTTGTAGCTTTAATTTTGATAGACGAGGTCAGAAATCAGCCCCAGCAAAATGAGGCGGATTAAAGACATCGTTTGCCATAGGACGCGTTGTGTCTACTCATTCAACTAACTGTCATTTTTTTATTATACCACTAACAACTACACATATTTTTTTCATATCAATATATACTATCATCACAGAAGTACACACAAAAAAATCGAAGTCGAATATCGCACAAGGCACAGTTCAATATCTAAGCGACTCAAAAGTATAATGCAGAGATCACATCCAATACTTGGCTCCAAAGCTATCAATATCATTCTTTCAATTACCAAACAAGTACATAATATATTCTCTTTCAATTCAGGATTTGATTAAATGACCAACCTCGTACTGAAATTCATAAACATGTCATTTCAAATTATTAATATTTTTATAAACGAGAAATTATTTTATATACCTCCTAATAAATCAAAATATTCATGTAGGAATACTAACCTCATGCACAGGGTATAAAATAACTTTAACTGCACACTACATCATTTAAAATATTTATTATGAATTCATACAATGTTTTAAATTGTAATAACCAATAGACAGACATTGCCTTCTATGGGATTTTATATTTATATTTATTTACCTTATAAGTTCATATAAGTAAAAATTATTTTAATAATAATAATTAGAATTAAAATGTCTCAGAAACAATTACGGAGGAAATTCAGGGATGCTACTTTCTTGGAAGGTTGATGTCATGTGTATGAACAAGTTTCTTCAAAAGGAAAATGGATAGACCACCACACCAATAATCAAAATATACATTTCTAAAAAATTTTTATTCCATCCTTGGACTTTTATATAATACACAAACCAGTACTTCTTTGTAATCGCAAAAAAACTGTTGAAGATACTCCCATACAGTCACAAGCGAGCAAACAAAAATCGTATTGGATATGGCTTGGCCAATCCGCTTCAAGGCCTTGTCCGTTGGCTGATCCTTTTTACTGGGGCATCGGCGCAGCTAACGAGATAAAAATATTAGAAACGTGATTCATGTCATTGGTGTTTTTTGCGGTACAAAAAAGTAAAGAAATGAAATCCTGCTATTTCGTATTGGTAAGAATGGACATTGTAAGTGAACGACTAAGTACAGCAGTTACGCTGAAACTATATGACTCCAGGTACTTCCTCAGTTTTAAAGCAAAAAAGTGATTCATTAATTATTTTCAAAATTTTATATGGAATCATAACGTCGCTTGAGCAATAATCTAATTATTCACCACTACGTTTATAGCACAAGCTAACATTTAGATATTTAGAAGAAGCATTTATAATTTAAATTTAAGGTATATGAACACATTATCCATACCAAGACATCGCACAGCCATGTTTCAGCGTTATTACTTATATAACGCAGCCAAATATAATGCATTAGAAATCAATATTAGGAATACAACAAATCATAATAAATTTGAGTCACTATTAAAAAACTATATTTTAAACATACAGTACATAACGCAGATATTTTGGCAGCACTTAATCTTTGTTGAATATATTTTATGTAAATTTTAGAAGCATTTAATACTTTAACAAGTATCACGTAGAAGAACTTTATTATAGTTTGTATATAATACAATTATACTTAAATTAGACTTTTTTATATATTTCCAAATACTGCTTGATAGATTGGCCAATGGCTAAACTCAGCCATTTGCATCAAAGTTTCCAATGTTATACTGAGGTATTAACGATGCACTAAATACTATTATTATCAACTCCTCAGTTGCGTAAGACAAAGTCAGATTTTAAAGAACGGGGAAGTGGGCATCAGGTGACTAAAAACAGTTTTTTTACCAAACGCTACTTATAGCAGCCGCGATGCAACGGTATTTAGGCCTCTGCTCTGGATTATTGTATAAAAATGCCATTCGTGGATCATCATTTTACATCTTATAATGAGCTAGACGAGTGATTCAGTAGCATTTACCATGCGGAATATTTGCTACTGTTTTGAGCTTATTAGGGACCATGAACGTTTATTTTTTCAAGTTAAAAAAATTTCGCCTCAGTCAAATCGTCGTCCATAACACGATGTGGCGTATATCATTTTTTCCATTTTTTCATGAGCGAGTTTTGAATATTTTCACGAGATTTGAGTTGTTGCGGACAAAAAGGTAGTATTGCTGCATAATTGAATTTGTGGGTATATTTGCTAATGTTTACAAGCTTTTCAAAAATGAGCAACGATTAACCCATTTTTCATTTTATGTGTTCAAAATTTCCAAAAAAGTAGATACGTCATTTTGTGAAATTGAAGGGTCGTAATTCATAGAATAAAGACTGAGTTACGTCCGTGTTATATTAAAAAAAATGTTTTATTACTAGGCAAAATTGTTACAAAAAGGGGAATATTGATTATGACGAAATAAGTACCTGCAGTATCTAAAACTATTTTACTCCATATGAAAGTTAAATATGGCAGCACAAACAAAAGACTCGCTCAAATAATAATGATATAATAATATCTGTTAAAGATGAACAAAATAATAATTAGTATTTATGAGGAAGGTTTAAAAAGAATCTTTGGTATTCTGGTAAACGAACTACCGGTATATCTCCTTCACACAACAACTTCAAATCCATATATTTTTTCGTAGTAATTTTTCTTGGCTCTGTATTCAGAACTTCGAGGGGAATATCTTTTGAATGAAGTCTTTGTCTTTTTAATCTAAAAAAGCTGTATTCGTGTTGCAGGTGACTAGTTTTGTAGAATATTGGTAGCGGCTCATGATTTTTAAACTTTATTTCCATAAAATCGGGCCATTTTATAGGCTCCCCTGGATCTGTGGTTCTTATAGACAAATTTCTCAACTTTTGGGACATTTTTAAAAATCTTAAAAGTCGTTGTGCTGAAGTTCGTGCACAATGAACGGCTGATTACGTCTTGCCAAGCAAATAAGTGGAGGAAGTTGGGCAGGTATAAAAATTTCACCTACTTTGGACATTGCTGTTGTTGTGGCACTGTGGACAGAATCTCCTTCATTTTGACTATGAAATGACTCAATAATAAGATATATTATATATTCGAAGTTTTAGCTACAACATTTAAAAGCATTGTCGCAATAAGGAATTCTGATTCTGTCCATCGCCTTGAACCATCCCATTTGAATTTAATTTTTCTAGGGTTCGCTGTCCAAAAATAGAGTTTTACATACTAAATACTGCTGGCCTTAGATTGTAAGGTAATATTTGCGGTTCTTATGCCTTCGAGTCCTTTCTTTTTTTGTAGTTTTTTGAGCTGTGCCCGCTATCTTACTTGGATAAGCCATACGCTGAAAACTGATCTGTGTATTTCATAATTTTACAAATTGATGAGTCAACATGTGCGATAGCTTGGTTGATCTGACTAATGTAAATAAGATCGTGCAGTACCTTGCGCTACACTTGTAACGGCATTAGGCCTACGACCCCCACATTTTGTTGCTGACTTTCACGAGCCGTTTGCAATCTGCTCTCGCATGAGGAGCGCGCGTAGGTGCTCATGAGCGTGGAACAGAAACATATCGCACCAGCAGATTATTAGAAATCACCACCACTTTAAGCGAGAGAGTAATAACAGGTATCGGCGAGGAACGCATCCGAAGTCGTACCACAGCACCACAGGTCGTACTATATGAGTACAGGTTATGCGGGAGATATCCCACGTAAAAAAATAGTCCGGGCAAATTGTACATGAGCGATATCTGAATTGTTACACTCTGTATTCTGTTGTGGAATAAAGATTAACCAGCTAAGATAACGAAACATAGGGCGCGTTGGGCTGCTTATATATCCTCCCAATGCTTTTTTAAATGCTGGAATTCAATTTCCTAATATGTAATCGCTTCTCGGTTTACAGTTTGCAACTCTTGTTAGAAAAATCCAATTCTATAAGGTCTCTTCAAGGTTTTTGGAGGGTCGCATTAAAACTGCAGGAATTACTTCCATACATTCATCTCACACATACATATGAAGTCGGCATATTTGGCACGTTTGTTCGTGTAGACTCAAAGACTATCTAGTTTTGTTTCACCGTCGTCTACGCCTTCCACATTTATGCTTGTCACTGTCAGGATGTCAACTTGCTTGTGATGGGCGTGTAATTTGTAATGACGATGTGAAGTATAGTTAGTGCCTGAAGATACAACTGCAAAGTCGCCGAACAGTCAGTATTAGAAGCATTTTCAGAAGGTGAGAGAAAACAACACTCTATCACTCAATTCATGTGTGTGTGCAAGAGCGAGTAACATTTGCGTTGCGGAACGGCTTACGCAGTGTGCAATTTTCCCCATGGGACCGCGAAAAACCATCAAAAGAACTATAACTTCCAAATGACACGCATCGTAGTTCTTTTCTAGTCTTAGATCTTTTGCTGTATTGGAGCATGAAGGCATCTTTTGATAATGAATACCTTTATTCCACATTGCGCTATTACCGATATAGCTGCTCTCATATTCAACCAATCTGGCACATCTCTTTTGTTGAGAAATTGACACTTATCGGGTGTAAGGATGTATGCAATACCTAATGTTGGTTTTGGTCATTGTATGACAGATAGATGAGATCTTTGGCTGCCTCCATCGCCTGGGAAAAACGAGATCGTCAGCTAATATTTCTTTAAGGCATGGCTTGCTAAGACCATAAGAGTCATTACTAAGGATACTGATAGCTGTATCATATCAAATTAGTAAGAAAGATGGTGATTTATGACTCAAAGCAGATTACCGTATGTTCTCTATAGAGAAAGAGGTTCTCCTGTGAATAGATTTTCACACTGATAGAACAATTGGGCGGTCGCAAAGCTTCTCGAGCGACAAAACTCTTAATTAGAAAGCTGTAACAGCTTGGTAATCTGGGGAATTTTAGTGTGCGTTTTCTAACAAATATCAAAGATCGCAAGACTGAAAACCGAGTATAGTATAATCATTTATTTAAGTAAATTTTAGTGAAAACCAAAGTTTGAAGTCATTAGCAAAAAATAGCAGTCTATGTATATCATGCACTTGCATATCAACTTTCATTACCATTTTGCTTTTTGACCCTCTTGCGTCCACCTCTGCGTCCCGAAGTCGTCATCATATCGTATATCCTTGGTACTATCACAACAAAAACAGTTCGAACTTAAATCTAATATCACAGACTCAACATCATCATTCGCAAACTTTCTGTCAGTTCCCGTTTTGTCACAACTTCATCGCGATTTTCTCAGATTTGCCGTCGCAGCGTATTTCGCACGCGTAAAAACGCAGTAGGCGTCGTGGCGCGTCATTCATTTGTCGCCGCACCGCGTGGATCGACGTTCATTTGTCATTGCGTGGATCGTCGTGCGTGCGCGCTGATCGCAGCTAGCCGTGACTCTGCGTACGTTTAGCTGCGCTGTGGCTGCGCGTCGACTGAGCGGACTGGCCGCAGATTACAGGTTGTTATAGCGACGGAGCAGACTGTGAAAAACGGACACTTTAGCCGTGCTCAGGTTGGGTGGGGGCCCGGCTCTATTGTCAAAGATGTTGGACGCCGCACGCGGAGGTGTGAAGACCGTTTAGGATGGGGCGGGCCCAAGCACGAAGCACTCGTTTGTTATAATCTGACTTGCGGTAAACTTCGGCGTACATAAGCGCTAAGATCATCATGCTTAGGGATTATTTTTTTGGTTACAAGGGGGTTGGAGTCATGATACTTATGGTGCACGTTTTAGGCAACGACTTCTGAAAGTAAAGTCTGGCTGCAGGCGGACATCAACCAAGAGGACGTAGAACTTAATTAGCAATGACCGTACTGTGTGGAACGGCAAGCCTTTCTGCGATATACCGAATAGGACGACCATCATCTTGTAAACAGATAACAGATTGCGCTACTTGTTCCGGTGCCATTTTTGTTGAGTATTGCTTGACAAGAATCTTTTTGACATGTCATAAAAATGCTGACAGACAAGGCCTACTTGAAACAATTTCTTACGCGGCAAAGAATGCTTGTAACAATTTCTTGTTTATGGCTATGATTCGCATGATTTTCTGCAAAACAGCATATATTCTTCAATAATTGAGATATTGACATGAATAAAAAAAAGCACTGTTGAGAAATGTTGAGGCTTCAAATTCTCTTACGAAGACACATTATTCAGTAATCCAATGTTTCCACAGGGTCTTCAGAAATTTAGGGCAAAATGCACCTTTTAGTTACACTCTATATAAAATCAAACATTTTCAATTTTTTGCAAGATCAGCAGCCGATAATAATTACAATGAAATTACCTACAACTTGATGAAAAAATTTACGAAATTGATGCAAAGGGTAAAAAGTTATTTCAAATTTAATTTGAATAAAATTTTTTTCAGGTTAATTTTGCGTGGCAGGGTATCTCCTCATACGAATGATAATATTATATATGTATTTTTAATGCTCCACTTGTATAGGAAACAGCAGTTTTCAGGAGTTTCATATTGTTAATATAATTATGCTCTTGGTTAGTGCCCGCCATCCTTAGTGCCTGTGTGTGCGTTACCTCGATAACAATAGAAACACTTTGCGGTTACCAAAATTCAACAACTAAATGTGCAAATGTGGTTCCAGTAGGATGGGGCAATCAGACAGCAATGAATATTTTGTGAAGGTGTTCGAGATAATCAAATTTGACGGCCCCAGACGTCATTCTGTGGGGACGCGGAGCTCTTGGAAATGTTATATAAGTTGAAGTAACGGGAAACGTAACCCTGTACTTCGCGCTATTTAACATGCATGGTCTAAATTATTTAGATGAGAATCGGTGTGTCCAATCATTGACTTTCTGAAAAAATCTTTACCCAATACAGTCAAAACGGATGTAAGACTGGTATGTAGTTTCCTGAGTAACAATACAAAACTTGCACGAAGCAAATATTTCTAAGAATCTATCATGCCGATTCGTAAATTTCTATAGAAAAACAATAAATGAACCATTGTTCAATGGTACTGTTCCACAACTAGTGATTACCAAGATTATATACGTTGCTAGATCCTATTGTATTTGTTCATAGGAAACTAAAACAAAATTTATTTTTAGACAAACAACAGAGCATATTGTTCGCATAATCAATGTTTTTTATTTAAGTAATCATTACCAATCCAAATTTGATATTTGCGTTGACTTTTAACCTAATCTTGATGTAACAATTCATCAAATTGTCAGAACCGTTGCTAATTTTGGAATGCTAGCTCTTACGCATGCTAGGTGAGTTCTTACTGTAGGATCTATCGATAGATTCGCCAAAGGTGGTTGCAAAAATGAGAAAATATTTTTGCTCTCTACATGGTGATTCATAACTATGTAGTAACATAAACATATACAGGGTGGCCAATATACATGGTGTTCCTTAATGATATGCGAATATTTAAGGGTGTAAATCTACATGAAAAATTAATGTTGGTTTGGTTTATAAACTATGGTCCAGAACCTCGGGGCGTTGAAGTTTTAGGAAAAAAATGGAAATTAATTAATATTTTCAAAACTGCTTCAGGTATTCCAGTGATGTGAAAGTTAATAAAGTTGCATATTTTTCAATGCAAAAATAATTTTTAGCTTCATGGCGTGCATACGGGTATTGACTTCGATATTTTTTTAGAAAAAAAGTGGTACACCAATGGTTTTTTACCAAATAAAAATTATTTTTGAATTCCCCGTTCAATTTAAAACAAATGATCTCTCTTGAATTGTTTTCCTTCGATGCGCCATTTTTGAGTAAAAAAATAAAAACAGTTCTATTGTCGAGAAAATTAATGTAATAATCGAAGAATGCAATTCAGCAATAAATATCTGGTTGCTCTGGAATATGTCACTGACTTTTAATATCTGACCTTCACATCACTGGAATACCTGAAGCAGTTCTGAAAGTATTAATTAATTTCCATTTTTTTCCTAAAACTTCAACACCCCGAGTTTTTGTAGGGAAACATTTTTGGACGATAGTATTTCATTTCATTTCACAAATATTCAAGATACAAACCAGTCGGTTTTCATATCGGCCACCCTGTATTTTACAAATCAATTCAAGCATGAAGGTTTCAAGTAATTTTATTATCAGTCAAGTAGCGTCTAAAAATATCAAGGTACTTGACTTGATGTATCCCTACTTCCTACGCAACTGGCGAGGAAGTGGAAGTCAGCCACTCTTGCTAGCAAGCTTTCCCTCAAAATGAGCTCTATATGCCTTTGTTTCTCGCCATCTAAACGTTTGTTTTAATTATATGCATCATCTATAAATGTGTTTATAAGCACATAATGAACTTCTTTGAAACATGAGTCGGGCCAACAAGATATCTTCATATTTGTGTAAAAAACACTGTTGTTGCAAATACGCTGAGGGATCACCCTGTAGTGGCATTTCATCCATCTAACTTTGTATTCGATGCTTCGTCATTGGCTGTGAGAAAAATCCTGGTTCGTGTATTCATGTCCATTATGCTGAAGTTTATAATGCATATCCAATTTCTCGGAACAAGTGTGCGTCTAAGCTTTCAGCTTTTGCTGATGACAAAAGCACGATATACACAATACGATACGGCAACGGCGAGGTAAGGCGACGTCCTATAGGAAAAAAAAAACATCATAAAACGAAAAGAAGGAACGGTCGGATGAACGCCTTTCGGCCATCTTCAGCGTTTATAGCCTAGTAAAATTATGACAATGTGCTGCAATACGAATACGTTATCAAGTTAGTAACACCTGTACTAGAGATGGCCGATTTATTTATTATTCCAAACTTATGCAGACGATACACAGTTAACATTTAATTTTGACTCTATCAACTTCAATGAAATTTCTTATAAACTTAATGTCGACTTAGCTAATATTGATAATTTCTGCAAACGGCACTCACTGAAAATAAACCCTAGTAAATCGAATGCTATTGTCTTTAGTCCACATAATTTTCCAGTTAATGTTGTTGATCTAATCCAACTGTCTGTGAATCATACTGTCATACCCTTAGTTAACGAAGCAAAAAACCTGGGCGTTATTTTGGATAAAGACCTCCGTTTTAATCAGCACGTGAATGCCACCCTTAAATCCACATATATATCGTTGAAATTATTATATTCAAACCGGCACGTTCTTAATTTCAAAACGCGGAAAAAACTTGTTGAGAGTCTTGTTATGTCTAAAATATTTTATTCGCTGGTTCTTTATTATCCTTGTATTGATTATAACACTAAATATAGACTGCAGAAAATCCAAAACAGTTGTTGTCGGTTCGTATATGGCCTCAGAAGGTATGATCACGTATCGTCTAAGATAAAAGAGCTAAAATGGCTAAAACTTGATAAACACTATACTTTCTCTTTGGGTGTATTTGTCCATAAATTGATTTCCACAAGGTCACCCATTTATCTTATGGACAAACTTGTACCTCGTGGTCAAGTCATTTCTAGAGCCCTACGACATAACCATCTCTTCGGTATGCCATTCCACAGAACATGTATATTCCGAAGATGTTTTACGTACAATGCTATCAGGACTTACAACTCTGTCAACCAGGTACTCAAGTCCAAAAGCTTACCTGTTTTTAAAATTAAATACAAATCTGCTCTTTTGGAATTGCCTTTTTAAAAATCCCTGATGTTTAGCCGACAGATTTTGTAGCTTTTGTAAATTTTCCATGCTTTATACATTCTGTAATTGTTCATTGTTTTCTTTTTATTTTTCTGTACTGTACTATTGTCCTTATTATTATTATTTTTTCACTTCGTTTTTGAGGTTAAGTGGTAGAGTAGCCATGTGGCTAAACTTCGCCTCAATTCGAAGGTTTCAATAAAGACATTTATTATTATTATTATTATTATTTTATTTTTTTAATATAATACTTATAATATCATCTTTATTTACAATTATTACGATTCAATATGTCGAAGTTCAGCTAAAGCTATTCTTACACTCAACCATAAGAATACGAAGAAAAGATGGTACAAGAGATACAAATTGATAAAGATTTTCTAATGCAATTTCACAATAGTACTGAAACCAGTTGAATCAAACAACGAACTAATTTAAATGCCTACAAACATAGTGTGCCCATAAATTAACTTATACAGGGTGTCCGCAAAGTTGGGGTTTTCCTTTACACGACGTGTAGATCTTGAAAACATAAGCAATTTTTCTTAGTACCATATACACCAATGTCTTAAGGGAACCGAGATAAAGGGCTCTGCAACATCAAAAATATCTGAATACCGTCCCGTAGCCGCGACATCCCCCAGTGGTACTAGGACACTAGCTCAACCCGACGACAGAACTGGGTCGGGGTCAGTGTGTCAGGTCAGTATGCAACCTTCAACCGACGGTTGCGGTCACGTGTGTATAGGTAATTGCGTAGACGAGAATCCCTCAACAAGCACTAGAGACGTCGCTAGAGAAGTGCAAGTATCAAAAACTAAAGTGTGGCAAACGCTGCGTGAAGAGGGGTTGTATCCGTTTCACGTCCAACGGGTACAAGCCCTTCAACCTGACGATTTTCCAGCAAGAGTGCGGTTTTGTGAGTGGTTGTTGCGTCAACATGACAATAATCCGGACTTTTTGAAGTGTATATTGGTGACAGACGAATCTACGTTCACGCGTAATGGGGTGAATAACTTTCGCAACACTCATGTTTGGTCAGTAGAAAATCCGCACGCTGTCCGTCGGGCACATTTTCAACAAACATTTTCGGTGAATGTTTGGGCTGGCATGGTAAACGGTATGCTCATTGGACCATTTATTCTCCCAAATCGATTGGACGGGATGCAATACCAGACTTTTTACGCAATATTTTGCCTGCGTCTGCTCGGTAGCGCATCAGCTGATTTCATTTTCTGTTGGAGCGGTATGATTTCGGGCAGAGACGTACTTAGCCCTTCTCGTCAACTGGAGAGTGAGTACTTTTTCCTTTATTTTTTTTTACTACACATTACCTTTGTTATTTCAAGGGTAGTTGTTTCTGAAGAGGAAAACACCAACTTTGCGGACACCCTGTATATGTATTATTAACAAAAAAGAACAAACGACAGAAAAAGTATAGCGTAGAGCCCTGTAAGTACAACCTAACTTCCTTATGGAAAGAAGAAAGATTCATGGTTTTGTAGTTAACTGGAATATCATTATAGAGACTAGCAGCATTAGATATAGGCAAAAGAGCGTTGAAAAAGCGAGGTGCAGTATTCTAATATTCAATGTATATCTGAGGTTTTGTGGTATATTTCACTAGAAAGAATAAGTTGTTCTCTTAGATACTTGCAGTTTAAACCACACATGAATCTAACACAGTTGTTTTGAATCATTTCTAAACGCCTTTTAGTTAGTTGATCCAAACAAGGCTGGTAAAGAATATTACAATAATTAATAATTGAGAGAACAAGGGATACAGCTTGCTTTTTCGCAGTACAGATGACAGAACACCTCTATTTGCATATAAAATAGATTAGATATCTGTGATATCTAAGACCGTTATTTTAAGATGAGCGAGTTTCTGCTGATCTGTCGTCGGGGATGGATTGCATCGTGACCTGCAGATATCGTCTTGTCGCTCTAAATTCATGCATGTAGAGTGCTGCGATCAGCAAAGCTGTGGATTGGGTTGATCGTACAGGAAACGGAGGTCGTTAATATGTAAGAGGAGCAGTGTCGGAGCCAATACCAATCCCTGGAGAATATCCGCGTGGACGTTGTGATATGAAGAGGAGAGCCCGTCAATTACAAGGGATATCTTGCGGCCACAGAAAAACCAGCCACCCACCTGCAAAGCTTCTCTGGGAGGCCGTAGTATGGAAGTTTGCATAAGAAGGCAGCGTGCCACAGCTGATCGAACGCTTTCCTGATATCAAGAGCAATATAAACCATAAGATTGGATGAGTTTACTCCACAATTGCGTGACGTAAGCTAGAAGATCCCCTGTGGATCGCTGGTGCCAGAAACCATACTGCCTGTCACTAATCAAGCTGTGACGTTCGAGGTAGTCCAGAAGCTCGCCATTTATGCACCTCTCCATCACCTTACTTATACCACAAAGCATAGCTGTTGTTGTAAGGGTCGGTCGTGGATCCCTTTTTTGGCATGGGTTGGACATGAGCAAATTTCTAGTTTTCTGGGAAGGGGCTGGATTCGTAAGATATCTGGAAGAGAAGCGAAAGAACTGGAGCAAGGAGTTGGCAGCAAAGATCTTGGCTAGCACTTCCGCCTTAGCATTTGAGTCTGTTACAATCGTTCCAACCTGAAACGTAAGACTACTCTGTGAGAAGTTTCTTTCAATCTGTTTGGCTGGCGTCCAGAAAGACCGACTACCATTGCGTTGCGATAATACCCTGTGCCTAAATTGTATATCGTGTTCGTCTTTGGCACTGCTGACCGCTTCGTTATATTTGTTTCTGGACTTGACGACGGCTTGTCTGTTATCTGCAGTGAGGTTATGACAACTGGGAGTACAGGAAATGAAAGGGCGAACGAGCTCACAAGGAAAGGAACATCCGCACTCGTTGCAGGCACAGAATCTGCCTTGAGGGTGCCACAATGCACAATAAGGAACCAAGTCAAAGAATGAGTGAGAAACCAACACAAGTAATATTGGCACTTAGGTTCTCAAACAAAACAATAAAAACTAAACGCAAACTCTTGGGGAAGAAGGATGAATCTCTCATTGATTTTTGGTGCCCAATACTTCAATCATACAGTGTATTTTGTGGTGATTTTCTTTCATGTCGTACATTGCCAAATGCTGCGAAGCGAACCACAGTGGTACCTTTTCGTGATTGAATTCACCTGACCAGTTTGATGTCCAAACTTTATTTTTCCTGGCCTAAAAATCGAATATTTAATGACGGAGTTGCATTTTCGGCTAACAAAAGCCAGCATCGTCCGCCACATCTGGACAACCCACATCACACCTTACAAAGACGGCCATACCAAGCGAGTTTGGACCGTAAGGTGGACAGCGTAAAGGTCCTATTGTAACGCCTTCGCTGTGGCCTGGGCTCGAGCTGGACTTGCCGGCAGTGGCGGGCATATATGAAGGACGATAGTACACAAACGTCTTTGAAATAGACGTTAAGGTGCGTTTCCATTCTCACAAGTTACAACGCAATTTGTAGACATTCTAACAAAATACCTTATTTAAAATAACTTTTGAACCTTGTGTGGAAATTTCATCAAAATCTGAGCAGTACTTTTCAAGTTATAGACGGGCTAAGTATTAGCGAACGAACCGACCGACCCACGGAAATGAGTGATATGGGTTTTTTGTGATGTAGTCTGCGAAAAGAAAAAGTTGGCTAATTTTGGCCTATCAGACAAGACTACGAGGGATGTCTTTTAAGTTTTGCATATGGAAATAAAACAACATGGTAGGTAGTTTTAAATGAATTATTTTTAGAAGTATTCTCCACGAAGATTAATACACATCTGCATGCGCTCGAACCAATTTTTGAAGCACTTATTCCACTCGATTGTTGGCAGATCCAAAACGGCATTTTTGAATGCGTCAACTGCTTCTTCTGGTGACTGGAACCTTTGACTACGCAGTCTGATTTTAATTTTCGGGAAAGTAAAGAAATCGTTAGGACTTAGATCGGGACTATATGGAGGATGCTCCAATAATTCGACGTTTTCTTCCGTTAAATACTGCCTTGTTGTTTAGGCTGTGTGCGAGCTTACATTGTCTTGGTGGAGGATGATTCTTCTTTCGGGGTTGATTTTTGGAAACTCGGTGATGACTTTTGGCAAACAAATGGTGGTATACCAATAAGCAGTAACAGTTCTTTGCTCATTAAGAGGAATTGTTGCAATATGACCCGCTTTTACAACAAATGTCGCGACCATCTTTTTCGAAACACTTCGAGAATGGATGACTTTGTTGGCTTTTCTTAACCTTGGTACACCCAAACAGCTGACTGTCATTTATTTTCTGGTTCATAACAGTAAATCCACGATTCATCACCACTAACAATGTTGTACACATTTTTTGAGTTTCCGGAATTGAAACGGTTCTCGATTGAGTTCCATTTTTCTAATGACTTGGTGACACTTAAAAATTCAATGTAGTGAGAACACTGCACGTATTGTTGTGAAACTTTGAATTTAAGTTTATTAAAGAGTGAGGTTAAAATTCAGTAATGACGTTCGATCCGCGCGGCCTACTATGTTTCTATATGCACATCTTAAAAGATATCCCTCGTAAAAATTGCATCATAAAATAGGTACTCTTCGTGGTCTTGTAAAGCAAGGCTTAAACCTTAATTTAGATACTTGGTGATCTGAAAATTAACATTTTGAATCGAGGTTTTAAGCACCGAATATAACCATTTTTGGGGGTTTTCAGAGATTAAATCGCTTATAACTCTAAAATGGTCAGCATCAAGGGAAAGTTAATGGAAACCTTTTTTATTCGGAATGATCCAAAAAATCTGAAAAAATGTACTGACAAAACAATTATAATTTATTTAAAAAAATGTGTAAACAAGTTGATCTGGATTACCGTGCAATGCTTAAACAACTCGGATAAAAATTATAACTTTCGAAGTCGGCAAGTATCTATCAGGTAACCAAATAAGTTCGTGCGGTTGTTAGTAGAAAAATATAAATTTTTATTTTTATAAACAGTAAGACACTATTTATTCGTCGAAGTAATTACCATCACATTCAATGACCTTTTGCCAACGTGGAACCAATTTTTGTATGCCGGTATTGTAGAACTGCCTGGATTTGTAGTAAAAAAATTGACGGATTGCATTTATTACACCATCTCGAGTTGTGAACTGTCGGTGCCTCATACAGTTGCCAAGAGACAAAAAAAAGTGATAATCACTGGGCGAAATGTCGAGAGAATATGGCGGGTGCGGTAACGTTTCCTAGCCGAGTTCAGGAATTTTTTCTCGGGTCACTTTTGCGGTATTAGGCTTGGCGTTGTCCTGCAACAATATCACTTCCTTCCGATTGATCAAAGGGCTGTTTCTGGATGAGTGCTACTGGTACGCCTTGAAGATGCTCACAAAACTCATAATGGACAATTCCAGTTGCTGTTCACCAAACACACAACAAAACCTTGTTTGGATGCAAGGAAGCCTTGGGGGTGTGTGGTACCGAATCAGTAGACGACAACCAATGACACGAACGCTTAGAATTCGTATACAAGATCCATTTTTCATTGCAGGTTAATAACCGATTAAGAAATGGTTCATTAGCTTTACGTGAAATGTTTGCTGAACAAATGTTAAGGCGACTTAATTTGTTATCATTTGTCAGTTCATGTTGGACCCATTTGCGTCTTTCCTAGCTGATGAAGATGCAAACGAGTAGTTTCAGGACTCACTCTGAACATTTCTCCAAGTTCTTGGCACGGAATTTGCGTCCACAACCTGTCGAAGAACCTAGTTGTTCATGAGAAGAAGAACATTTTTTGAACCACTTCTGTGCTGTTCGATCACTAACGGCATCATCTCCGAATGCGGTACATATTTTTCGCGCCGCCGCTGCAGATACCAAGTTTGTACTCATACAGTAATCGAATTACTGTTTTATTCGTCGCCATTTTTAATTATTAAAACTAGGTAAGTAACAATTTCCAGCAACTTTTCATGTGTGTGAGTTAAGACGGATTCATACTAAAGTGACAACAGGTAACAAACAATTGCTATCGATCAACAACATTCATGGCAATGTGCGATATACAGCAACTGCACGAACTTATTTGGTTACCTGATATATTGAAGTTAAAAGCTTGCTCTCCCAGTCCTTGAAGAGTATTTTGAGATTAGTTTATTTTAAAGTCAATAACTTTCAGGACAAAATTGGCGAATTTTGGGTCTGTACATCCAAAAAACATCTACTTTTCGAAATTCGCGTTCAAAATCCATCCACGTTAGGTCTTGGTTTAGGGTAGTTCTATCAATTTTGCTGCTGAATTCAGTATACTGGTCTACCCATTATGAAAGTATAACAAATTTGAGGATAGATTAGTATTTAGTGACTAAAAAGATCCTGATAGGAATTTTCAGATCAGTCAAGTTCTAGGATTTTCTTAAACTTTGTGGGGACTGAATGAAGAGTGAATCGGCAGGAACTAGGTGTATAATAAAACAACACTGTTCAATAAGGGTTCCTACTATCGAAATGCTTTTTTGCAGTTAATAGATTTCCCAAAGATATTATTATTGCGCCAATTGTAAAATGGATGAGAAAAAAAAATAGCAAATTTGTGTTAGTGTTAGACCATCTAATAATCTTACTACCCATGCCGTCCAAAAAATTATCCGAAGCAAGATGGGATACGGTAGCGTCAGAATTTGTCACAACTGTCTCATAGCTACCAATATGCATGTGTATGCTCGTATAGTCAGCGCCATCTATGAGACACTAGCCTTTTCAAAGTGTATATAGTAACTAGAGAAACAGCTGTGACAAATTCTCATAGATGATACTACGGTATCTTGGATAATTGTTTGGACGCGGAAATTTAAATTTAATCAATGCTGTCGGCTTGTTTTTTTTTTCTACATTTACGTCATTAGTACATTAACGATCTTATCATAATCCCTGTTACCCGGTTCACCAATATTGCAGGGTGGCTCAAATTCGCATGGATGCAGTAAAGCCCTTGGAGACAAACCTTCAAAAACTGTTAAACATTAATCTGCACCGTCCACCGGTGCAAGAATTAGCTGCAAGCCCTTCTTATGGAGCACATGAAGGAGCAATATTTCTGTATGAATATTTGGCTGCAAGTATGGCAACTATAACCCAGCCATTATGACATATTGCAGTATATAACCCAGATATATCTCAATATATCTTAGCAAAATTGTCTGCAATGTGTAGAGACATACACTTTCTAGAGCTCCTCATCAGAAGGGCTATAAAATCAGGCGAGAATAACTTTTTTTGTACAGATACGGTCACTGGCAGGTGGGTGACTGCTGTACGAACAGGACTTTTGTGGATTCCGATAATTCGGCAATTTGACAGCAACATATGAAAATATGTATGAAATGTATAAACAGTAATGGACTAAAGTATATAGAAAAATATGAATATTTGCCTAAATACCTTTAGAGAACGAATTCATATTTCATTGCTCCATAAACAAATGCGTTATTAGTAGAAAAACTAAATTCCTTATTTTTAAGGACAAAAATATGTAGACAAATTCTTTTCAACATTAGTTTAGTACAGTTTCGTGTCAGAAAACTAAGATCATTGAGTTATACAAAGATGGTCAACGTCAAGTCGACATTGCCAAAAATTTGAAGCTGAAGAGTAAAGTAGTTTAGGCAATATTGAATAATTATAAAAAAAAGGTATCTTGGAAGCCTCTAAGAGAAGTGGTCGGCCTAGAAAACTAAATGCTAGATCAGTTAGATTAGTAAAAGTAATTTCGTTCAAAGATCCGTTTAAAACCCCAAGACAAGTAAAAGCCGAAATCGAGACAAAAGGAATTGTCAGTGTTTCTACGAAAACTATAAGTAACCATAAGGACCGATTACAATTTGCACGGTTGCATCTTGATTGGAGCATCTGTGACTGGAAGAGAGCATGTTTCGAATCCAAGTTCAATATGTTTGGATCAGATGGTGTTCATTACGTTAGACGTCCTAGTGAACAAAGATTGAACCCCAAGTACACTTTGTCCATTGTCAAACATGGAGGCGGGTCTGTTATTATTTTGGGGGTGCTTTTCGGGGTTTGGGATGGGACCTTTACATAGAATAGATGGCATTATGGATAAGTTGGTATACACAGACATACTAAAGCATGTCATGATGACCTATATGGAAGACAATATGGCCCTTAAGATCAACAATCTTCCAGCAAGATAATGACCCGAAGCACACTTCAAATCTCGCAGAGAAATTCTTTCTGGATGAAAAAATACCAGTTCTCAAATGACATTCACAGTCTCCCGATATAAACCCCATTGAAAATCTATGGGAATACTTAGATAAGCAAATACGAGATAAAAATTATTCAAACAAGGATGAACTTTTTGCCGCTTTAGAGCAAAAGTGGAGACAGAATGCTACAAAATATTAACACAAACATGGTTGGTTTTCTATAATTCAATGAACTTTGCTTCTTTTTTTATCATTGTTTTGCTTTGTCTATATATTTTTGTCCTTCATAGTTCCAGTTTTTTTTAGTTAATTTTTTTATTGAGGGGATTCTATTGAATTTATTTATGTATAAGTGAGTATTATGCTATAACGAATTATGTATACAGGTTGGTGTATTAATAAAACAAGTTAAAAAAGAAATACAGCACAATATTAATTTGTCTATATACTTTTGTCCATTACTGTATATATAGCCCCCAACGTTGGGACTTTCCCTTCAAAGCGTTTAGGTAAGACATCAATAAGCAAGTTTTCTTAGTAACACTTACGCTAAAGCCTTAAAATAACCTAGATATTAAGTTCCGAAAAACTAGGAGTGAGCCAAGCCCGACCCTGCATTCTACGTCACAAGGTACGATGTTTTGTGGTACGATAGTATCAGGCAGCGCGCGGTATGTAGCTTAGCCTTGCTTATTTTCAATCCGATTTGAAAAACGAACAAGGCAATAACTAAATTATTGATTTAACGTTACCTTACGGTCAGTGCTTTCAAAATGATACTTCGCGAGTGTATTCAGATCGTTCCGATGTTTCCGTCCCGAACTGGGTAGGTTTCTTCACATCGTGCAAAGCCAGTCGATGTGAATAAGGTAGAAGAAGAAATTGTTTTTGAATCGAAAAGCGACAACTTCAACAGTATTTACGAGCAAACCAAGTAAGTAAAATTCATAATCAAATGAACAATAAGTAGTTTTTTCAAATTGCTTTTTACGTTTTTGCTACTGTTCCCGCATGCTAGCCCTGTTACTTCAAAACTGGTTGATACCGAAAGGGAAATTCCCAACTTTCAGCACCATACAAAAAGTATTGCCGTCTTGCAACTAAATAATGTTTAGATGCGACATTAGAGATCCCTTTTAAAAAGTCTTGCACCGACCGTCACTGTCACTGGCGTAGCCCGCTGAGAAAAACCATAAGTTATCTCTTTCAGGAATCGGACAGTTTGTACTGTGGCCTCTAATCGGATTTGGAGATTTCCTCAAATCCTGTCCAGGCGACTCGCGAGATGTAATTTATATCGTATTATTGTGAGCATTCGAACTCGCGAGGGTCTTTTTTTAATACTCGATACAATAAAAATACGGAGAAGAAGAATAACGAGAAGAGAAGATTCAAATCTTATGTAGCGGGGTCGTTTTGTACTGACACCATGGCGTTCGTAATAATGAAATATAATGGGATATTTAGATATGGACCGTGGTTTCGAAGATACCTACCGACCGGCGTTGTACGGACGCAAGCTATTACGATTGATCGAGGTTTAAGCATTTAAAACATGTATATTAATCCTATAAATGGGTGCTGTATATTATACTGAAGATGTTGGTATTTCGCTGGGTATTACGGAAAGATTACGTAGCAATAAAAATGCCAACAAGCACTTTCTAGACTATAAGAAAATATGCATTGTTGTAGATTATCTGAGCGTTTTTGAGAAAGCAAGTACATACTTATCCATATCTCGTATGAATTCTATGTTTTTCGAGGAAGACACGCGAAGTTCTCTTTACATGAGCTATAGAAAGCGAAAAACTCCTCAAAATGGGATCTCGTATTGTAAAACATTTTGATACAGTCGCACAAACTAGTGCTTAATAGTTTCATCTTGTATCACATTACAGAAATGCATTCTTAGTCGATCAGCGTCTAGACGTACTTATCACCATCTCTGAATGCTGTTCTGCTATATGGGACCTAGAACACAGGCAATGGAGGTTGTCAAGGTATGTCAGACACAAAATTTTAGGAGCTGAAACTTGAGAGTATTGAGTTCGACTAAAACTGGTTCGGAAAACTGAGCAGTCATCTCTAAATGGTGACCCAACTAATACTTCGGGAATTAGGCGGCAATTATATTCGGCGTGTTTCATTTATAGGCCAGGGAATTTAATTATGGACCATCTTGCAACGACGGAATGTGTCAGAATTGCACAGATGTACAAGGAAGTTTACATTGATTTTTTCAAAAAAACTGCGATAGTGGAACGGCTTCGTGGCTTTACCGAATAATATACACCTAGAAAATAGCTGCCTTCAGCAAGATAGTGCCACGTGTATACGGCAAAGGAAACTTTGTAATTGACACAGATATGCTTTTCTGACGATCGCGTGATTTTCCGCAATGGCGATGTCCGGCGACTTGTGAGATCATGAAATCTAATCCCGCTTGTCATTTGTTATGGAGATTCCTCAAAGATACAGCTATGCAAATAATCTGCACCCATACTATGTAAACAATCGCCATTATGGCAATCACGATTCCTAAATTCTCCCTAGACATTAGCTAGTCATATTTCCTATACCAGTCCTACGCGCAGGTGGAAGAATGGCTCTACAGTATATTCAGATAAGAGATAGATCGGACATAAACAAGACCACGTGATCATCGAACGCTGTAACATTCGGCAGGGACGTATTAAGAGTCACGCAGTACATATTTTAGATAGTAGATGCTGCTTTGCGTAACTTTGTAGTAAATTAGCACAATTCGATGTCGATTGGTGATGGATATAGGATCATGTGGGGGTGGGGTAAGAAATATATAATGATGTAAATATACATAAGGGTTTCAAAATTTTCGCTTCGATTTCCAGCTTCGGATGCCGCCTGATGTTTGGTGAAATACAGTCGAATATAATCCCAAAATGGCGTTTAAATTAGCCTAAATTAAAAATAATCGTATATATCTTAAAATTGCTTTTAGAATATTGATTAGTATATTTTTTGATTTCTAGGTAAATATGTAACCAAATTAAAACGTTCAAAACGTAAAAAAATGTGCATGGTTGAACATTGTCAGAAAGTAGATTCTTGTATAGGTTTTGCCAAAATGGGTTCAAAAATGTCAATAATTAATTAAAAAATACAGTAGCTTTATAATTACTTATAACTTACCGAATTTGATGAACGACATCTTTTATTGGAAAGATGAGCTTGATGAGCTTTCATCATCGCTACTGCCTGAAGCACCAACGTCAATAATAAATGGCTCGACTTGTTCCTCTAAAATATTGTCCAGTTCCCACATTCTCTTTTCAACTTTGTCTTTCACGTGCTTAATACAGTTTTCCCATTTTTGCGCTGTTATTAATTCTAGTGCTTCTTTGAAAAGTCCTTTGAGGTCACAAAATTTAAAAGTTGTATTGTGCTTAGCTATATAATTTTTAACCTCTGCCCATATGAGCTCAATGGGATTGAGCTCGCAATGGTATGGAGGTAAACGGAGCACAGTTTTATTTTGACTTGCTGCCATTTCGTCAATGGCGTATTTTTGATATTCCGCCTTGTGATCCTTGACAATTCTTAATAATTGTACTTTCAGCATTGCTTCTTCAAAGTTGACATTTTTCGAGCGGAGCCAATTTTGAACATCAACTTTCCTTGAAGCCGTTGTTGGGACCTTCTCCATTCTTCGAGAATGATAAGGCGCATTATCCAACACAATTACTGCGTTTTCCTCTAAGTTCGGTAAAATTTTTGAAAACCACTGTTCAAACGATTCGCCATTCATTTCCTCGTGGTAATCTCCAGTTTTCTTAGACTCAAAGCACCACAGACCGTCAACAACAAATCCATCCTCACTGCCAATATGGCAGATAATGAGCCTTTTCCCTTTACCTGGAAATCGAAGTACTAACTGGTGTAGATTTATTTCAATAAGCGAACCTTTTTCAAATGTTTTCATCACATTCAGCGAAAAAACATTGAGATATGAGTATCAGATTGCTATAATTGGGATTATTTAGTCATATTGAAAGAAAGAATATTGAACGTCGTATGATTACTCAGCGCTTCACAATTTAATTTAAAGTTATAAACCTTTAAAAAATGAATGATCAGGAAATATTAATATTAACAAATTATAACTTTATAAAGCTTAAAGTATGAATTAAAATGATTAGAAATATAATACTATACAATATACAATATAAAACTTAGTAACTTTTTTTAAGTTTATAATGTTCGACATATTTTAAGATTATATTAAAAAATTATTGAAATATCGAAAACACATAAAAACATGGCTTAAAAAAGTTCTAACAAATGAAAATGACAATAAAACATCCACGCATTTTATCGAAAGTTATAAAAGTTTTGTTACTTGTAATATGTTTTATCTGCCCCCTGGAATTAATGTTTAGAACCTTGTTCCCAAGGTTTGAAAAACATCCGATTGTTGTCTATTACTCGTATTTACCTGCTGGATTTTTTAATCCGGTGGACAGTCCATCTAGAAAGGCCCTCCTGGATGAAGTTACAGAATCATCAACCCATACTTTACTTGTAGTGTGTCCTGCGTTTTCCCACGTTTCATCAAGGTAATAAATCTTCCTGTTTTGATTTCTATATTTCCCAATTTTTGTTAAATAATCCCTCCTCCATAGCACAATTTCTTCTCTATCCAGTAGTAAACTATTACGACCCCGTTTTTTCCATTTGAAATTTAAATGCTTCAGTAATGCATGGAAAGTTGATCGTTTGAAATTTGGCAACGTTGTATCTCCATTTACCTCCTGCAGTACTTTATCTATAGTAGGTATTTCATTCCTAAAGAAGAATTCATGCACTTTCCTCCTAATCGCATGCTTATCAGCCTCATCCAATGATTTAACAATACTTTTGCGATGTTTACTGGTCATTGGCTCAGAAAAGGTGTGATTTTTTTTGTATTGTCTTAACACATTAAACACTGATGCGCGACACACCCCAACTTTGTGAGAAACCTTCACAACAATTTCTTTGATGGTTGATGCCTCGTTCTCCTCGCGCTCGATCTTATATATATTCAAAATGACCTCTTTCATTTCTGCACTCAGGTGTCTTTTTTTAGAGCGTTTCCTAGGTGGACTACAGGAGTTTACAACTTCATCGGCAGTATCTGTACTACTGGGCATTTTGCGCAAGCAGTTGATAACAATAACAATCAATAACAAGGTATAACAATAACAACGACAAACTCAACAACTTAATAAGATAACAAACGAAAACGTCCAAAGAAATATCAAATTGCAATGATGCACACGACATACGTAACACGTCTGAACCTGAATGTGACTCTGCCTTGATACGACTGCTCTGCCGCTCGGCATAGGCATTTAATTGCGAATTGACCAATGAGGGCTCCTGTTTTACGTCGAGACGGCGGCGTTAGCGTGAAAATCACCCGAACCTTTTGTTTACATCCGGTCTATCTCTTATCTGAATATACTGTACGACCGTTATTTGCCTAAATTGCCGCAACCCACATTTCGCTAGCCTGGTTTGTGGGTTGCAAGCTGCCGATATAGCATATACTTCTGAACAAGATGTGACGTAGAAAATATGGTCAAGTATAAATATCGCATCTGGATGCTTGCATGGTCATAGAAACTATGAATAGCCTCCGATAGTTCCATTTGTGAAGCGGATGTTACACTAAATCATTGAGGTTCCCAAGGGGGAGCGGGTAAAGGGCGTAATTAAAAAAAAGTGACCAGAAAAGGTAATGTCTAAAGGCAATTAAACACCTATTTACAAAAAGCACAGAGATATTGTACACTTCTTTATTTCTCTTCATATGTGAGAAAGAGAAAGAAATAAACGTAAAGTACTAACTCATGAACTAAAACCTAAGATAAAATCTAATAGAATAATTAGTACCTAATATATTTTACTCATATAATATCTTGAAGATGTATTAAATCTTTTAATATATTATGAAAAAATAAATAAATAAAAAATAGTCTCTAGACCTGCTGAAGAGGCTTGTGCGGTGTGTAGTTGATACATTGATATCGATAATTTTTTCATTTTGGCTTTATCAACATCATTTTTTCTGGCTTCTCCACCACAAAATTGTCGTCACTTGAAGTTACGCTGCTTTCAAAAGATTTCTCCCAACCCTGCAAATCTAACCAACAAGCACGTTGAACAATAACGTTCTTTAAAACGACTATGTTCCTATAAGGTGCCGTCTGTCGTGTGAAATCAGCTCATTTGGATTCGCGTACCGACGCTGAATTCGCGGTGGGTCGCTAATGAATTCCGTTCGTCTGTACGTATGTCGATTCATCCGTTTCGGCATGGATGGTGTGTGGTTCGCGGCTATCTCGCCGACAGTGTCGCCTGAATTAAATGGTTTCGTGTTCGACACGACCAAAGATAAAGGGTACCGCCTGGCCGCAGCGCCAACGAGCCAGGTACCATCTTTAACAAATTATGCATTCTTCTAAAATAGAATACAACAAGTCAAAAATATCTGACTGAATAGAAAAATATAGGAAAACAAAAAGTAATTTCTTGATGAAATAACCCATAAACAACACATAGAATTAGACTTTCTACTGAGATACTAAAAGCCACAAACCAATAGTATAATAAATGAATATCTAAAAATTCTAAAAGGTAGCCAATCTAGTATAGTTTCAATCCTGATTAGAGTCATGATCACTGTCTGAGGAACTGTCATTGCTATCACTTTCACCTCCTATGTTGATTATTATTTCTTCCTGTATTTCTTGAATGAGACTGTCTTTTTCCCAATATTCATCTTCAATTTTTATAACATGTCCAATAACCTTTTGCCAGTCACTGGCACTTACTGAAGCGATGGCCTTATTAGAAATTTCATCTAGTTTTTTTATAGTAAATTCGCCGCTTGTATTATGGCTTCTAATGAAAAATTTTACTTGTGCCCAAATCATCTCTATGGGATTAAACTGACACATATAGGGTGGCGTTCGAAGTGGGGTGTGTCCGAAACTTCTTATTAAATTATCTATCTTATAATTTTTTCTCATCAGATGGTGGCCTATGTAGACAAGCTATTTCATAAAGCTCCATTTTTTTAGCATTAGGATCATGCTCTATACCTTTTTTGCTCAACCACGTGATGATGTCTCTTTTTAGAGAAGATCTAGTTGGAGGCTTGTCTTCCAAAGCTGAATGGTAAGGTGCATTATCCATTATTATAATACTATTAGGAGGAATGTTAGGAAATAGTTTTTCAGTAAGCCACTTCGTGAAATTTTCTTGGTTCATTTGACCGTGATAATCACCAGTGGCACAGCCAGCCTTGAAAATGAGACAGGCTCCAGGAACAAAACCATCTTGCGAACCCGCATGAACAATTATAAGTCGTCCTGGAAATGAATAAATAGCCTCATTTTAGTGTTATTTTAAGTTTGCCAACACCTTTTTGAATCACTATGTATAAAAAACATATTTTTGAGAAAAAAATACTTGCAAGGGATTATGTATTCAATTAGACAAATTAAATGAGCACTTATTAAGAATATTCCAAAATTGAGAAAATGTATAATAAGCAAAATCGAGGTGAAAGAAACTTTATTACCTGTAGAACTTATATTGCTCAGGACACCCATAATTTCTTCGCTTTGCCAGCATTTCTTGAAAGTGAGGTCATTATCAACCCAAGTTTCGTCCAAATAAATAATATGCCTTCCTTCTTCCCGGAACTTTTTAATAGACCTAAGATACTTGTATCGCCAATGTAAAATACTGGGTCTTTCCATTAGTAATTTCCTTTTGTTGTGGCATTTACGCCAGTAAAATCCTTTTGCTTTTAAAAGCAGCCTCAACGATTCTTTACCAAATGGAAATTCCATTTCTTCCTTCAGTTTGATTAGAAGTTTACTACAAGTAGGTACCACTTTAAAATCACAGTAAAATTTTTCTATCATTCTCCGAATAATTTCGTTGTATCTTCGACTTCACAGCCACCTCTAACCGGTTAGTCCTTACCGCAACGGGCACGAAGACGCTAGCCTCATCTTCATCATTAGTGGTGGTGGGTGGTTACCTTATCTGTGTTCCACAATCATTATTATTGTCGTTTATAACTACTGTTTGGCAACAGCTAATAAAATTCTCAAAGATGGAGACAGACTACCGACTATGATGAAATGCGTTCACTGTCATGGTGGACAAACCAGATGGTTTCAATGTCTCTAGGAAGTCTGACACTTCGGGCTGAGAAGTCGGTATAAAGTGACTGATTTCCAAGAAGTTCTAAGGATTTCAAAAACGATCCAGGGATTTTCAACAAGATACAATGATTTTCGAGAAGATCCAAGGGTCTCCAAGAAAATTTAAGGATTTCCAAGAAAATCCATCAATTTCCAAGGATATGTCCACGAATTTCCAAGAAGATCTAAGGATTTCCAAGGAGTCAGTCGTTTGATTTTCATAGTATTTTCTCTACTTCAGAAAGGTTGGGGTATTTCAAGATTTTTACTGTTCCGTGTCAGCGTCAGCGCTCTCCTATTGTGAGGCTATGTTGTCTTTTTGAACTGTAGGAAAATTCAGGCTAATATAACAGATGATATAAATCATAAGGATGGACAATCTGATGCAAATAAACATTTATAACATAACCACAAAATAGAGCGCTGACATGGAACAGTAGAAAACTATGAAAATCAAAGAGGCCATAAAGGCGTCCTACAATTTTATTAACGACTGACGATTTCAAAATGAAGGATTTCCAAGAGGATTCAAGGATTCCCAAGAGAACCAAGGATTTCCAAAGAGATTCAAATACTTCCAAGGAAACTCAAGCATTTTCCCGGGATTTGAAGGATTACCAAGGTGATCCAAATATTTCCAATGATATCTAAGGAGTTCCAAGATTTCGAAAGATCCAAGATATTTCAAAGATACCTAAAAATTTCCAAGAATATTAAAAGATTTCTAAGAAGATTCAAGCATTTGAAAAGATCTCAAAGGACAGACCAAAGAGTTTGCTAAAAGATCCAACGTCTTCCAACAGGATCCAATTATTTCCAAAGAGATCCAAGTAGATCCAAGGATTTACAAATCGATCCAGAAATTTTCAAGAACATGCAATGCTTTTCGAGAAGATCCAAGGATCTCCAAGAAGATTCAAAGATTTCCAAAACGATTAATATATTTCCAAGGATTTTTAAAAAGATCCAAGATGACCAAGATGATCCAAATATTTCCAATGAGATCCAATTAGATCCAAGAATTTCCGGAAAGATCCAAGGATATCGAAAAGATCCAAAGGATTACAAAGAAACCTAAGAATCCAAGAATTTCAAAAGATTTCAAAGGAGAGACCTAAGCGTTTCCAAAAAGATGCAAGAGGATCCAAGGATTTCCAAAGAGATCCAAGGATTTTCAAAGATTTCGAAGGAGATCCAAGAATTTCTAAGAAGATCCAAGAATATCCAATGCTATCTAAGAAGGTCCGATGATTTCCGAAACGATCCAGGAATTTTCAAGAAAATACAATGGGTCTCGAGGAGATCCAAGCATTTCCAAGGAGATCCTACGATCTCCAAGAAGATTGAGGGATTTCCAAGAAAACTCAACGATTTTCAAGGAGAGCCAAGGGTATCCAAGGATTTTTAAGAAGATACAAGCATTTCAAAGGATCTTAAAGGATTTCCAAAGAGATACAAGGATTTTTAAACTGATCCAAAGATATCCAAGTTAAAGAATTTTCAAGAACATGAAATACTTTTCGAGAAGAGCCAAGGATCTCCAAGAAGATTCAAAGATTTCCAAAGAGATTAAAATATATCCATGGATTTTTTCGAAGATCCAAGGATTACCAAAATGATCCAAATATTTCCAATGAGATCCAATTAGATCCAAGAATTTCCGAGAAGATTCAAGGATTTTGAAAAGATCCACTGGATTACAAAGTCACATTGCAAGAGATAATAGAGGAGAGACCTAAGCGTTTCCAAAAAGATGCAAGAGGATCCAAGGATTTTCAAGATGATCCAAATATTTCGAAGGAGATCCACAAGAATTTCTGAAAAGATCCAAGAATTTCCAAGAAGGTCCGATGATTTCAAAACGATCCAGTAATTTTCATGAAGATACAATGGTCCAAGCATTTCCCAGGAGATCCGAGGATATCCAAGGATTTTTAAGAAGATCCAAGCATTTCAAAGGATCTCAAAGGAGAGCCTAAGTGTTCCTAAAAATATCCAAGGATTTCCAGAAAGATCCAAGGATTACCAAGATGATCCAGATATTTATAAAAAAATCCAAGAATTTTCAAGGGAAGTCAGGGATTTTCAAGAAAACTTAAGAATACGAAATGTTAAAATCTGTCAATCTGACGAATTTCATATCGCGTCATAAAGTATCTGATTGGTGGCTGAAAACAGACGTTCAGTTACCTTTGAAATATACTAAAACTCTCTGTGAAAACTCTCGAGACCTTAGAATTAATTGTTCAATTCATTATAAAATGTTGATAAATCGATGTAAACTGAAGTATTTCTATTGTACATTATTTCCTTAAAAGTCGTTGGAATTGAAAATAAACATACAACTCTTGACCATATCTGCATTCAACCTTAATTTCCAGTAGGAATTTACACTCTGAGCACGTTCGAGCATTTGCAGATAAAATCTCGAAATGGAAGTGAGGATATAATGCGTTGTCAGCCAAGCTGTGTTGTACATATTTGGCGTAAACACAAAGATTATACAATAATAATAATGACCATTGCGGGAACGCACTGTACAGTTGTGCTGCTCGTAAAACTGCTTGCCCATTTTCTCGTTTACTTTGTTGCATTTATATTTTATTCCTTTGTGTAAAGTCATTTTACGACAAGATTTTGTAAAGTGTAGTAAAATGCGCGCTTCTAGCTTTTGTCAATTTTAAGAATACCAAGTGACGGACTTCAAAATCATACTTCATACACGAACCATAACCGTTGAAATTCTGATCGAGATTGTGGAAAGGAGTGTCACCAGACGGTTGGTAAGTCCTGAACTATTAAAATTATGGATAGCGTAGTTGGAGAAGCAGTACCACCAACATGTGCAGCACAGCAACCCTTTGTTGTGTAAAGCAGTCGAGGAGATACAAAAACATTCCAGACCGCGCCTCGCACTGAGAACAAAAGTAAATTCATCTTTAGATATTCAAAAATATACTTTTAAAAACCAAACATCCACAATTTGGTTCAGAACAAGTCAAAATTTATATACGTTAATACAATGTAACAGTCACTAGATGCATCTCACCTCAAATATTTACATAAAACAATATCTGTCCTCTTTCCCCTGCAACTTGTCAGTTTCTCGGCCGCCAGACCTGACAGACACAGATATTACAGTCATTATGACCTGAAGGCTAAAGTCAGGTCAGCCTTGAGAAGCAACGACGAGTAGTACAGAGTGAGAAGGTTAGATGGTGAATTCGTGGATTCTTCAGCTTGATACTTCAAAAACGATAACACAGCACACGTATAACATAACTAAAGTCACCATTTTCTACGTTTTTGGCAACATACCAATAAAGCTTCAAGGCGTTTTTAGCTCTGGTTAACCAATAAGAAACAAAAGGATTTCATTTCTTAACTTTTTCTACCCCAAAAAAAACACCAATGATATGAATCACCTTCCCGATATTTATATCTCGTTAGCTGTACCGGTGTTCGGTAAAACGGATCAGCCAACAGATGATAAGGTCTTGAAGCGGATTGGTCAAGCCATATATGGGCGTGTCTTCAATAGTTTTTTGTGGTAAGTGTTTGTGTATTATATAAACGTATATGGGATAAATAGACTAATATGCCGGGTGTTTCAAATTCGACCATCATTGGGATCTCAGAAATAGTAAGAGATGCTTAAATGGGGTCAAAGTTGTGTATTAAGTTAACTAGCAAATTGTTGCTTAGACAAATCAGTCGTTCCGGAGAGAGACGTGAAAAACCTATTTCTTCCTGATTATTTGTAGTAGGATTTCAAAATAAATCGTACATTAACATTGATATTTTTTCTCCTTTATAAAATGGCATAATTAGAATTCTAATATGACGCTTCGTCTCTTGTCCTCCAGCATCAACTATATTTTTTCTTGTACGCGCTATATTGGATTTTTCCACAGGTGATTCTGATTCCAAAAATGTATATGTCATACACTGATATTTCCAAACCTTGAGGCTTAAAATGCTCATACGAAGACACATTATTCACTAATCCAATGTTTCCACAGGATGTTCAGAAATTTACGGCAAAACGCACCTTTTACACCTGTATAACAACAAATATTTTCATTTTTTTTTGCAAGACCGGCAGTCACTTTATTATTATTTTATTTTTATTATTATAATAATGTTAACCTCCAGGACGTATGTCAGAAATATCTTCATATAAAGTGCTGTCATCTGAGCAGCTGGGTAGTAAATTTATCGAAGAAAGGAGAGTAGAAAAAATGCTAGAGCTGATACCGATCTCTGGGTAACTCGTACTGTACCTGATACTTGAGATGAAGAGAAGAATCAATTCACAAACTCTGGAAGGTTGACAATGGTTTTAGCTAGTGTCAGGTCTGAAACAGACATCCCATCATATCAGAGCCACAGCACATAGCTCAAGTATCTTTACGTTTTGGTAACATAAGTGAATGGCAAAGTTTCAGATTGCTATTTATCACATTTAGCAGTTGCGTAATAAGGGTGTGGCGAGGGTTTTTCACAAAAAATCGATATAATCTCTTAAAAAAATCGGTATAACGTCAATTTGTGTTCTAACTAGTCGCTAGCCCATTCCGCGTGTACTCGCTTTGAGCGCCACCTATGGAGGAATCACTTAACGACCATGTTGCCTAAAATTCTGCTTCTCACATTTCGTCAGGATGCTTGGTGAAACCAACGGAATCATCATCAACTTAGATTATTTATTTATTTATTTTATTTATTTACTAGTATATACACTATCCGAACGGTTTATTACACCATTTAACGGATAGGAACACAGGAATCAATTTTAAGACAAAATTGTTCAAAAATAACTTAAAATTGCCAAATGACTTAACCTACTGTTATGTAAAATCTTTTTAAGCTACGCAAATTACAAAAGAACAAATCTACTGCGTTTCTTGCACGTTCATAGTTGTTACATACTACATATATCGGAGATGAAAGCAACGCATTGGTTCTAGCTACGTTTAAGTAAAAGTATTTTGAATTGGATCGCGTCTTAGCATTAGGTACATGAATAAGAATCTTACCAAGTAAATATTCACAATCTATTGCATTATTAAGCATTTTATATAAAAATACACAAGCAGCGTAGTTTCTGCGCTTCTCCAAGTTACAGAGGTTATATCTGCTAAGTAATACATCATGCCTGAAGCCAACTTCTGGATACGTACCATCTTCCTTGTGCCATAAATATTTCACAAACCGCCTCTGAATACGTTCAATTTTATTCGAGTGAACTTCATGAACAGGATACCATATTATAGAGCAGTATTCAATTTTGGATCGAACAAATGAATTATATAACGAGATCATGGTATGAACATTATTGAAATGCCTACAATTTCTGATAATGAAGCCCAAACTTTTATAGGCCTGGCTAACAACAGCATCAATATGCGAAACAAATGTAAGTTTGGTATCAAAGGATATACCCAAGTCATGAAACTCTTCACACATGTTAAGTTGCGAATTGTCAGTGTAATATACGAATCTGATTGGAACAAGTTTGCGCGTAATAGACATAGTGTAGCATTTATCAGCATTAAGGTAAAGCTTGTTACGGTGACACCACTTATTTAAGTTGCTCAAGTCGTTTTGCAATATATTACAGTCGTCCATGGTTTCAACCCTACAAAAAATCTTCAAGTCATCTGCATATAGAAGGCAGCTACTGTGTAGCTCCCTAACGACGTCATCAATGAAAATTTGGAAAAGCAGAGGGCCAAGAGCAGACCCTTGAGGTATGCCAGAAGAAGGTATAATCTGAGTGGAGGTGAAGCCCCTGTATTCGACTTTCAGGCATCTGTTTGTAAGATAAGATTTGAAAAACTTCAAGAATTGATGGGTCAACCCTCGTGCAGCTAATTTCTTTAACAAAATACCGTGATCTAGCTTATCAAAAGCCTTCGAAAAGTCAACGTAAGCAACATCTACTTGCCCCCCTTCATCAACAACTTCAGAGCAAAACTGTTTAAAACACGCTAGATTAGTTAAAGTAGATCTGCCTTGGAAAAAACCATGTTGATTTGGAGAAATTTCGCGCTTAACATGGGAGAAAATTATATCATGCAGTATACATTCGAAAACCTTACCGACGTTGCTTATAATCACAACAGCTCTATAATTCTCAATGACACAACGTTCGCCTTTTTTAAATATGGGAGCAATCCTAGATGTTTTCCAAGCCATGGGAAATGTTGTAGTATTAAGAGATATGTTATACAGATAAGCTAAAGGTTCAGCTAAAACAAAAGCACAGTCTTTCAGTAAACATGCAGGGATTAGATCTGGAGTGGAAAATACCTTGGGTTTAATCTTTTTCAAAGCGGCAACAACCTGTTTTTCAGTAATCATTGGTATATTCAACGGTAATGAGGCGCAGTCAAGTGAGTCTGCGGGTGCAAAGTTTGTGGAAGGTGAGTATGTGGACTTGAAAAAATCTGCAAAAGCGTTGACAATATCTTGCGGTTCGTTAAGTTGAGTTTTATCAAACATCATGGTATCAGGTATATGAGAAGTATTTCTCAAAGAATCAATAAAACACCAAAATCTTTGAGGGTTAGTAGCTATGCCCTGTTCAATTTTAGCGGTATATCTTTGAAATGCAATATCAATGCTAATTTTTATGTTTCTTCGAAGATTTCGAAAAGCGTCGCAGTCAACAGGATTACAAGTTCTTTTACACTGTTTCCATAGCCTTCGCTTTTTCTTGATTTTAGAAATAATAGTATTGTTGAACCAAGCAGGGTAAGAAGTGTTCTTTGGCAGTGTTCGGGGTACATTCCGATTGATTGCCGAGAATAGTATTTCATAGAACTGGTCACACGCTTCGGTGATGCTACCAAGGGAATATAGAGGAGTGAAGTCTAGAGCAGCGATATCGTTATATAATGTATGCATGTTAGCTCTTCTATAATTGTACTCAGGACTTGCATTAAAGTCAAATTTGTCGAATTTATCTTCCATAGAAAAAAATATATCAAGCGGGGGATGATAGCTATCAACTGGAAGCAAAATATCTGACGCCGAGTTCACCTTCAATGCATTTTTACTGAATACTAAATCTAGAATCCGGTTGTTTGAGTTTTGGACAAAGTTGTGTTGAGACATATTCAGAAAATTGATCAGATTATTGAGTGCCGATATATAGGTGTTGCTGTAATTGTTATCCTTGATGTAATTAATGTATGACGGTATATTGAAATCCCCTAGGAAAATAACATTGTCAGTGTTGAGAAAGTCCAACGAAAACAGTCGTTCTATCAGAGATTCATATGTAGCAACTGACAAGTTAGGTGGCACATAAAGAAGGACAATGGAAACGACTGACCGAGGCAAGTGGACCTTGACCCCAACGATATCAATTGCAGAAAGAGAGTTTGTAAAGTTGAAATCCAGACGTTTCACTTTATACGCCTTCCGGGTGGCCAATAGCACACCTCCACCTCTGATGGCATCAGTAGTTTCAAAGTCTCGATCGCATCTAAAAACATTATACTCTGGGCAAATAAGTTCAGCATCATAAATACTGTCGTCCAGCCAAGTCTCACTCAGAGCAAGTATATCATGCGTACACGTATAAGTTGTATTCAGAAGTACATTTGTTTTTGTTCTTAAACCCCTAACATTCTGATAATATACTGCAAAGTCCGCTTCATGATCAGAATCGTCCATAACAGTGTTTCCAATGACATTGCTTGATTGCTATTCCGTACCCAGAAGTAGCTTTTTATATTCATTTAACTTCAATTTATAATAGCAGCACTTATCTGTATCCCAAACAGCATGATCAACATTAGTATTTTTAGCAGATTCACAATTTACACATTTTACCTAGTATACTCCCTCCAGATATATTATAAAGCTTATGCCATAAGAGCTATAAATGACCTCTAAAAGTGCTATCTCTGAAGCAGATCTTACATCACATCAGTCCCAAACCATACAGCTCAAGTGACATGACGTTTAGGCAACTCGCACAGCTACTACAACTGAACATGAAGTGAACGACTGCTAGTTCCAAGGTGACATTTTTTCGGAAAAACTTACATAATGTCATTGAAAATCAATATGATGTCACTTTTTAAGTTACGTAATTCAGGTGCGGGCTTCCATCCAGATCATTTGATAATTTTCTCCATAATACGTCCAAAATTTCCATTTTTGTTTTCCGCCTATACGAACGAAAGAGACAGTACACCTAGGTTTTGGGGCGCTGAATTCGAACATAAAAAAAAGGTTGAAGTGTAAAAAATGGACCACAAGTGGCGAATTTCATTTTCGATCATATTTACTCGAAGTTTTTTGTATGTATCTATTTCATTTTATTTTACTGCCTTTCAGCATTCTACATTACGAACACGGATTTGTGCTACCTGAACTAAAGTTAGTTCTTTAAGTAGCTGATAATGATCTGTATACTAACTACTGTATTCGTTTATCCCTATTTTACTTTCAAAAATCTCAGACTTTGAATTTGATCTTTATGGAAGGGTGATTCTCTAGGTAGATAGCTACTTCCACTTCTTTGTCTGATCATCATATCCTATTATGCTTCTTACACTGTTGAAAAATTCATAACGGTAACATTTAAATGCATATAGTGTCCTTTCTAAGAATAGAGGCCTCAAAGGTCTATCTCAACATTGCATATAAATGCGCTGCATTTATACATAATTTTGATTAGATCTGATTTCTTAAACCTACCAAAAAATAATTTATTCCGATTTTTCCAACTTACCACACAAAAGCGAGGCAAGTGTTGTGGGGTAAAAAATTAGAATGACATCGACCAATAGGGTATTGCATATGCTAGTAGAGGTTTGGTATGTACAACTGATAGGTGCATCCGTCATTGTCTGTAATATACATGAGATAAAATATGCTAGTAGAGGTTTGGTATGTACAACTGATAGGTGCATCCGTCATTGTCTGTAATATACATGAGATAAAATTTGAGGGGTATTATATGGACTATTTTATTATTTTTGTTCTTTGATAGTTTTGAAAAAATACATGCGAAGCATGTTTTTGTCATACAGCGCCGAACTCTTTTAAATATGCCAAAGTCGTTTCGTGCAGAAGATAGAGCAGTCAAGTTCTCTTTCTCCTATGTCAGAAAAATACTCTGATTCATTGTTTTGCATAATATTGTTCAAGATCTGTTTTAACGAATCTGCATGTTTTTTTGTTGTTTGAACATTATTTAAACAAATTCCATTTTTATACCGGACAATTTTAAGTTTTTTGGGTCATTCGGAACAAAAAGGTTCTTATTTATCTTTCTCCAAAGCTAGTAGTTTTCGAGATACACTACCGCTCAAAAGTTTTGGGACAGTAGATTTTTTGAGGGAAATCAAACCACATAGTTTAATCGAAAAAATAAAAAATAAACTATTTTCCACTGAAACGTAATCAGTTGGTAACCTATTTCTATCAAAATTTACTTTAAATTAATCGAAATATCCACCATGAGCCCGAATAACTGCATTACAGACACGACTCATCCGACGTATCAATTTTTCAAGAATAGTTGGTGATAAGGATACCCACGCTTCCTGCAGCTTGGCCCACAAGTCTGCAGCACTAGTAGGCTCTTGTTGCTTCACCTGCCTGTCCAATTCATCCCACAAATATTCGACAGGAGACAAATCTGGAGACTGGGAAGGCTACGTCATGATTTTCATCGCACCAAGTTCTCGCTGCTGGTCCAAATAATTGCAGCATGGTCGAGATGAATGCTTAGGTCGTTATCTTGCTGAAATTCGAAATTGCTCCCAACAATCCTTTGTCCTGAGGGAACAGCATGGTTTTCCAATATTTCCAAATACTGCTCTTTTCGTATTTTACCCTCAATACGAACCAAATCTCCTCTTTGATTTCCAGCAACACATCCCCAAATCATTGCAGTCCCACCTCCATGCTTAACAGTGGGCTGCAAACATTGCGGAGTCATGCCTTCATGGGGTTCGCGGCGTACAAACTGTCGTCGTCGAGATCCGAACATTTCAAATTTGGATTCATCCGACCAAAGGACTTGATTCCAATCGTCAATGATCGAATCCTTGTGTTCTTGGGCACATGCAGACCGGTTGCGTTTGTGTATAGGTCGCAGGAGTGGTTTGCGTGCTGCTACACATCCTATAAGGTTAGCCCTTTGTTTTCCCTCGTTCTATTCAAGCTGTGGGTAAATTCAGGCAGAGTTAAATGTCTATTTCGTTTACTTGTTATTACTAACGGGTGTTTTTTTTCGAGGTATAGAACTTTAAGTTGGCATTACTTTTGAAGATGGCGACCGAATTTAGCGACAAGATGGCGTCCGGCATACAGGCGTGTGCTCGATGCTCAGATAATTTCATTGTGAACACCAAGAATATTTCTTGCGATTTTTGCAAAAAGTTGTTTCATCATCATTGTGCTGAGGTCGACGACAAATTAGCTAAAGTTAAGCGTGATTGTGCGGGAATCAAATGGTTCTGCAGCGATTGTCTTCCAATGATAAATGGCAAGCTGAAAATGGCAGATTTTGGGGAAGCAGTATTTAATCGAATACCTGAAAAGTTAGAATGGTATCTGGTTCACGGGCGTCAAGGAGCAGTGCTAGTGTGCCCGAAAGTGATTTAGCTGTATTGGAAAAAGAGATTGAGTGCCTGGTAAGAGAAAAAAATTTGATCGATAAAATCGCAAACGAGAGAGGTTATATTGTGGAAATTCAGAAAAAACTCATAAGCGACCTTGAAGATAAATTCCGAAGTCAGCCAGTGGGCAACAGCAACAAAAACAAAGATTGTGTTTCGTACAGTGCTATCGTGAAAAAAGTGGACCATTCATATTTGTTGATTAAGCCTGCAGATCGTTCTACTTCGTACAAAACTGTCGAAAATGATTTTAAATCTCGTTATTCGCCTGGTGCTCTTAATGTCAATATCAACAAGACTAAACTCACCAAAAATGGTCTGATGATCAGCTGTAATAGTAAAAAAGATGTGGAGACTCTAAAAGATTCTCTAACATCTGATTTAGGAAATAAGTTCGATGTTTGTGAGCCTACCAAAATGTTTCCTAGAATGTTGATACAGGGTGTACCTAACGACTGTTTCAAAAATCCTGGTCCAGATAAACTTGAATTTGTTGATAGTTTTGTTGACGATTTAATATTCAATAACAATTTAGGTGTTAATTCAGATGATATAAAAATAATTAGTTGCTATAAGGTTAAAAATACAAAAAATGTTGTTATCGAGGTGGTTCCTTCTGTATTCAATTTACTTAGTAGCAAAGGGTTTGTTTTTATTGGCTGGGTGAGATGTACTGTCAGGGAAAATTTATATTTGCTACGTTGTTACAAATGTTGTAAATTTGGTCATGGCAAGAAAGATTGCCGAAGCAAGGATGTTGTCTGTTCTAAGTGCTCAGGTTTTCATGAATTTAGAGATTGTAAAGCTGATGATTCTTGTTGTCCTAACTGTAAGTTTCATAATGATAGATATAAAACTAACTGGTGTACAAAACATGTTGCAAGTGATACCTCTTGCAGTTATTACAAAATGAAGATCGATAATTTGAAAATGCAGATTGCTTATGAATAATTGCACAAAAACTTATAACCATTTTGTTGTTGGACACCTGAATGTAAGATCTCTGTTTGCTGGCTTTGATTCCTTTGTAGATTTGTTGACTACTGATAACTATGATATTATGGGTATCTCCGAAACATGGATTAATAATGATTTTACAGCAGATATAGTAAATATTCCTGAGTACACTTTTTTCCATACTGATCGAGTAGGACGTGGAGGAGGAGTTGGTGTTTATTTAAGGGATTCACTGAGAGGTAAGCTGGTATTGCAAGATTTTTTATGTCCAGATGGTATGGAGCAGGTTTGTGCTGAAATAGTGTTGATTAATCTAAAAATTTTGGTTTGTGTTATCTACAGAGCTCCTTCGAGCAGATTTTCAAGTTTTATTGATCATATAGACAACTTTCTCTCATTTGTGTCTCCTCAGTATGATAATATACGTATATGCTTGCTGGGTGATATAAACGTTGATCAAATTACTGACCATTCTTTTCTAGATTGCATTGCGTGCTACGATATGGTATCTCACATCACCCAACCAACTAGGATAACTTTAACCACGGCAACCTCCATAGATGTCATTTGTACAACAAATAACTTAGCTGAATCATTAATTTCAACTAGCTCTGTACCTGTTCCGAATTTGTCAGATCATAATGTAGTCAGATGTGACTTCAACATCACACGGTCTAAGAATTTCCAAAAGACTGTCAAATATAGAGACTTTAAACACTGTTGTAAAGATCAGTTTTTGGTGGATTTGTATAAAATCCCATGGGACGATATATATTACATCAGTAACTTAGAGGATAAAGCTACGTTTTTTTCTGATCATATTTTGGATTTGTTTGATGTCCATGCTCCTGTTGTTTCATCACGTATTACTAAACCTTATGCTCCATGGCTCACAGGTGGCATAAAATTTTTGATCTCCGAGAGAAATAAAGCCTTTAGAAAATATCAGATTTTAAAAAGTCCAGCTAGTCTCGAATATTACCAGAAATTAAGAAATGATGTCATTTCCGCTATTAGGCGGGAGAAAGCAGCATATCTAAGCTTCAATGAACAACTAAATAGTAACAAGCATCTCTGGAAAGCTGTACATTCATTGAAACTCAAAACTAATGTAGATAGATCTTTACCTACACAGTTGAAGAATGCCGATGAAGTAAACAAATATTTTTCTTCCGTTTTCACGCCTTCGGGCAATTGCAAGGATCTAGTTGATAAATTTAATAGTACCAAAATTAATGAAAGTGCTAGATTTGAATTTAGTTTTGCTACCCCACAAAATGTACTAGACATTATTCTGTCCCTAAAATCTAATGCAGCAGGTTCGGATGGTATAACAGTCTCAATGCTGAAGCTTTGCTTGCCTCGAGTATTACTACCCCTGACGCATTTATTGAACTGTTGCCTGGAGGCTGGGTATTTCCCTGATGCTTGGAAACTATCTCTTGTCAAGCCCTTGCCTAAATGTAAAAATCCAAAATGTCTCTCAGACTTAAGACCTATAACTTTGATTCCTGTTATATCGAAGATATTGGAGAAATTGATTAAACATCAGGTTTATCATTATTTCTCTAATAATGATTTCTTTCCCAAGTGTCAATCTGGTTTCCGCAGTGGTTTTAGTACAACTACAGCTTTAGCAAGGGTTTTAGATGACATCATTGCTTCGCTTGATAAGGGAGATGCTTCAGCACTTGTATCATTAGATTATTCTAAGGCGTTCGATAAAATAGATCATGAGCTTTTATGTGCTAAATTGAAGTTTTTTGGTTTTTCAGACATACCTCTAATGTTTTTTATAACATATCTTTCAAATCGTAAACAAGTAGTAGAGATAGACAACACTATATCTAGTCCGATTGATATAACATCAGGTGTCCCTCAGGGTTCAGTTTTAGGGCCCTTGTTGTACTTAATTTATACTATAGACTTGGGTAGCTCTGTGAAAAACTCTTCTGTGATGTGCTTTGCCGATGATACACAGATATATAAGAGCCTTAATAGTAACACTTTGCATACTTCAATCAATGAGCTTAATGATGATTTGGAGGCAATAGTAGGATACTCAAATGGTAACAATCTTAAGCTCAATAAGGATAAGTGCTCAGTGATGCTTTTTTGTCCTGCTGTCAAACGTAACACTATATTGTATTCTCTTGATGTAAAAATTGACAAGGAGCGTCTAGCTGTCGTAAATACTACAAAAAATTTAGGGTTGATTATTGATTATACTTTACGGTTTAAGGAGCATGTTTCGTCTATCTTAAAAAAATTTTATGCAACGTTGAAGTGTTTTTATGTCAATCGCTCTATTTTGAATTTTAAAGTTAGAAAAAAGTTATGTGAGGCTCCAAGCTTATTTTACTGTAGCACTGTGTTCTATTATTGTCTTGATTCTATCACAAAAGCAAGACTCCAAAAACTCCAAAATACTTGTTGTCGATTTGTATTTAATCTCAAGAAGTATGATCATGTTTCCTTAAAGAGATTTCAGCTTGGTTGGATGTGTATAGAAAATGCTTGCAAGTACCATATAGCAGTGTTTACACATAAGATCATATCTTCTAGATCCCCCTTGTATCTTTATGAGAAATTTGTTTTCAGACGAAATAATTCAGACATTGATTTCAGACACAAAAAAAGACTAGAGATCGCTATGTATAAAACAACTTTATTTCGTAGTTCATACACTTACAATGCTATCCTGATTTATAACGAATTAGATGACAATATAAAGGATTGGCCAGTAAACAGATTTCGTAAGCATGTGAAACAGATTTATTTGTCATTGTAGTAATTGTGGAAAAGTTAGTTTTTAATTCTTACATTTAATTTTATTTTACGTAATATATGTGTGTATATATGTATGCTAGGAAGCTATCAAGCTCGTTGTTTTGAAGCGTCTTTTGCTTGTCAAAGTTTCCTTTGATTGAGTGTTTCAATTTAGTATTTGGGTAGGTTAAGTAGAGTAGCCAAGAGCTAGACTTCGCCTACGTAGAGGTCACATTATGTTGTAGTGTATATAATGTGCATAATAAAGACATTTTATTATTATTATTATTATTATTATTATTTGACAGCTGTCAAGTGATTTATTCTCAGTTTGGTTTCGTCCATTTTATCGTCCATCAGAGCAGTTAATTCGATTAACCATGGAACGTTTTCGCACCACGTTTACTCTGACTGATAACTCGCATCCCCAGAGACGCCGTACGGTGCGTACAGAAGAAGCTATTGCTACTGTAGAGCGTAGCATTGAGGAAGACCCGAATGAGTCCATCCCCCATCGAGCACAGGAATTGGATCGGTGTCCATCCACTTTATGGAAGACTTTGCGGAAGGATCTTGGTTTGCGTGCTTACAAAATTCAACTCGTGCAAGAATTGAAGCAAACGATCATCAAGCAAGGCGTAGATTCGTTGAATGGGCCCAAAACAAGATTGCCGTTGTTCCCGATTTTCATAAGCGAATTTTGTTTTGCGATGAAGCGCACTTCTGGTTGAATGGCTACGTCAACAAACAAAACTGCCGCATTTGGAGTGAAGCTAATCCTCAAGTCTATGTCGAAACATCGTTACATCCAGAACAACTGACTATTTGGTGCGCTTTATGAGCTGGTGGAATCATTGGTCCGTACTTCTTCAAGATCAAGGTATAGAGCCATGACTACTAACTTTTTCATTCTTGAATTGAACAATCATGATGTCCAGGAGCTGTGGTTCCAACAAGACGGCGCAATATGTCACATAGCTCGTGCTACAAGCGATTTATTGAAAGACACGTTTAGTGACCGCCTAATTTCACGTTTTCGATCTGTGAATTGGCCTCCAAGATCTTGTGATTTAACACCGCTAGACTATTTTCTGTGGGGCTATGTAAAGCCATTGGTCTATGCGGATAAGCCACAAACGCTTGACCATTTGGAAGACAATATTCGCCATGTTATTGCCGATATACGGCCACAAATGTTGGAAAAAGTAATCGAAAATTGGACGTCCAGATTGGACTACATCCGAGCCAGCCGTGGCAGTCATATGCCAGAAATCATATTTAAAATGTAATGCCACAAGATTATCTTTCGAATAAAAAAAATCATGTCAATCGAATAATCCATCGTTGTTTTATTGCAATTTAAAGTTCTATATCTCTAAAAAAAACACCCTTTATAAGCCTATCCTCAGGAACAGTTGTAACTCTGCGTTTTCCAGGGCGTGGACGATCTACGACACTGTCTGTTTCTCTCTTTTTCTTCGAAACTTGAGACACCGTGTTCCGTCCTATATGCAGCCTTTCAGCAATCGTTCTAATCGGCAATCGGCAATCGCAAATCGTTTTTCAAGAGAAACGTTACCCGTCTTTCCCATTTTCGGTTATTTTGAAAAAATCTGACCCTAGCACATCGACAAGTAGTTTATACTGAACTACGTACAATTTTTACTTTGTTTCATCGATACCCAGAATGTTTATGTATCATATTAAGCCGAACATAATACATACTACAAAAAAAAGTAAACAGCAGCAGGAATACGGCCGATCTATGACTGCAATGAATTAATAAAAATATCGGCGTCTCTAAAGGGGTTTACATTTATTCCCTTTTAAGGGGTGTTTCACTGATTCTTATACATCTTTAGCTTGAATAGTCGTATTATAGATGGTAATAATCAATCAATGTCATATATTAAGTTCCCTTGAAAAAAGTTACTGTCCCAAAATATTTGAGCGGTAGTGTATATACACCTTAGGAAAAACCATTGTTATACATGGGAAATCATTTCTTGGCAACAGCGCATCGGCTCGTCTACTTTCATCGCTATTCGTACATATTTCCTACCGTTAACCGCAGACCTGTATTACGAATGAGAATAATAGGCAGATACGCTGTGTTGCCAATTTGAGTAGAGCTTCCCGAATTGTGGGGAATTTAGAGTTAAGTGTTGATTCATTCAAGCTTTTAATCAGCATGGCCTAGACGTTAGAACTTCATAAAGATAACATTGAAGCTGAATGCTGCTGGAGTATAGTGTTTCGAATATTCAAAGCGGAGCGGGACACTATACTCGTTCAATGGGTCATCAAGCCACAGTCTTTTCAACAAAGAAATTATTTTACGAAAATGCGTTATATTTTTACGATTTTGTCGTCACCAAATCTCTGTTTCTCAAAATGTACGTCTATTGTAGAATTTTCAGCAAACTAAGCAAGAAACGTGATCTAGTATTTACTCAACATTACGGATTTCTCGAAATACATTAAAAAATGTGACCTAGATACCTAACTGCCCCAAGCTCTTTAAATATAACACCTTAAACCAGGGTTACCTGGCGTAATAAACGTTAGGAATCATCAGGTATTGCCAGATTCCCGAATACCGGGCACCATAGTACCCGTTATAGTTGTCCTTCAAAGTTGTCAAATCGCCCCTATGGCGCAAATTCGCCACACCAGGCAACTGTGCTATAAACAAACCCTGTTTATCACTACTATTTGATAGTCATATGGTAGTTGTAGCCCTATCTAGCGGTCCATGATTTCTCTCAATACTGTTGTATCTCTACTGGCAACAAGAATAGGGATTACAAAATCATTTATACAACAATATACAAACATGAAAAATATGATTTGAACCATGAAACATTAATACAATTTTAATAGTTTGAACTTTTTTCATTTTTGGAATACTCTTATGTGGAATCCGCAGCTATTTTTCCCGAAATTTGGGTAGACTTAGATTTCTTAGAAATATGACATATTGGTATCGGCAACTCTGCGAATGGGAGAAACAAATCGCATTTGTTGAGCGCATCCGTCTAAGCGGCAGGCGTCAGCGCCCGTTCTGCCATCTCTCTCTTTTATCACTCTTCTACTTTACCCCGTTGTCCGTCACACTCCGACACGCTGCCACATAGGATCCTACAATCGAGTGTCTTTCACGCACCTACATACTTTTGTATATTTCCATCTCTCTTCCTCATCATAATGTATAATAATGTTTTTTCCCAAGGTGTATAAGCGATTTAATATAAGAATAATGAAAAACAAAAATTATTTTCCAAACATCCATTAGCAAAATACTAAAGCATTTTAGGGGAGTGTTGTTATTGTAATCCTTTATTTTTTTATTGTTAATAATACGTGAGCAACATTAAAATTTTCGTTATTTTTCAATTTGTTTTTCGGGGACGAAAATGGCATATTTCACACTTCAAATATTAAATCGTATATATCTCGAAAAATCAACTTTAGAGAAATGTTCAGTTTTTGTACAAAATAAAACTTTCTATAGCGCCAAAAAGCAATTTTAAAAAAGAGTGCTTAAACAACTTCTGACGCTATTGTGGGCCTGACTACAGATTCGTTAAATGTGTCCTCGCCTTGATAGAGTAAATTAATTGATGAGACTCGAAACGTAGCGTTCGGTCTGGCAACACTGGAGGCACCGGGCCTGGAGAGGAGACAGGGAACATGTGATCCGCCTTCAGTACAAGCTTAAACTCGCTCGAGCTATTTGGTTGTCCGTAGCGATTTTTTTTACCTGATCTGAGTCCTTGTGAGTTTTTTTCTCTACCCAAAGTTGAAAAATCACCTCAAGGGACAGTCGAAAATATTCAAACGTCTGTAACCGACTAGCTGAAAGCTATGCCAGTGTCGGAGTTCCAGTAGTGCCATGAGGAGTGGAAGTTATTTTGAGGGAGATAAGATGAAACTGTAATTATATTTGATAAAAAAAAGGTAAAAAATCAGTCTCAACACTTAATTTACAGACCTCGTATATTCAAAACGATTTCTTGGAAATTTCCAAGGACGAAATAGTCTTGGAATAAACGAAAAATACCTTTCAAACGTTTGCCCCATGTACAAAGATAAAACCAACTAAAAATGAAAATACGTGCAAACAAACTAGGGAAACTAGGAAACACACATCAAAGTAAAAGTACCGTTAGACTTTAATGTTGGTATCCCGGTCATATAAAACGGGGCTATTCTTGGAAACGCCTGCCCATCTTGCCCACACATCTGGGTAAACAGCAACGTCCGAAACAGTCCGAGATTCAAACCTCGAAGGAAAGCGAACGATCCAGATGTTAACATCAAAAGCAGACAATACGGCTGCTAGGCAAACCACCTAGTGTACACGTTCCATTATAATAGTCCGCTGTTTATATTCCAGATTAAGACGTTTAGAGTGAATTAGATCGCTGAACTTGGTGGATGTGTTCATATGCCAGCAAATTGCTGGTAATCGACATAATTGATATCATTATTGCACGAGTATATTAAAGTAATACAGGTATACGTATAACGACAAATTAAGATTTGCTAATAAACAGCCCTATAAGGAGATTTAATCATAGCATTAACATAGCGCGACATGCCAACCAATTTTTGTAAACTTCAATTTTCCAAGTAACGATCAGGTGTCTGACGTCAGCGATCAACGGGGGACCTCCTAGTTTACGTAATACAACTTGCTGGTTTGACCATTTGTTGAGCATCACTTCATTGCTCTTGATTTTCTTCAGCTTCGGCTCAGGTATGGCATCTTATTTTCCTATACAACCTTCCATTGTACTTGGTGAAGACAGGCAAATGGTACTAAGCAGCTAATCTTTTACCCCAAACTTGAATCCCCGATACTTCACAATTTTTTGATGGTCCTATTCCAGTTCAGCCCGAAATTACTACAGTATATCGAGTTTCTTCCACTGGGACCTAATTCTAATTGAATTTCGACCATGGAAATTAATTTCGATGGCACCCTGCCGTCATATATTTGATCCGCCATGGTAATTTTCCCACTGCCATGATTACTTGAAGACCGCTAGAATCAGGTGTGTGTGAAAATTTTCATATGTATGACCGGCAGGGTTATTACATTAAAAATATATATAATGTAAAAAAATAACCGACAAAATGTCAACTTGCAGACTAGATAGTTCCTGGTGTGCAAATGCCCTATGGGCAAAAGAATCATCTGTGAGGTAATGACTCAACGACACGCTCAATGACCAGCAAGCATGATTTGTTGGTTGCAGAATGCCGAGTTAGTCTGTAAAGTATATTTCTGAGAAGATGTGACACAAACATTGCTTCAGTAGTCCTGTAGCCGCGACCCGCGACATCACCGAGTGGTACAAGGTCACTGGCTCAACCCGACGACAGAACTCGGTCGGGGTCAGTGTGTCAGGTCAGTATGCAACCTTCAACCGACGGTTACGGTCGCGCGTGTAGAGGTAAACGAACCCGTATAATCGATTGCGTTTCAAAAAAAAATAATAACGGCACACTCATACACCAATAATGAACTCGTTGATATGTTGTTAATTTATGGCGAATGTCTTCAATTCAATTCAATTCTTTATTTTGTGTTAAGTACACCAGCGTGTTTACACAAGTCAAAAGAAAAACAAAATGCTACAGAGGCTTCGCGAGTGTATGCAGATCGATTCCCTAGACGACATCATCCAAGGCCCCGAAGATTTGTGTACCTGGTCCAGAGAGTCAGGGATACGGGCCATTTGGAGGAATTTCGAGGTGGGCACAGTGGGAGGCCTAGACAACCACGAATGGTGCAAGTTGAGGAAGAACTACTGAATCGCGTAGACGAGAATCCCTCAACAAGCACTAGAGACGTGGCTAGAGAAGTGCAAGTATCAAAAACTGTGTGGCAAACGCTGCGTGAAGAGGGGCTGTATCCGTTTCACGTCCGACGTGTACAAGCCCTTCAACCTGACGATTTTCCAGCAAGAGTGCGGTTTTGTGAGTGGTTGTTGCATCAACATGACAATAATCCGGACTTTTTGAAGTGCATATTGGTGACAGACGAATCTACGTTCACGCGTAATGGGGTGAATAACTTTGGCAACACTCATGTTTGGTCAGTAGAAAATCTGCACGCTGTCCGTCGGGCACATTTTCAACAAACATTTTCGGTGAATGTTTGGGCTGGCATGGTGAACGGTATGCTCATTGGACCATTTATTCTCCCAAATCGATTGGACGGGATGCAATACCTAGACTTTTTACGCAACATTTTGCCTTCCTTGTTAGAAGATGTGCCATTAAGTGTAAGACAATCAATGTGGTTTCTGCACGATGGTGCACCGCCCCATTTTAGACGCGAAGTGCGGGAGTTTTTGAATGAATTATTTCCGAATAGGTGGATCGGACGTAATGGACCCGTAGCGTGGCCTCCGCGATCTCCAGACTTAACACCATGTGATTTTTTTCTTTGGGGAGAAATGAAACGCTTAGTGTACAAAACTGAAGTGCATACGGTTGACGAACTTCGTCTCAGAATTGAACAAACTGGTGCTTTCATTCGGGGGAGGGACTCCATTCTCAAAGCCTGCACCGCTGCTTGGCTACGTCGTGCACGCACCTGTGTTTTTGAATCAAACGGCGATAACTTCGAACAATATCTATAAAGTACGTTTACCTAAAAACTGAAAACGCGGCAACGCCGTCATATTTGTTACCTCAGTTCGTGGTCTGCACCACCGCCTGTGTCTGCTCGGTAGCGTATCAGCTGATTTCATTTTCTGTTGGACCGGTATGATTTCGGGCAGAGACGTACTTAGCCCTTCTCGTCAACTGGAGAGTGAGTAATTTTTCCTTTATTTTTTTTTACTTGGTCGCCCTCGTTTCACTACACATACCTTTGTTATTTCAAGGGTAGTTGTTTCTGAAACGGACAACCCCAACTTTGCGGACACCCTGTATATTACTGAATATGCTGCCCATTCAGTTTATCTATTAGCTGTACCAGGGGGATTATTTGTGTTGCGAAGTAATGATGAAAGTTACCAATTACGTTTTCCCCTATTTTTTGCGTTTTCAAAAACCTTGAGAAGCGTTACGGAAAATCGCCAACGCGCCCGCGTTGTGTGTAATTAAGTCACATCAGCTACAGAACACGGAGAACAGCATTTTTAACGGCAGAACAGAATGTGCCAAGGTAATGATTGGGAAGAAAAGTCGCTTCCAATTCCACAAATATGAGAGCAGTATTCCAGGCCCAGAGTTTGGGCGCTGAATATAACAGTCTCACTCGCTTCCGCCGACTCATGTCTCCAGTGAACTAATAAACTCATACAAATGAAAACACATGTGGTTTTGATGCCTGAAATCATCATATAATTTATAGTACAGGTCTAGCGAAAGTGTCTGACTTCTGATACATAATGACTTTATTACACCTAGTCTTGTTTATCCGCTACTTCAAATCTACAAACAGGAAGATGCTAACGATCATCTTTCATCCTAACGAATAGTTGCGGCGTTTATGTTTGAAGATTAATCTCACAGAAATGCGATAATGAAGACGCATTACCATCACGATCTGCTGTTTCTCGGTCTTCATGTTATGGATTGCCACCGAATATGGTAGATGTTGAAAAACTGTTCCTTCTGCATTCATAAGCCGGTGCACGTTGCTATATTTGACCGCAAACCGGCGATGTTCCTGCTTTCAACAGTGACCAACGGCGTAAAAAATCAGATTCTGCACGTTTTGTGCCATCAGCGGCGTACTAGGTTTTACGGTGGTGAATAATAACAATAATAATTTATTGGTTCACAGGTCAATTAGAGTAGAACATAGAAGAGTAGGTAAATAATACAAACAATACGTAAATCAGACAAACATAAAACACAAAGTAGCAATAAAAGGTAAAAAGTTAATAAAACCAAACCAAAGTTAAAATTTAGATAAACAATAAATAGAGCTGGTTAAAAAATTATAAATGAGCCTAAATTCAATAAAAATTACGCCAGACTGAAAAAATTAAAATTAAGGAAGTCTTCGACGTCAAAAAAAGTTTGATAGGATATATTTTACAGTTTTTCCAAATTGTTTAGAATCGAGATTTTATTTTATTTAGAAATAGGTTTTATTATAATTTTAACCCGGGGTAGTTAACACCATTTCTAGTTTGCGATGACGATTTCGATACAAAGAGTCTGGATTTCTGGTGTTGTAATTATGAGTATCTTGATAATAATAATAATAATATTTATTCATTCAATGTACAAAGATAACAAACAATATAAGTAAATAAATATAAAATCAAAACAGGCCCAATAGAAGGCATCGCCTGTACATGGACCAATAATTTAAGTTGAAACTGTAGAATGCAAATGACAAAAAAGGACAAAAATTAGCTACAGTAGATTATGTATTTAGTTGATGTTCGTATTTATGAGTTTATGAATTTCAGTCCTAGATATAGAATGAAGCCACTTTTTTAAATTTCTTTTGAAACAATTTCCGAAACGTAAATCTTTTAAGTCTTTAGGTATAATTTCATAAAATTTAGGCGCTAAATAGAGATATGATCGCTGCATTATAGATTTATGCGGTTGAGGAACTACTGTGCCACGAATTTTGTACCTGGCATAATGATTATGTTTAATTTTTTGGCCGGCGTTTACAAATTTATGGTAGTGAGTGATACTGTGTAAGAAATAAAGCTGTCTTATATCATACATTCGAACATCTGCGTATAATTTTTCAGTGGGATAAAGTTTCGGTTTTTTAAATATCATTTTTAGAATACTTTTTTGAAAAACATCTAAATTATAGATATGAGAGGAACATGCAGCTCCCCATGCTAATATACCATATGTGAGATGAGGCTCAATCAGTGCATGGTATAATGTTCGAAGATATTTTTCTGTCAATATATTCCCAAGGTATTTAATTTTGTAGGATACAAATCTAACTTTCTTTAAAATATAATTGACATGGATGTCCCATCGTAAGTGAGGATCCAAGACCACTCCAAGGTATTTTATGTTGGGCACTCTATTAATTTGCATTTTTTGATCATTAATATTGAAGGAGAAATTTGTGTAATTTGGCAGATGTCTAGCATAAGATCCAAATGGTAAAAAATGTGTTTTAGAGTAGTTAATGCTTAATTTTCTACTGTTAAACCACCGAATAATTTTGATAAAATCATTTTCAATTACATTTTTCAGATCAGACCAGTCAGTGCCTTCATATAATATTGCAGTATCATCTGCAAAACTAGTTATTTTGCCAACACAATTAATTTGGAAAATATCATTTAATTATATATTGAATAACAGCGGACCTAAGACAGTTCCTTGTGGGACACCACACTTAATATACATTTCTTTACTAAATGATCCTGATATCTGCACAGATTGTGGGCGATTTGACAAATAACTTTCGATCAGTGAGTACGCGTTTCCTCTGAAAAAAATTCTCTCCAATGCTTCTAATAATAATTTGTGATTAACTGTGTCGAAAGCTTTCTTTAAATCAACAAAAATGCAGATTGAAGGAATTCTGTTATCAATATTTTGATGTATTGGATTTACAATTTTAGTTATTGCGTCCGATGTAGCCTTCCCTTCTGTAAATCCATATTGATTTTCACTTAAAATTTTGAATTTTGTGAGGTATCGAATCATTCTAGTAGATAAAACTTTTTCAAAAACCTTTGCTACACTGGATATTATTGATATTGGTCTATAGTTGTTAACATCTGTTTTTGTTCCTGATTTATGTATCGGTATTATATTACCTTTTTTTAAAATTGAGGGATATATGCCAGATTCAAAGCATTTGTTGATTAGGTAAGTGAGTGGTTCTGTTATGTCCTCGGCTATAATTTTCAAAAGCTCGCTTTTAATACCATCGAACCCAGGACTTTTCCGATTGTTTAAGGACATAACAGTGGTGTATACTTCACATTGCTCGACTTTATCCAAAATAAATGAGTTCAAAGTTCTTTTTGGAGGCTGAGTATTTTGTATATTTGCTTGTATATTACTTGCTAAATTTTCGCCTATGTCAGTAAAGAATTGTACAAATTCATCGCATATCTGTTGAGTATTTTTTAATACTGTTCCCGATATTGTATTTAACTCAGTGACACACTCTTTAACTTTTGTTTTCCCAGTAATCTCATCAATAGTTGTCCAAAGCCGCTTAGGATCATTTAAGTTATTATTCAATTTATTTAGGTAATGTTTTCGTTTGGTTTGCCTTACAAGCTCTATAAATTTATTTTTATATTGGTTGTAGCAGTCGGTATTCTCTGTAGTTGGCGTTAGTTTCATTACATTATATAGACTTTCTTTTTCTATTGCCGATGTTATTAATCCTTTGGTAATCCAGGCATTTCTGCTTTTCTCTTTGTGACTAATTATTACTTTATTGGTACTAATATCTATTAGTTTTTTATTTTCTCTATGAACAGTCCCGTTGCTTTGTCTATATTATTTATAGAGTATAATTGTTCCCAGGATTCTTGTTTGACATTTGATATTATTTTTGAATTGTCGACAAAAAATTCGTAATTTTCCTGGTTTGTTATTAACGGTAGGGATGTTAGAATGTTTTTCATTTGAAGATATCAGTAAAATAGTGGAGAAGTGGTCAGTAATATCGCTTTCTAGGATTATTGGTATACAGGTAATTTTGTTGGATAGGTCTTTCACAAAGCAGTGATCTATACATGTGCCACTGATGGACCTTGTAGGTAGGTTTATATAGGACAGAAATCCGTTACTTGATAGGATATTCAAGTATTCATTTGTGATGGGATCATCGTCCAAAATATTTATATTGACATCTCCCAAGAAAATATGTTGCTTTAAATGAACTTTATTTTGATTTTGAAAAAAAATTCGAAATTCTTTAAAAACTCGTGGGGTTCTGAACATGGCGGACGATAAATTGCTGATACCTCAATTGTGTTATGGTTAATTTGGATCATTATGTTTAAAATTTTGATTCCATCGGTGAAAGTGAATGTATCATGATTATATTATATATGATGGGTTGTATAATTGTGATAGTGAGTTTTAACATGCATGAGGCAAGCATAGATGTATGCACACGGCAGTACCATGATATTCAGTTTAATTGGTGAGTTGGAAGAAGGCATACAAGAACATTTTGCTACTAATACAATTACTGGGACAATTTTGTATGTCGTTGATGTATAACAAGAATAATAATGGTCCAAGTACAGATCCTTGAGGATCCCCATGCAAAATTGTGGTAACAGGAGATCTGCAATTTTTCTATTCCCCAAATCGCTGTCTTACAGACAGGTAAGACTTGAGAAGGTGCACAGCCTTCACGTATAATTTGTTTTCAAAGCTCTAGTTAATTATTTCGTTTAGTGCAGTTGTCGTTGACATACCTTTCCCAAAACCAAACTGACAAGCATTTAATAGATCTAGATGACGACTCAATTGATTCTTGCGGATGATCTCGAGTGTTTTGGCCAAATAAGGTATAATTGATATACGGCAATGATTAGAGTTCGTCAACTTATCCTAAGTGTAAATTAGCGGTTCTATGTCTTTGTAACCCGCCGCACAGTGATCTAAGACACCCAAAAACCTGGCAAAAGTAAAACAATTAAATAATGGAAATAGATGAAATTCACCATGTATTTGAAACTTGATGATTAGTTAGCCATGAAAACAAAACCTTGTTCACACTACCTTCGCTATGACAGGTCTTCAAACTTGAAGTTTGTGGTAAGTAAATTGTTATGATTCTTTGTGGTGAAATCCGTGACGTTCTACACGATCCACCATGTTGTGTTTTGAAATATCCAAGTGATGGAATATCGATTCTACTAAAGAAGCTAAGATATTTCATCTCATATATAACAGACATGTGTCCTGATTGCTGTATTGGCGCACACCGTGGGCTGTACGAATCGTTACTTTTCGGACACTTTTTCTTTTACTATTATTTAGAAAGATTTTTAACATCGTTCCGCCATTTGTCTCCACTGAGGTTAATTATGTTTGAAAACCTTGAAGTAGTACCAGATAAAACCTAGAATCAGATTTTGCTAACTTTCACAAACGTTTTAGAAATATGACATCAATGAATTCAAACCAACTAACAAATGCTCGTATAGACGCTTTGTTTTAATTTCAGATTTGGACTTAATCTTGACGTATGGTGATTTGTTCAACATGCTGCATGGTTTTCCATAACAGCGTCTAGAGAAAAAGTTTCATAAATTGCAAGCTGAAATTTTGAAACCTCACGTCAAGAAAGGCTATGCGATACCGAAAATAGAAATCTTGCAAGATTTATGTCCCCTTTTTAATCAGATACAAAGAGACAAAGATTGGTTCAACTGCCCAATAATATTAAAAGGAAAATCAGGCCAATAAATCACTAAAGATCGACCAAATCTAGTTTCGATAGTCCTGAAAGAACTAAGGGATTCAAAATTTTCGAACTACGAACCAGCATGAGCGCTCAGGAATTGACGTATAAGCAGCACAATTGAAATTAACAGTAGACGGACATGTGAAAGCTGCAAAATTAATCAAAGGTTTATTTAACCACAGATACGTGCTTTAAGACATCAATTTTTATAAAGTATTCAAGAAGTGCGATAATCAGAACGTATTCTCTTGTTTGTTGTGTTTGAAATATACTAAGTGACATATAAATCCGAACACCCAGTTTAAATGGTTTTATCTTAATAAAATTTTGTATAAGTACTTAATGAAGCATAATAAGTAAATGATAAAAATTTCAAAATGATTGCACTGCTTCAAAGCCCTTTGACCTTTAATAATGTGTGGATGCACCCTGATGTGCTACGCATTCTCCAACGCGCCTAGACATGCTTCTGATCAGGTGGTCAATGTCCTCCTGTGGTATCTCATTCCAGGCAACCACCAACTCCTCTCGAAGTGCTTCTAGAGTCTGAGGAGGACGTTGCAAATTGAGCAATCTCCTACCCATCATATACCACACGTGCTCAATTGGGGATAAGTCGGAAGATCTTGGTGGCCATGGTAACAATGTGACATCATTATGTTGAAAGAAGTCTATTGTGACTCTTGCAACATGTGGTCGGGCCTTATCTTGTTGGAAAGTTGGATCTGCCAGATTGTCAAGATAGGGTAACAGATGGGGTTCTAGAACGTCGTGGATATAACGCTGCGCGTTCATGTTACCTCTGATGAAGATTAAAGGTGACCTGGAACCAAAAGCTATAGCACCCCAAACCATAACTCCAACAGTGTGATGAATATGTCTTTCAACAAAAAACTGTGGATTCCTCCTTTCACCACGTCGCCTTCTAACCCTGGCACGACCATCGTGCATGCCTAAACAAAATCGAGACTCGTCACTAAAGACAATACTGTTCCATTCCTGATCCCAGAGTGACCGTTGTCTGCACCACTCAAGTCGATTACGTCGGTGTTCTCGAGTTAAAGGGAGGACCCAGTGTGGCCGGTATGAAAACAAGCCAAAACTTCTCATTCGTCGGTAAACACTTCGCATGCCAATAGGTCTTCCGTGTTCTGCAAACCATTCATTTGCAATGGACCTGGTAGTGGAGAAATGGTCCCTTAAGGCCAATAATCTTAGGCGGCGATCTTCACGGTCTGTTGTTCTACGGCGGCGTCCAGTGCCCCTTGCTCTTTGCGTACGGCCTTCTCGAAGCCATGCCTGACAACACCTAACCACAGTGTCTACACTTCTTTGCACTCTAACTGCAATTGCCCGAAAAGAAAGTCCAGCTTCCAGAAGTCCCACTATAGGGCTTCTATGAAACTCACTAAGTTGACGAAATCGTACAGGTCTCCGTACTCTAGGCATCGTAAAAATCCGCCAACGTTGATTCTTTACTGCGGCTGAAATATTCATTTTTAGAGCGTTAGTGAATTAAAAAAAAGCAGTATAAAAACCGGAATGTCCAACTGATAAGGCTGAAAATTTTTTCACTTGTTATTTACAGTAAGATAAATAGATTCAGCAACTTTTATTAAAATAAAACCATTTAAACTGGGTGTTCGGATTTATATGTCACTTAGTATATAATATTTGTGTCACTATAATATTACAATGATCTTATCTTCTACTAAACATCAACAATATCAGCATGTTTCAAGGATCCGACGCCATATTGAATTTCTGTTTTTTGACAGCAGATTTAAAATCAGCGTCCTCAAAAATCCTTCTGCACCAAAGAAGTACTTTTTGCCATCATCGCGTACTGATACGATACCATGAAAACTTTCCAAATCTTACGGATTTCGATACTAAACAACCAACCTCTTGGTTTGGAAATTTTGGGGTTAGCTTATGCCGTCTGTCATGTCTGTCAGTAGTCAGTTCTGTGATATTACCACGGTTCACTTTAGTGGTCATAAAACACGCTTTTCATCGAAACTCATTATTTGATGTCACTGTCAAAAATAAAATAATTGGGGGTTTACCGTTATCTTTGCATTAAAAACTCTAATATCAGGCAATTCCCCGTTAGCTTTGCAGTGTTGCCTACTTGCATGCAGTGTGGTGCAAATGTACTAACATTTTAAATTGTAGTTGTAAGTTCTGCGACACAAGATTAAAAATCGCTTTGAAGTAATCTCAAAATACTCTTCAGGAACTCGTAGAGAAAGGTTTAAACTTTGATTTAGATACTTATCGACCTAGAAAATTATTAAAGTTTTTAAGCATTGAATATATCCACTTTTATGGCTTTTGAGGCATTAAATCGCTTATAACTCGAAAATGTCCAGCTTTGGAGCAAATTTAATGGAGGCCTTTTTTCAGAATGATGAAATCCTGAAAAGAATATATTTCCGGTCAAAAAATGTAATTTATCCTAAAAATTTGTTTAAACAAATTTGATCTGTTACCATACCGGTATATTCAATGCTTAAAAATTCGGTTAAAAATTATAATTTTTGAGCTCGCTAAGTATCAAAATCAATATTAATACGAGTACATGGCTTTGACACATTGAAGAGTATTTTGAGATTATTTATATCAAAGCGATTCCAACCTTGTTTTTCAGGTCAAAACTAGCTATCTTTTGGTTTTTACAGAGTGCATTTTGATAACAAATGTTTTGTTGTATCATATTGAAAACATATTATGTGAGACACATTTCTCCCTAAATTGATAGCTTTTTTGGCGACAAAGTGTTGGCGGGACACTCAAATATGGGCAGAACACGATATTTGCTACAGTTGCTATAGTCTGGTACCGAAACGGGAGAGAGCAGCTAAACACACCGCACTCTATTGTTGGCGCGTCGTCTCTGACTTGACAGAGTCGGTGCGCGTGTATTCCGCCGTATTCAAAGAGATGCCGCGCTGGCAGTGGCGTGCGATGCGTTATGCTCACTTCCTTTTCGGTACCCGAGTATCAGTGGTCAATCTACCACTGGACAGCACTGCCCCCACCTGTTGCTTGCTCCCCGCATCACCTCTATCCCGAAGAATGGATGGTCGCCAAGACTCAGTGGCTATCATTCCATTTCTGATACGCTCCTGATCCTTGGAATATTTTATTGTGGGAACGGATTGCATACATATCGCGTATTCGAGCGGCAGTACTTGTACAGGGTACTTCTTCGGCGGTACCAATTAGTATACGGGTAACAATACGACGCGAATCTGGTTTTTATTGTGGAACCTCCTTATCTGGCGCTCCGATGCGGCTGGCTGCTACTGGTACTACCAACAAGGCAAGGCGTATTTGGTTAGATATTCCCTAGTTCGGAGTCCCAAGGTAACAGTGGCGACATAGCTTGGCTTAGCGAGTACCCGGGATGGTACGATGCCGTACTCAGGTCGTGCTTTAATGGAGGACGACGAGTTATTTATTACGTTTATAATATTTAGATTCTACATTGTTTGCAAATATGCTGATGTATTAGAATAAAAGAATGAACACTGTAAAACAGAGAGCTTTTTCGTTGTGACAAAATTAACTACTGATATATATACATTTCCATTGGTTTGTGTTCCTTGTTGGAGGAATGACAGTTAAACCCAGAGATGCCTAGGTTAGGCTTTTTTGTGGGTAGGTCAATCACGGTTTTCCACTGCGACTCACTGGTCTATTGTAGCTCGCACCTATTTATATTTCTCCCAGTAATTACGACCCCTTGAGCTCAGGCCCTATTAACGGTGTCCCAGTTCCACTCTTTGCAAGAGTGACGGATATCTCGTTCCCCATCAGACTTGTATGTACTGGTATTCATGAATGAGAAGGACCTTATTTCCATCGTCTATGCTACCAAGAGTCTCTTTATAATTCCACACTAATTTCGATGTTCAGTAGGTGGAGTCAAGAACTTGAAGCGCGGCTTGAATATCTGAGAAAATGTTTATAGTCATGTGCCTCAGCTTCGGCCCGAATATACCAGCTCCAACACCTACTTCGGTCTTGGAGCCATCTGTGTATGCCGTGATATCTTTTCTTAATAGGTCAGTTTGCTGCTCCCACTCATGCCTCGGAGGAATCGTCACACGGACAACATACTTGTGAGGCCCCAATGCTTGTATTTGAGATGCATAATCTGACAATCTGGAGCCAGAAACTTGAGTCGAATTATCACTAAAATGCAATAAAATACATAGCCACATATAGCGGTGTTCTTCAAATTATTGATTTATTTATTTGGAGCCCATACACTGCCTGAACAGATAACTCCTGTTAACAGGAAGGAAAAAACAAATTTATACAAAAAAAACTGTGATAAAAACACAAAAGTATTACTCATCTAACAGTTAAAAACCTTCTCAGATTGTTTTTGGTGCAACTGAAAACATCAAGCTCACAAACACCCTCACACACATAAAACACATAACATAAAAAAAATAAAATTTGCTCGCGGAACAGGTAAATAAAATGAAATTTTACTACCATGAAGAGTACGTAAATAAAGAAAAGGACAATCAATAGTTACATTCAACAAATTTCGAGTACATAAAAATTCAGCAGCTAAGAGGTTTCTACGTTTGACTAAGTGAGATAGATTGTAACTACTTAAAAGTATGCCGATGCGTATGCCCTTTTCAGGGTAGGTACACTTGATCATTCTTAAACCATAGGTACTCCATAAAACGTCGTTGGATTCTCTGGATGTTATTACAATGTACACTACCGTTCAAAAGTATTTAAACACCCAGAAAACAAGGAAGCTGATGGAAGTTATTAAAGAAAACCTTACAATATCTGCATGAAAAATTTATGTTCTTAATTCTTAACAACATTCAACTATTTATAATCAAAATAATCATATTTTTGACTAATCAATATGTCCTCCTTTTTCTAAAGTGGAAGGGGTTATTTTTCGCCATTAGTTTTGGAATCTCCATAAGTGTTCTTGACAATATTTCCGTACTTGTCTGTTCAGTTCATCCCACAACAACTCTAAAGGATTCAAATCCGGATTGGGGAGGCCATTGCATGACTTTCAAAATGTTTTGTTCCTCTGTTGCTTCAAAAAATTGTTTATAGAGCTTAGATGTGTGTTTGGGACCATTATCATGCTAAAATATACGAAGTGACATATAAATCCGAACACCCAGTTTAAATGGTTTTATGTTAATAAAAGTTGGTGAATGTATTTATCTTACTGTAAATAATAAGTGAAAAAATTTTCAGCCTTATCAGTTGGACATTCCGGTTTTTATACTGCTTTTTTTTTAATTCACTAACGCTCTAAAAATGAATATTTCAGCCGCAGTAAAGAATCAACTTTGGCGGATTTTGGTTCTTGACATCCTTTACGATCGGTTACGATGCCTAGAGTACGGAGACCTGTACGATTTCGTCAACTCAGTGAGTTTGATAGAGGCCGTATAGTGGGACTTCGGGAAGCTGGACTTTCTTTTCGGGCAATTGCAGTTAGAGTGCAAAGAATTATTGGCCTTAAGGGACCGTTTCTTCACTACCAGATCCATTGCAAATGAATGGTTTGCAGAACACGGAAGACCTATTGGCATGCGAAGTGTTTACCGACGAATGAGAAGTTTTGGCTTGTTTTCATACCGGCCACACTGGGTCCTCCCTATAACTCGAGAACACCGACGTAATCGCCTTAAGTGGTGCAGACAACGGTCACTCTGGGATCAGGAATGGAACAGTATTGTCTTTAGTGACGAGTCTCGATTTTGTTTAGGCATGCACGATGGTCGTGCCAGGGTTAGAAGGCGACGTGGTGAAAGGAGGAATCCACAGTTTTTTGTTGAAAGACATGTTCATCACACTGTTGGAGTTATGGTTTGGGGTGATATAGCTTATAGTTCCAGGTCACCTTTAATCTTCATCAGAGGTAACATGAACGCGCAGCGTTATATCCACGAAGTTCTAGAACCCCATCTTTTACCCTATCTTGACACCCTGGCAGATCCACCTTTCCAACAAGATAATGCCCGACCACATGTTGCAAGAGTCACAATAGACTTCTTTCAACATAATGATGTCACATTGTTACCATGGCCACCAAGATCTCCCGACTTATCCCCAATTGAGCACGTGTGGGATATGATGGGTAGGAGATTGCTCAATTTGCAACGCCCTCCTCAGACTCTAGAAGCACTTCGATAGTAGTTGGTGGTTGCCTGGAATGAGATACCACAGGAGGACATTGACCACCTGATCAGAAGCATGCCTAGGCGCGTTGGCGAATGCGTAGTACATCAGGGTACATCCACACATTATTAAAGGTCAAAGGGCTTTAAAGCAGTGCAATCATTTTGAAATTTTTATCATTTACTTATTATGCTTCATTAAGTACTTATACAAAATTTTATTAAAATTAAACCATTTAAGCTGGGTGTTCGGATTTATATGTCACTTAGTGTACAAACCCGGACGAATAAGACGAGTCCCTGAAGGCACAACAAGATTTTGTAGTATGGCTTTGTAACCTTCTTTATTCTGTGTTCCCTGTACTCTCACAATATCCCCCAGAGCGGAACCACCAGCCCCAATAATAACTTCTTTTATCTCCTCGGCATATTCTTTAGTTTTACCCGTTTTTCCCAGAAAACAATAAACGAAAACGTAATTGTTGAACCATCTTGAACAACAAGGTATTGAAGCACGGTTGGTTTATCAAACGAGACAAGTCAACTAAAGTAAAACTGTGTTATGGGTTTACGTACAACATAAATCAAGAGAACTAATCGAAACACAAATCCTGAGAAATAATTCCTATACAAAAACATAACAATATTCTAAAGGCAAAGAAATTCCTGTTATGGCTAATGATGAGATCCCAATAATAGTGTGAGCCAAATTTTGCTTTCAATGACTTTTCAGTGATGCTTGATTTCCATGGTGATATTTTTCAATAAATAAAGAAAAATAAATACGTAATGAACAGTTTTTTTGTTCGTTATGATTTTAAATGGAAATATGCAGGTGTTCAAATACTTTTGAACGGTAGTGTATATCATATGCCGGGTACCAGATAATCGAACAATACATATAGATATGACAAAAGCATTAAAAAGTGAATTTGGTGCATTAGTGTTATTGAAGTGTCTACTGTTTCTGATAACTAATCAAAAAATTTTATATGCTATATTTCTGTGCGGTCATCTCAACCTCTGCCACTGGAGTACTGCCTTATTATCTCTTACGTCAGCTGCACCTCTGGATTACAGTACTCAGAGTTCACTAATCTCATTATACGACCCCTTCAGGGATTCCTCGGAGCTATCAAAATGGCGAAAAGATGAAAACATGGCCTATCTGAGCCTCCTTTACCACACAAGATCAGTGTCTGAATTCATCTCCACGGCTATAGCTAATCTGTGGTTTATATGAAAAAATAAAAGTATTTTCTGCAAGCGCACGTGGTTCATAACAAAATAAGCTTATCTGTGCATCCTTCTCAAGCTATATTTTCGTTCATGTCATTCGCAGGTGCATTATGAGACATATCAAAACATGAGAAATCTTCGTAATGTATTAAACGCACGCAGAAAGCATGTACGACACGTAACCATGCTGTGTGTCTCACTGCCCAGCGTGACCGCTAATACCGAGGAAATTATTGCTAATATTTTATATAGCCCGGTAATACTATCTCATAATAATTGCGAATATTAATATTGTAACTCTAATATTTTCTAACAGATGTCAAAGTTATCAAAGCAACTCAGACGATAATTGCATGCAGTCCAGGAAGTATCTTTGCATCAGCTTTGAAAAGTATTCTGAATTGTTTTTCATTGTATAATTTTATTTAAAAAGGACTCTTTTTAACGAATTTCCACGTTGCCAGGCCCAGAATTGCGTTAAAAATAATTCATTCTTTTTTAACCAAGTTCCGAACAAACGTTTTAGGATTTTTGGGTCATTCTGACAAAATGTTCTCATGAATTTTTCTCTTAAGATGATAGTTTTCAAGGTATAAGCAATTTAATTCTTGAAATGAAAATACAAAAACTTAAGATTGTGTCAAAGTTCCTGAATATTCATCAATTAGCCATTAACAAAAATACCAAAGCAATTAATTGCGGATTATAGTTGAAAAATAAAGATTCACAATAACAATACCCCCCGAAGTGCTTTGGGAATTCTTTAATCGGAAGAATACTTAGGAGCTTTATTAAAATTTTCGTCTTTTTCGGGGCACAAAATAGTAATTTTGCACTTTTTCAAATACTAAATCGCTTATATCTCGAAATTTGTTTGAAAAAAAATCATTTAAACCATTTTTCACACATTTTTGGGTCTGACAACTTGCACATTCGTTAAAGGGGATCCTTTATGAACAAGATATGGAAAAATCAGAATATGTTTCCGAGCGGATGTGAAGGTACTTCTTGGACCAATAATCGTTACAAGCATGGTCCATTTTCAAAATGAACATTGAGTACTTATACAAATATTAGAATTTGCAGTTTCTTACCCATGTTGAAATGCACATAACATTATCGTTTTGTTGCTAGGGAGGACAGGCTGACTTACCTAAAAAAAAAACAAATAAAAAGGTTATAGATATTTTGTCTAGCAATCTGTATTGGCATAGATATAACTGCGTGCCTTAGAGATCCTTATGTAATCGAGCTTCAAAATGGGCTATATTTTTACAGCTCGGTTGTACAGCCACACATTTCTGTCACTTCCGACCATTTTCATATAGTGCTGTCACAATGTAATGTAATGCAAGTAATGTGAGCTGCAGGGACGTGTACAATTTTGTCAGATTTTGCAGCCCTTCTGATGAGAAATTCTGAGCCGTGTATGTTAGAGATGGCTAATATCTTTATTTTTGAATACCTGTGATATCTCATTCAGTTATCTTTTTGATATCAGTGATTTAAAACAGTGACGTAAGTTTGATCTTAAACGTGCTTATTGGGTTTAATTTGTAATTCGGGCAGTTCACGGAATCTATTTGTTATATATTCTGAGCGAAACACCGCAATAAAATCGCTTAGCTAGAACCTAGAACTGCCAAAACAAGTCACGATATCGCATGCAATCCTTGTGGTAATCTTACGGTGGTATATGATGTTCGAACCTTACCAAGTAGCGCGCATGCGCATCCCAGACATATTTACACATTAGCATTGTAACCGTAAAGTGCATAATTCACAAAGTAGTGATCAACCTTGTTCATGGATTTCGTAACAGTAGTGATTTGTGATTTAGAAATATCAGTTACTAAGTCACAGTTCGTGAAATATCTACCACTGTAGCCGATATACAGGGTGACTTTGAAGTTGAGTCATTAATTTTCAGATAATGATTGTAGAAGGAAGATAAACCAAAATATGTGTCTAAAAACAAAAAAAAAGTTACCTTGTTTTATAAAGTATCCTCCCGACAAGTATTTCAGTGCGGACTTGTATTTGATCGTGCGGTCTTGGAGCACCGGCATGCGCTCCCCTGTGCGGTCTTAAGTCACCTGATTCACGAGTCCTTTGTACTACATTAACAAAGGCACGAGGGGTTAGTTGCACTCGATTGGGAAACCGATCCGCATAAATCCGTGATGCCGCGTAAATCAGAATCATGTCCACAAGTTCAGCATTTTCGTAAACATGTTCCATTTTTGATTTCGTTTGAGCCACGCAACAGACACCACTATTCACTCACGCGTTACCGACTGACACTGACTGTATACAACTGAATAAAATAATTGTAAAAACATCGTTCCAAATTCTTTCGCTTTTTTGTTTCCGATGCGATGCACGGATAAGGCGGATTATATCCGTTGTTGCCAAACACGAGCACATAATATTATTATTGAGACAGGGCGGTACTCAAACTTCCAAAGGGCTATAACTTTGTTACTTTAATTTTACCAGAAAAATGGTAAAGGAAAAAAGCATTTCTTTTGATCAGATCTACTCACTGTTAAAATAAATGACTCAACTTCGAAGTCACCCTGTATATACAGGGTGTCCGCAAAGTTGGGGTTTTCCTTTTCAGAAACAACTACCCTTGAAATAACAAAGGTAATGTGTAGTGAAACGAGGGCGACCAAGTAAAAAAAATAAAGGAAAAAGTACTCACTCTCCAGTTGACGAGAAGGGCTAAGTACGTCTCTGCCCGAAATCATACCGCTCCAACAGAAAATGAAATCAGCTGATGCGCTACCGAGCAGACGCAGGCAAACAAGGAAGGCAAAATGTTGCGTAAAAAGTCTAGGTATTGCATCCCGTCCAATCTATTTGGAGTCCGGATTATTGTCATGTTGATGCAACAACCACTCACAAAACCGCACTCTTGCTGGAAAATCGTCAGGTTGAAGGGCTTGTACACGTTGGACGTGAAACGGATACAGCCCCTCTTCACGCAGCGTTTGCCACACTTTAGTTTTTGATACTTGCACTTCTCTAGCCTCGTCTCTAGTGCTTGTTGAGGGATTCTCGTCTACGCGAGTATCTCTACACGCGTGACCGTAACAGTCGGTTGAAGGTTGCATACTGATCTAACACACTGACCCCGACCCAGTTCTGTCGTCGGGTTGAGCTAGTGTCCTAGTACCACTCGGGGATGTCGCGGCTACAGGACGATATTCAGATATTTTTGATGTTGCAGAGCCCTTTATCTCGGTTCCCTTAAGACATTGGTGTATATGGTACTAAGAAAAATTGCTTATGTTTTCAAGATCTACACGTCGTGTAAAGGAAAACCCCAACTTTGCGGACACCCTGTATATATAACGGGACATAAATATTGCTTGTCTCCATAAGGGATATGAACAAGAAGATGAGACTGTTAAATACTAACTTTGTAGCTGGCCAGCTGATCTAATCCATTTTGGAGGAGTATTTTCCTTCCAAAAGATCTGAATTGTATCAACACCTTATTCAATGGTTTATTTATTTTATTTACTATTTACGTTGGTAGATGATCTAGCTATGAGGAGCCCCTGAGGAAGGTGTAATAGAGGGCCAAACGGGGCCTAACTCCTCCTGCTGACAACCTTTCTTCCAATATAAAATACAGAGAAAACAATGTTCGTGAGAAGAGAACACGAGCATGTTTCACTCGATTCCACTAGTATCCAAAAGATTCAAAGTCTACATTGGTAAAATAGAGATGATGTCTATGGAAATCGACCACCACTTTTTCCTTTCATCATTCATTCTAATGTTTCGTATCTCACAATTCCGAATCAAAGTACTATTCGAATATCGAGAATCGACCACTGGTAAGAGATGGCACTTTGTGCTGTCTTATTTCAATAGGTTTTATAACCTGGATAGGAGATAGTTGCAATGCTTTTGTTCGTTGTATAAAAGTTATATTACTGGTGTGCAACATTTCTTGTAAATATATAATTTCACTAGACTAAAAATCGCGAAAATTATTACAGATATAAATAGACGTACACGGCGAAGGGGAACAACAACAAGAATACCATTGTGGTTGCAACACTGTCAGTTCCTGGATGTTTTATGAACTTCCAATGAGCGGAAAAGCGCTTTGAGGAGGCCGCACTTCAAGTAACTTATGGTTAATAAAATATAAAGATGCATCTCAACAATAAAGAGAATATGTATCGTTTTGTTGTCTTTAATACCTGGATCATATAAAAACAGTACATATAATTGTACTGTAGTAAAGTTAAGCAGCAGAACATCACGGATGTTTAGATCTTCAATGTTGTAGACTAGATATAAATAAGTACATCATATTCTGAAGATGTGAAATATTGGATAATCTGCTGAGACTACGACATTAATGTGAAACTAATTGATATCCAAGTCAAGTTATATGCATGGCTTTATATTGCAATCAATTGTAGTGAAGTTCCAAAATCTCCAATGTCAGCGTCAAGCCGGCAACACCGGAGCCAGCCATCGCCCCACCCAATCTGTGACTGTCAAGCGATACAGACGTATTTTATACTAACTGTTACCCACGATTTCGTATGTTTGGAACTGTTACTAACATAAAACATTGTTTTTAAGTAATGCTATAAACTTGCGATCGCGCGTTGTATTTTTGATGGCATTACTGGATTGACAGCCAACTTGCATGTTTGGAAAATTTGTTTTTTTCATTATTAGAAAGCTAGTATTATATATTATACAAATTGCTAAGGTTTTTATATAAAAAAAGTTGTTCCATCTTTTCATACAAAACGTACAAAAAATATGGAATATCGATGTGCAAATGAACCTTTTCTGGCGAAGTCCCGAAGCGATGGCGCTAATATGAAACATGTGTTTTAGTTAGACTTCCTCAACTTAGGAGTGTCTATGAATTATAACAGGCCGACAGAAGTGAGCCAGATACTTTCCCGAAGGTTCTTGATGCGCTGATCAGAATCCGTTGTACAAACCTGTCAATTGAATCTAGTTTCCGATATATCCTTAAAAGTGCAAAAATAACGATTTTTCCATATATTTGAGGTTACGTAGCATGACGAATGATTATTTAAAAAAATAGACGTCCATATTCTCAAAGTATACCTAAACCCTCCCCTTTCAATTTTTGTTGAATTGCTTAACTACTTATCTTTGTCTTTCGCTGAGATATGGCACTAAGAAATTTTCGTTTTTCTTAATGTCACTGTATCTGATGTATTTTCATTAAATGAGACCTGCAAACTAAAAATCCCGTAATTCATCAACACTAAATCTATAATACAGGGTGGCGCTTCGAAAACGAAACAGACGCATTTACTGGCAGCTCAGTTTTTTTTTGGAAAAACGCTCAGACCCGTCGATTTTGTTTTCGAAGGGGACACAAGTTTCGCAAAAAATCACGTTAACACGTGCAGCCCCCTGGGCGGGGGTGACACCAACCCTAAAATCTTAAATGGAAAGGGGGGTCGAGTGATATCTTATTTTAAAGGTAAAATACATGAGCTTCAGTTCAGTAGTTTTGAAGATTTATTGATTTAAAGCTTAAATAAAACTAATACATCATCATTAGTGGAGATCAATACATTTGGCAGCAAAGTAATTTAAAAATGAAGAATGAACTGACCCGTTAGGCAACCATGACTCTCCATGCAATAATAAAGATTTTGCTCAAAACGTTGCCGCACATTTTGCCATATTTGAGGAGTAATTTGAAGGCACTCATTCACAATTTTTTGTCGCAGGTCTTCTACTGATGTTGGCTGAGTAGCATAGATTTTGCTTTTTAAATGACCCCGCATAAAAAAATCCAAAGGAGATAAATCTGACGATCTTGGGGGCCATTCAATGGCACCTCTTCTACCAATCCATCGATCTGGACACGTCTGATCTAAATATTGTCGAACACGTACCGGTCAAATTTCCAGGTAAGAAAAAAGGACCAACTAAACGATCGCCAAAAATACCAGCCCAATCATTTAATTTTTGTGGCTGCTGTGTATGAACCTCATGATAAATTCTGGGATTAGAATCGGACCAATATCGGCAGTTATGACGATTTACTATGCCATTTAAGAAAAAGGAACATTAATCGGAAAAGCAGGTGTTGAATAGAAAATGTTCATCGTTTATAATTCGTTCACTCATATCTTCACAAAATTGTAATCGCCGATCACAATCGTCTTCATTAAGTTCTTGTACCAGGTGAATTTTATACTAAAACTATGGGCCTTTAGAATCCGTTGACAGTACGTCGACTAACACCACACACAGTCTCCAATTTGCGGGTACTTAACGTAGGATCTACATAAACTTGCCCTAAAGTCCCCACTTCTATTGCTTCGTTCCTTATGGGATTTTCAATGTTGCGTTTTTTATTGGCGACTGACCCAGTTTCCCGAAATTTAGCTACAAGTTCTAGAACATATTTTCGATGCACGTTGCTGTTCTCATGTCGCTCATTAAATTAATATTTCTGCTGTTCTATTAGCGCACTGATTATTTGCGAAAAATATTTCAATAATTTCAACTCTTTCTGCTGTGGAATATACCATGGTTAATTTATGTAATAAAGCATTACAAGTTATTTTAGCAACAAAGTTTGGTCAAATCAATCGCAAACTATGCACTAAATTCCTATTTAAAATAAGTACGAGATATTTCCTTATCTTTATCAAGAAATACCTTTTTTGCCACAAAAAACGCTCCAATAGCTATTTTCAACAACAAAATGATAAAGCAACCATGGGCGTAGTGAAGAAAAGCATTTACTTATTAAGTAAATTCTTTTAGTCAAATTTCTTCTGAAAGTAGTACAAACTAATTTGATGTACCTATTAAAGTCTACTTTAAGCTTTAAATCAATAAATCTTCAAAACTACTGATCTGAAGCTCATGTATTTTTACATCATTATAAAGAGAATTGAAAGACCTTTAAAGCTGCCAGTAAATGCGTCTGTTTCGTTTTCGATGCGCCACCCTATATATCTGAAACTTACTCAAACCACAAGCCCACCCTACCCTGTCAAGGCGTACCTTCAATTGAATACGCTTTTTTAAATAAAAAAACTACTTTCTTCTAATAAAAATTAAACCCAATTAGCTTGCAATACCCAAAACTTACCACTACTGTGAAAACAGTGTGTTATAAATAATGACATTACTGTAAATTTCAAATAAAACCGCTCTCTGCCGAATTCAGAGTCACATGGTGGCAAAGACACCAATTGTTTTTATTTTTTTTTCAAATCAATTATTTCATATTACAAATTTATTAATTTAAATTTACTTTGCTTTTGGTGAAACCGTTCTTGTTCAAACGAACGACTGAGTGTCTTTCGTTTATGATCATTCCTCTTTAGAGACCAACAATGATTGCTATCATTATTAAATCCTACCTGCCTTGATAATTACGCTCTTGACTCACGCTCTGATGAATCCTATCACCCATCTCTTGAAAGTGAAAGAAGAAAAGAACATTTCAAAGTGCCAAAGTTTAATTGAAAAAAAAAATCGGCATACTATAAAAACCTAAAAGTACCTATATGCAAAAATCATCTTGTCGACATGTCAATAATTAATAATTATCCTGCTCTGTTTATGTTTAATCTAATCTCTATGCTGAGATGTCTGTGGACCCTGATACCAATGTCAAAGTAAACCATGTCGACCCGAGAAACAGGTGTCGTTTTTATTTGCCTCATAGGACAGAAAAAAGTGTATGAGAAGTGGAAGATCCTCTACAGCGAGTCTATATCTATTTTGCATAAGTGAATGTTTACATGAGAGTCGCGAGAGCGACGATACTCTCACACGATAGGTTGACATCCTGCTCTGTGACGGACAAGGTAGACAGTCGAATCAGTCCCATGGGTGTCTCATGAGGTATTTGTCTCTAAAAGGTGATATTTTAGAGATGTATTCAAAATCTGTTTCTAGAGATTAGATATTTTAGATACTTATTGACAAGTCAAGATGTTTCAATAAAAAAAACAGGTTAAAATAGTTTTATTTTAATAAAAGTTGGTGAATGTATTTATCTTACTGTAAATAACAAGTGAAAAAATTTTCAGCCTTATCAGTTGGACATTCCGGTTTTTATACTGTTTTTTTTTTAATTCACTAACGCTCTAAAAATGAATATTTTAGCCACAGTAAAGAATCAACGTTGGCGGATTTTGGTTCTTGACATCCTTTACGATCGGTTACGATGCCTAGAGTACGGAGACCTGTACGATTTCGTCAACTTAGTGAGTGTGATAGGGGCCGTATAGTGGGACTTCGGGAAGCTGGACTTTCTTTTCGGGCAATTGCAGTTAGAGTGCAAAGAAGTGTAGACACTGTGGTTAGGTGTTGTCAGGCATGGCTTCGAGAAGGCCGTACGCAAAAAGCAAGGGGCACTGGACGCCGCCGTAGAACAACAGACCGTGAAGATCGCCGCCTAAGATTATTGGCCTTAAGGGACCGTTTCTCCACTACCAGGTCCATTGCAAATGAATGGTTTACAGAACACGGAAGACCTATTGGTATGCGAAGTGTTTACCGACGAATGAGAAGTTTTGGCTTGTTTTCATACCGGCCACACTGGGTCCTCCCTTTAACTCGAGAACACCGACGTAATCGCCTTGAGTGGTGCAGACAACGGTCACTCTGGGATCAGGAATGGAACAGTATTGTCTTTAGTGACGAGTCTCGATTTTGTTTAGGCATGCACGATGGTCGTGCCAGGGTTAGAAGGAGACGCGTTGAAAGGAGGAATCCACAGTTTTTTGTTGAAAGACATGTTCATCACACTGTTGGAGTTATGGTTTGGGGTGCTATAGCTTATGGTTCCAGGTCACCTTTAATCTTCATCAGAGGTAACATGAACGCGCAGCGTTATATCCACGAAGTTCTAGAACCCCATCTTTTACCCTATCTTGACACCCTGGCAGATCCAACTTTCCAACAAGATAATGCCCGACCACATGTTGCAAGAGTCACAATAGACTTCTTTCAACATAATGATGTCACATTGTTACCATGGCCACCAAGATCTCCCGACTTATCCCCAATTGAGCACGTGTAGGATATGATGGGTAGGAGATTGTTCAATTTGCAACGTCCTCCTCAGACTCTAGAAGCACTTCGAGAGGAGTTGGTGGTTGCCTGGAATGAGATACCACAGGAAGGACATTGACCACCTGATCAGAAGCATGCCTAGGCGCGTTGGGAATGCGTAGCACATCAGGGTGCATCCACACATTATTAAAGGTCAAAGGGCTTTAAAGCAGTGCAATCATTTTGAAATTTTTATCATTTACTTATTATGCTTCATTAAGTACTTATACAACATTTTATTGAAATAAAACCATTTAAACTGGGTGTTCGGACTTATATGTCACTTAGTATACATAAAAACAATCTAAACACAAGTAACATAAAGTGATACAATAATAAACCTGATTAAAAAATTATGGCTTCATATTTAAAAATTCAATAACGCTATAAACCGCGTGTCTCATAGGGAAGCTTTTACCTTCTACTTTGAATTTGTTGTAGCTTTTTAGGAAAACTGTTAAATAAGATGACACAATTATTGAGATTTTTTCAAATATGAGGTAGAATACCCCTGGATGAGTTTAACGTTGACGTTTCGGGTGTTATATTGATGATTTTGTGACAGGCGAGGAAGTAGATTATCATTTGCTCTTAAATAAGTAGCAATCTGAGAGTATAAACAGACGAAAGTGTGAGATTCTTGCTCTGCTTAAAAACCTCTCTGCAAAATTCGGTATGCATTATGTTAAATATTAGTATCAGCAGTCATTTCTGAGCAATGCTTATCACTTTCGATAGAGTTACTCCATGACATGACGTTGAGAAGAAGAGCGGAAATTTCTCAACGAAAAAGAATCTAGACATTTCTCCATTTCCGGGTGACATCCGTGTCTGATTATGCCTCCACTGTGAAAATGTTGTAGATTGTGGCTGCATAGAATGTACGTATCTTCCACATTGAAATCAATTTTCTTCTATCCGTCTTTTTTTTGTCTGTCAAAGTGGTACGAAGGTAGATTTGTAGACCTGCAGCTAACCAAGATACCAGACAGGCAGGAAGAAGAGAAGAGAAAAAAGACGTAGATTAAAGAGAAGGAAGTGTGTCAGTTGGAGTACCTTGGCATTGTTGCTAGGATCAAAATTAATGACTATTCGAGTATTTATGTCATGGTCCAAATCGTAGAATTGACCATTTCATGAAATGGTCGCATTTCAAGAAATGGCCAACTAAATTTGACCCTATGGTTAAATCGTTAACACTTAACGATCTGGTCATCCACGATTGACCATATCCTTAAATCATCCACGTTTAACGAGTTGGTCATCCACGATTGACCATATTATTGAATCATCAATGTTTAAAGTTTTGGTCGTCTACGATTGACCATACCGTAAAATAGGGTATTTATAGAATATTTACTAATAAACCAGAATATGTGACAACTAGTTTATTGTCATTTAAGTACGACAAACATTTTATTAAAATTAGGAAGATTCGGAAATTACAATAAAATAATTATGATAAAACAATATTACAATATTTAAAATTGCTCAACGTTTCATGAATTAAAATGTTTACTCGAGTTCCGACCTCCACGGCTTTTTGATGTTTCGATCGGTAATTGCGTGATCCGCATAGTATTTGTAGACTAGAGAACATTTTTGTTGTAAACTTTTTCTTCCTCATTTAATAACAGTAATAGAATTTCCACTTCGAAAAACAACTTTGTTATTAACGGCAGACATGTTGAAATGTAAACAAAGCATCTATCGGTAATTAATGTAATTATTTTACGATGTGCCAAAGCACACTTGACCACGTAATGAAATAGCCGCCTGTTTGGTCGATCGTATCGTTAAACGATTTGTTCTCATTGTTATGGATAACGCACATCATGATCTGGCAATGATCGAGCATTTCATGAAATGGTCAATTTTACGATATGAGCACGACTTTTACATCATGGGCGTGGGTAGCTAATTGCAGAACAGTGCTGCTTCCTTGCGTTAACCCGCAGCGTTCAAAAAGATGGCGTAGTACCAGCACATTAATTTAAGGCGGTTGGTCACGTTTTTAAATGTTCTTTTCTGTGGTCGTTGATTGGATTTTTGTGATGTTCTGTAGTAGTATATGCTTTAATGATGCTATTATTAGGGTTTTTACACCTTATTCAGACATTTCCGATTTTTTTTGGTAAAATTTTTTGAATGTCATTCCTATACTTTCGTGTTCATATTAAGTTAAAGTATATTTATGAAATGAGCCCATTGTTTTTGCGCTAAGCTAAACCTTTAACGCAACACTAATAGCCATATTAATTATAGTCTTGTTCTATGGCGTTGTAAAGCGCACACCGCACGGTGTAAATTAACAAGGGCGGCGCCATCTCTAAGCACAGAGTGGTCCTGAGACCAAACTCCAAATGTCCATTCGTTGTTCATAATTATAAATCTATCAAGATATCTGAAACTGCAGTAAACCTGTGTTTCCAAAATATGTGGATTTAGGTATTGCCATGATAAGTAGTAGTACGCAGCCCCTGCTAAACGAGCTGCTATGCCTTAAGTGTAAAAGAAGAATACAAATTATTACAGAATACGTAACAAATTAGGTTCGCATCACATCAACGACTAGTATTATTCACGGTTACGGGCGCAACGGCGCTATTTTGCATATTCATTAACGGTCGGTTGGTAATTACATATTTTTCGAAATACTGGACTTGCATAGGACCCTGCTAATCACTTGAGAGTGAACTCGAACTGGATAGAAATTACTATGAAATCAAAAGTGAAACAACCTGGACATCCTCAAGCTTGAAGTCAAGTTTGCTTAGAGGGTTCTTCAATCTTGCCTTTTATAGTCTTCTTCGTAACTGATAATGGCAACTTTGTGAGGAATTACGATCTTCTCATTTTCCTTTTGTGCCTAGGAGTAAGGAGGTTTTTAAGAGAGCATATTATCGCGAACAGCCAAATATCAGAAAATGAAGTTGAAATGTGGATCGGAAACAATCTAAGAGATGACAAGTGTAATACAGGGTGGTCCATAAGTCCTTTGAAATTTCAAATTTGAATAAAATTTAACGGGTGAGCGTGAGCGGCGCGGGCGAGGTGGGGGCAGTATCTTCAGTGTCTGGGAATTCAGTCGCCATGGAGTGTTTCACTGGAGCGGATCGTGCTTTTTGTGTGCGCGCGTTTTATCAAAATAATGATTCGGCAACCATTGCGAGGCGTAAATATCGAGAATACCACAATTTACACAATTTTACAAAGTGTCCAACAGCTCAAACGATTAAGAACTGGGTTGCTAAATTCGAAGAGACTGGTTCAACGTTAGATAAAAAGCGGTGGGGTCGACCAAGGACAACTCGTATTGAAGAAAACATCAACATTGTGGCACAGTCTGTTCGTCAAAATCCTACCCAGTCTACTCGTAAGCGTTCCAGTGCACTAAACGTACCCAGAACATCTTTACAGCGGATTTTAAGGAAAGATTTACGTCTGCACGCTTACAAAATTCAGTTAGTGCAGGAATTAAAAGATAATCACGCTATTCAGAGACTAAACTTTGCGAATGAAATGTTGAATCGATTTTCTTCGCTCAATAATGTGTTGTTCTCGGACGAGGCTCACTTCCATTTAAACGGGCATGTAAATAAACAAAATTGCCGTTATTCGAGCCCCGAAAATCCAAGGCGTAAGCATCAGAAGCCCTTACACAGCCCTAAAGTTACAGTTTGGGTTGCTATGTCAGCGCATGGCATCGTAGGCCCTTATTTTTTTGAGGACGATAGAGGTCGCGCATTAACTGTTACTTCGGAGCGGTATGTAGCAATGATAGAAGAGTTTTTGACACCAGCGTTGCAGAATTTTCCAGGTTATAATACGCAGACCTGGTTTCAACAGGACGGAGCAACTGCCCACACCTCCAACACTTCTATGCCCGTCGTCTGTCAACTTTTTCCCAGCAAAGTAATTTCTCGAAGAGGAGACATTTCCTGGCCACCACGTAGTCCAGATTTGACCCCAATGGACTTCTTTTTATGGGGCTACCTCAAGAGTAAAGTGTACGACACCACTCCGCGATCAGTTGATGTCCTGAAAGAAAATATCCGAAGAGAAGTGGCAAGCATTACAGTGTTGACTTGCCGCGCAGTCATCGACAATTTTAGACGTCGTTTATATGAGTGCCGTGATCGTAATGGATTGCATTTAGACGATGTGATTTTTAAAACATAATTCCCATTCAATAAAGATGATAACAAAATATAATAATTCTTCATAATGTAACTAGTTTGGTTTTATTCCTTTTTTTCCAGCTCAAAGGACTCATGGGCCACCTTGTATAAATCGGTCTTGACTTCAACACGTTCCTCTTAAATAACAACGACCGCCTCTCCTGTACGTTCAATCCGATCTACAGCGTTGTTAATGACAGCATTTTCTACACGCAGGAACTCAGAGTGACAAGCCGATCTCTGCTGCTGAGCTGGAAGAAACAAGACTAGTAACGACGAGAGACCTGGAGGTCACTGCTAGGGTACGCAACAGAAAGCTAAGCCATTTGTTTAGACCTAAGAATTTTCTCCACATGACCTCTTCGCTCTGTGCAAGGCCCAGGTAGGCAGATACGACCTAGCCCCGAGTACTGCTCACATGTTTGGGATGCTGCCGACCTGACTTCATTATCCATTCTCGAAGCTGTGATGCATTGAACTAACAAAGATTCCTTAAGGTTTTCTTAGCAGTCGGGGTGCCCTGGTATTCAGGTTTCTCCCTACGCGTCTGTTTTGGTATAATAAAAATATTATGATTTTGGGGAGCAAGAATTGGTATAAAAAAGAACGAAAACAATTTTCATGATTACAATACCTCTCCGGTATGTGGCGTGGGAAAAAAGTAGTTGCTTCCTAACCATCTCGTTATTTTTTGTACAAAAACCTCGCATAAACAATAAAGCCTTTGTAAATGTTATAAGAAAAGTCATCGGTCTAATGAGCCCTCATTATATTTTATGGACGTCAAGGTACAGGTCTAGAATTATCTCAATGAAACACAGAACAACGCAGAAAACAGCAAACACTCTAGTTTGGCTAACCGGTCTCTGCGATCTTGCCTCGATAGTGAAGTTTCTTTTTTGTGTACGGAAAGAAGGCATCGGACACTGCTCCATTTATAGCAAAACTGGAAACCATGGGAACTCTATTCGTAGCTATCTTATTACCAAGCATGTGCTTGAAAACGAGTTGGAGGTGAATGGTCTTCACACACAGTAGCAATTTGCGCAGTTGTGATGTACAGATGTACAGTGCTTTTCAATAATCCTCATCCCTACTTACTTTTTGAAGAGGTCAAGTTATCAAGCTAAAATTTGGGGTGATGCAATTGACGCACAAATACTAACAGGCAGTTGAAGATCTCAAAATCGCGACTGGGCGCCATGGTGGAAAATTATTTTAATAGATAGGCTGGTCACGTATACCTCATTTTGACGGTACTTTATACTCCTAGAACTATAAAATCGTGCACTTTCAAAATGAAGGAGTGGAGGGCTGTCAAAATTGAGCGTTTTTTAAATTAAATCTCATAAATTCAATCCATTAAAAGGTGTACAAATCTCCTTTTTTTAGAAGAGGCTTATTGCCTAAAAATCTATATAATGCAAAAAAAAACGTTAACTTGCTGACTAGATAAGTTGCTAGTGTGCAAAGCCTTTATTACGCTCTTGCTGGCTCTGAGAATCACCTATAGTGCCACCTAGCATAACCCGCTGCCCTATCAATACAAATTTAACATACAGGTCGCCTAGCCGTGGGGATGCAGTGGTCGGGATGAATATCACGGCAGCAACTAATGATTTGGGCATGTCTGGTAACAACGTATGAAGTGAAACTCGCTAACTTCACAAATTTGAAGATTTTGTACAATTTCTTTGAAAATGATGAAAGATATGTCTGATTTGACAGGGTAATGTCGCAGCCAAATGGCAGTCACTCTTTCTGACACAGTCCGATCGAAAGATGACGATATTCATGAAATGTATTGATACTTCTAAATATAGGATCGTATCGAACATCCCTACAAGATGTATAACCCAAGGTACCAACGGAGCTATATTGCGGCGGCATGGAAATAATTTTAAATTTTCATTTGCATTTTTTCAAGTGTCGTAACAATGATTTTGGGAAAATGTCACGAATAGTCTTATAAAGCATAGTAGAGTATATTTCAACAGTTGGCGGAACTTACTCCACTGGGACCAGGAGGGTGAAACGGGATATTAATGCACAATCTGGCAACCCTGTCGCACCCTCACAAAATGGCCGCTGCAAACCACACAAGTCACCGTGTTGTCATTGAATAGCATGGAATTAAACCTTCAGAGTATATGTTTTGTGACTGGTACCATGAGTTGACAGATCCCACACATGTGTCACTCCTTGAAATGCAATAATCAGCTATATTCAAATAATGTCTAATATAAATATAACCTAGACTGTGTACTCGTGAAAAAGAAAAATATGGCAAATTTGTAGTTTTTTTGCAGGTTTTAGGTTTGCTGGTAGCTTTAAGGCATATATTTGGGAATTTCTTAATCGCTGTGAATATAGTGTGGATGTTTGTTCAGTTCCTGAACAACGAAAGATATTCAACTTTATGGATGTAGGTATATCAACAAACCTGAATTGGTTTTGTGGGAATATCAATCTAAGGTGAGATAATGGTTCTGATGAACGGCAAGTAAATGAATGAATGTTTGGAAACGAGCAATATCTTCTGGTAGAGCCTGTCATCAAGTAGGTGCTTAATGGCTATCTGCAAGAGGTTTATAGGAAAAAACACCCAGTATCACATATCAATTGAAGAAAATAATATAAACATGAATAAAAAATCAACAATAGTAATTAAAACATGAATTTAATTCAAAAATCAAACATTTCTTTAAATTTTGACTGAATTATATGTAAATTCTTAATATTCAATAAGCTGGTTATGTTTCAATGACAAGTTGTAATCTCATACTTTGACAGTATTTTGTTTTCAATATTTCATAGCTATTGGTTGCTAAAATTTGATTGGAACTTGAAGATCATTCGCTGTATATGACGGTCTGTTACCCTATAGGTGGAGAATAACGGACTGTTGTTGGTGAAGTTGGCCCTAAGTCTTATTTTTTAAAAGTGCGACTGTTTGCAATTTTGGCGGCATACAATGCAAAGTAAATATATATAATAACGGCCATGCAGCAAGTCAGTTCGCCAGCATGCTGTGTTGGTTGCAAAATGCCGAGATAGTCTGTAGAGTATATCTGTGAAAACATCTGACAGAAAGAAAAATTGTTGGGTAGCAGAGTAGCAAGACCGCATCTGGATGATTGTGTGGTGATTTTGTGTACTGATCTGCGTGTGTGTAATTCAGTGATATTTGAATATTATTACTGAAGATGCCAATTCTGAAGAGAGGTTACGTTCAAAGTTATAAATAACGATTTTACCGGTTTTTTTGCGTTTTCAAAAACTTCCCTAAATTTCAATATTTTCCACATCAGAAATACAACTTTCGTTGAAACGATGCATTAAATCCAAATTACCGGAGCCAAAAAACTCATTTTCAAACAATGGTAATAAAAAGGCAGGTTTATGACCATATCCATCACCATTATTAACAATTATACCCAACACGCCCATATTTCTTTTTTATGCCTGTTCATATCTCGCCTTCGAGAGCTACGATAATGTCATAATACAGCTGTCACCCAACCACATAAAGTATGTTTATGGCAATAAGTCACAATAGAATGCTGCATAACGCCGAACCTTGACATTGGTCTCGAAAACAAATTTTTAATATACGATGCTTCGTTCCAGGAAATTTCGTGGTTATCGAGCTCGTAAATTAATATCATACTCCTACGATGGATGGAGAATAAAGGTCACAAAAACTGCTCTACAGTTTATCCCGGGACATACCGTTTCACAGGAAATCAATGGGCGAAAAGATTACATTTAGAATCTTTGAATCTTGCATGACAAATAAATTGCAAAATTTTATCTTTTTCGCGGAAATGAGATATTGTTTTCTGAACGTTATATGTCATGTACACCAACATACCATGACACCAATTTTCGTCGAGAAGAAAAACAAAAAATCGCACAAACTTGTTTTTTGACGTTTCAGACGAACCTGATCATTTTTGGAAAGACTTTTGTAGAGGTTAACAATTGGGGATTAGGAGTTGCAGGGAGTGGGGGAGAGTATATCTCAATTTTTTGACGTTGGTATATTTATACGCTTCCAATCTACGCACATATTAACCCTTAACCGGCGTTGTGGAGTCCCTTGGACTCCAGCAAGTATATACTAGTTAATAAATTCCGTCTCCGTTTATTAAACAGAGCGCGTCGTTCAGTACCTTCGTATGGTGGGGAGACGCGACGCGTGGTCAGTTGACTTGAGTCTATCATCAAGGCAAGTGCGTGTAGCAAAGAACGTAGAGTCCGTGGGACTCCGGGACGCAGTTAGAAGTATACTTTGAATTTTGCAACAATGTATGGGAATCCAAACAGAGTTAGGTTCACAGATCCTAACTTTGAAGAAACTGTGCAAAGGTGGTTTGAAGAATGTGACGAAGAGTTTTCAGATCCAGATGCAGATCCTGAGAGCAATATTACATCCGAGAATGCCATCACAAGTGATCACGAAACGGGGAGTGAGCTTTCTTACAGTGCTTCTGATGATGATGGTCAAGATGTTACTGAAAGTGGAGAGGACAGTGAAACAAGTGAGCCAGTTAAAAAATATTTCTACGGAAAAAACAGATACAAATGGGCTTCTACTGAACCAACCCGAAATGTAAGAACACCAGCCCATAATATATTGAAGTTGCCAGGAAATAAGAATGCTTTGCCAAACATTGAACCGGTGAACGCATGGCGAAAAATTTTCTCTGAGGATATACTAGACATTGTTGTGCATTACACAAATTTGAAAATCCAGGAATTTCGTTCTAAGCCAGGCAATGAAAATCGCACAGAATACAGGGAAGCAAATTCTGTTGAAATTAATGGTTTTCTGGGACTTCTGCTGTTAACTGCTGCTTTCAAGTCTAATAATGAGACCATTGAATCAATATTTGCAACCGACGGGACTGGTCGAGAAATCTTTCGATTGGTAATGTCAACAAAACGATTTTCCGTATTATTAGCTTGCCTGAGATTTGATACTCATGAAGAGAGAATACTAAGAATAAAAACTGACCCAGCTGCAGCAATCTCGCATATATTTAAAAAATTTAATCAAAATTCGCAGTCAGCTTACTGTTTAGGAGCGAACGCAACTGTTGACGAGATGTTGGTCGGTTTTAGAGGCAGGTGTAAATTCAAAATGTATTTACCAAGTAAACCTGTAAAATATGGTTTGAAAGTGCAATGTCTTGTTGATGCTCGCACTCACTACATATACAATACATATATTTATTGTGGAAAGGGTACCGATTCGCTAGAGGATATAACAGAAGAAAAACGGTTTTCTATTCCAACGCAAGCTGTTGTTCGTCTTTGTAAGCCCATATTTGGAAGCAACAGAAATATCACCGGCGACAACTGGTATTCCTCAATAGAGCTCATAGACTATCTCATAAAAAACAAACTAACTTACGTGGGGACTTTAAAAAAAAACAAACGTGAAATACCCACAGAATTTCTACCTTCTAGAACAAGACCGGTGGGATCCACACTGTATGGCTTTACAAGTAATAAAACATTGATTTCCAGAGTACCAAAGAAAAATAAGGCTGTACTAATGATTTCTTCGATGCATCACTCCAAGCAGGAAGACAACGGTTTGCCAGAAATCAATGCCTTTTATAATAACACAAAATCTGGGGTGGATGCTGTAGACGAAAAATGTAGTAAATATTGCTGTAGCAGAAGAACGCAACGGTGGCCTATGGCTCTGTTTTACAGAATTGTGGACATGTGTTCAATAAATGCATTCATCATCCATCAGTCTTGTGCCAACGCAAATAGGCTACACAGAATTGATTTTTTGAAATTATTGGCCAAACAACTGTATGAACCACTTCCCCATGAAAGATCCCAAAAAACAAATTTGCCAAGAGAGTTGAAAGCAGGTATTGTCAGAATTTTGAAGATTGCCCCGGAGGCACCAGCCGATGGTGCAGAAACTTTGCCTAGAAATCAGAGACAATATTGTTTTATCTGTGACCCGAAATTAAAAAGAAAAACTGGTTATCTATGTGTTCATTGCAAAAAACCAATATGTTTACAATGCTCCAAAAAAATGTGTATTCAATGCATTGAAAATGTAGAAGAATCATAATTATTTCTTTCTTTTTTTAGGAATATTTGGTCCTTTGTTATTTTTTTTGTTTTAGGGTTGAAAGTCAATGTTATTATTTTTATTTCTAGTTCAGACATTGTAAAATATGGTTTCAATATAAAAAGTTGTTATTTTTTTGTTTTGTTTTAAAAATGAGAATCAATAGAGTGCAATATTTATTTTTGTTAACATTTTTAGTTTTAGATTATGTTTGCATCAGTTTTTTTTCTTAAATGATTATAAAAATAAAAGTTATTTCCATACATATCTATGATTAATTATTTAACTAAAAACCACTGTTTCTTTCAAAAACTTGAAAAAGAACACCATTTTTTATTTTGGAGTCCCAGGGACTCCGCAACGCCATATGTGTTACAATTTTCGGCCACGCCGGTTAAGGGTTAAGCATATTTCACTCATTATAGATGTCACCGTACATTTTTCCTTAAAGCTTAGAAATATCTCCTACAGTGGGGTGTCGTGGTCCTCGATGGACAAGCGTCGTCGTTGGTGGTCGTACGTGACAGTCGACAATCGCTTTCGCACTTCTGCGGGCTGTGCGCACTGTGCATGGTGAAGGCCAACATCGGCATTCACGTGGGATTAATCATCGCAATAAGCATGTGCGCCTGCAGTAATTCCTCTCAGGGGGAGGAGGAAGGTCATTTAATTTTTTACATGTTCGTAGCTAACTGTTTTCTCAGAAGGGCTTACTTGAACAAAAGAATCATTTACGAACTACTGCAGAGTAGTGTGGGAAGAATAGAGTCAACCTACTTGACGCCACTTTTTACTATTGATTCCCTTAGTATTTATATGAATCCGGCCAGCTCTGATTTAGAAGTATAATACTACTCTTCAGAGCCTAGCCGTTTCCAAAGCTAAGACCCAATGAAAAATAACCCACAGAGCGGAGGTAAACAAATTAATATAGGTAACCAGTATCGCAATTGTAAGGTACCTTTGAAAATTAAGCGTATTTATATAGCAGTTTTTACTTACAATCTGCAAACTAATTGACGGTTTTTCATAAGAGTACAATGAATTAAAAAGAAATTCCTCAAAGGGTCAGAAAATCGTCAAAATGGTTCCAATGTCTGCCTTTTGATCAAAAAGCATCAAGGGTGAATTTCACCAGGATTTTCAAATCAACAGTCCGTTATTCTCCACCTATAGGGTAACAGTCCGTCAAATACTGCGAATGAGCTTCAAGTTCCAATCAACAAATTTTAGCAACCAATAGCTATGAAATGTTGAAAACAAAATACTGTCAAAGTATGAGATGACAGCTTGTCATTGAAACGTCATCAGCATGTTGAATATTAACAAATTACACATAATTTAGTCAAAATTAAAAAAGTGTTCGATTTTTGAATAAAATTCATGTTTTTATTTAATATTGTCGATTGTTTATTCATGTTTATATTATTTTCCTCAATTGATATGCGATTTTACTGATTCAACATCACCGACCGTGTGTTTTTTTCCTATAAACCTCTTACCGATAGCCATTAAGCACCTACTTGATGACAGGCTCTACCAAAAATTTCATTGATATTCTTCACTGAGTACACATTCTAGGTTATATTTATATTAGACATTATTTGAATAACAGCTGATTATTACATTTCAAAACTCCCCAACGAGTGACACGTGTGGGATCCGTCAATCCTTGGTCCCAGTGGAGTAAGCTCCGTCAACTGTTGAAATATACTCTAATTATGCTTTATAAGCGTGGAATTTTTCCCAAAATCGTTGCACAACAATTGAAAAAATGAAAATGAAAATTTAAAATTATTTCCATGACACCCCAAAATAGTTCCGTCGGTACCTCGGGTTGTACATCTTGACACTAGGGATGTTCGATACGATCCTATATTTAGAAGTATCGATACTTTTGCCTCCCATACCCGATATTTTGGATAGATATTTTCATATATGACACTTGGGTGTATCGATACAGTACACGTGTATCGTCATCTTTCGATCCGGACTGTGTCAGTGACTAACTTCAGATTACTTTTCTTCTTTGTTTCCTTCCGCTGGATATCGATAATTTTATTCCAATATTTTGGAGTATCGATACTTCCTAAAACGATAAGAAACGATACTTTTCGTGGATCTAAACATCCCTAATCTTGACAGCTTGTCGTTCTTGTCAACTGGGCTACAGGGTGCGGTGTTGTCTTTACTATCTTACATTTTGCAGATGTGCAGATCACTTTAAAGCAATTAATATCCCAGACATGTTATAATAATACAAATAACAAGAAACTATAACAATGTTTGGAGATATATTTTCATAAATAGGTATTTTTGATTCTGACTTATAATATCTAGACAATGAACAATAGGTGGATGCGGATACTTTTACAAATATCGATGTTTTAGGACCCAGAAATGCAGAATGTGCTGTTTGTTTACATTTGGTGTCGATTTCTAGATCATAAATTGGCAACAATTGTTTTTGATCTAACAAAAGATGATGAACCAATTGGAATAAGTTTTATATACTTTTTTTTGCAAAATAACAAAAATCGCTACATTTCTACAGGTACGTATTATGTACAACACCCTGTACGTGATATACAGACAAAACTAGATTGCCATGCATGAACAGTCGTCAAAAACAGCGAAAACATCCTACTAAGTATAACAGCTAGACAATCGACCAATTATTTCTCTCATTTTCATTGGTCCATTTAAATAATTGACCGTCTTCTGTGAAATTTGAAATTCTATGAAAGTTATCCTAATTTTAAAGCACAAAGACATAATATTACATCTATAATGTACCCTTATTTATAAGGCAACCGTTTTTTCACGACTTTATTCAACATTTCAATAGAAATCACTGATATTGAGAGAGCTTTGACAGCTTCTGTCAAATTGCATTTCGATAAGGTCTTTTCCTATTGGTCCAACTGACCGTCCAATATTAATCTTGATGTTAATTAAGAGATGGAGAGCTATTCTACTTGTTACCACCTTATGTTACATATATAATTCATGTATTCGTTGCTTTAGCTTATTAAATTACTCAATTTATATGCTGTCTGCAGGTGACAAACATAATTCCTAGCCATATTTTTCTCACCTTTATAATCGTTTTTTATATTTTGTCTAGAATCAGTTGAGAAGAGCCTTGAGAAGAACCCGTACTATTTGTCAGTGTCGACGTGAAGAATAGACGTTAATCCAGACCGTCTTATTTTTTCTCCATTTGCCTCTTGACAGACCGTGACGCTATATTTATTAAATTAGACCTCATTGTGAGACTCTAATTTTGATTTACGGACCGATAGCCAGAAATGCTTTTTATATTTGCTATGCTTCGAAATCATTTCTTCGAATATCTGGTCGTATATTCTAATTTGGTTCTTTATGAACTGTCATGGTATCCAAAATTTTTACTATTGTTTTGTGAAGACTACAAAAATATAATTTGACTCATCAAGGTCAGGAGACTAATTTACATTTATTCACAAAAATAAGTAATTATTTAGGCGTAAGTCTTGTTAGATACAGGTTATTCAAGAACCGTAGCTGCTATGAGGATTCCAAAGAAACTTTGACAATCTGATTTTTTAAGATCAGTAGAACTGAAAAAAAGTACGGAAACATCAAAATACATATTTCGAACAATATGCGAGGAAAATGTAGAACAAAGTTGTAAGATTTGAAAACCGTCATCTGGTGGCTTTGAACACCACGTCCAATAATAAAGTTTTTTCAAAGTTAAGTCTCTGATTTTGACACCGGAACTATAACTCGCAGCCTTGAGTGACCTTTAAGTGAATATTTAACATTTGCATTTCACAACAATCTGTGTCAGACTTTACCACAGGTTTCCAAAATTTTGATAAATTCTAATGTTTTGTTGCCAATTTTTTCAAAATTTCTGTTAATTTCAGAACTTTACTAATTTTGAAAACTAGAACATTTTATAAATCACAATTTTCGAAATTTTCAAAATTATAGAATTATCCAAAATGTTCAAGATAAATCTTATCAAATTTGGAAAATACTGAAAATCACAAATAACGGAAACTTTGAAAGCCCGTGCTGACAACTGTCACAGCTTACTGTGGGATACAACTGTTAAAGGTATTTTGAAGAGCACTAAGGGGTGCGTTATTATTCGTTTAAACCCCAAGGGTCGATCAATCTCCAACCGACACCCAGTCGTCAAGGGAAGACGATAAATGTGGCTCTTAGGGCCAATTTCACCAACAACAGACCATTATTCTCCACCTATGGGGTAACAGCCCGTCAAATACAGCGAATGAGCTTCAAGTTCAAATCAACAAATTTTAGCAACCAATAGCTATGAAATGTTGAAAACAAAATACTGTCAAATTATGAGATGACATCTTGTCATTGAAATATCATAAGCTTATTGAATATTAAGAAATTACATATAATTCAGTCAAAATTTAAACAAATGTTTGATTTTTGAATAAGATTCATGATTGAATTACTATTGTTGATTTTTTATTCATGTTTATATTATTTTCTTCAATTGATATGCGATTTTACTGATTCAAGATCATCTACTGGGTGTTTTTTCCTATAAACCTCTTGCAGATAGCCATTAAGCACCTACTTGATGACTGGCTCTACCAAAAAGTTCATAGATATTGCTCGTTTCCAAACATTCATTCATTTACTTGCCGTTCATCAGAACCATTATGGCACCTTAGATTCATATTCCCACAAAACCATTCTGGTTTTTTAATATCCATACATCCATAAAGTTGAATATTTTTCGTTGTTCAAGAACTGAACAAACATCCACACTATATTCACAGAGATTAAGAAATTCCCAAATATATGCCTTAAAGCTACCAGCAAACCTATAAAACCTGCAAAAGAACTACAAATTTGCCATTTTTTTCTTTTTTCACGAGTACACATTCTAGGTTATATTTATATTAGACATTATTTAAATACAGCTGATTATTGCATTTCAAGGAGTGACACATGTGTGGGCTCTGTCAACTCTTGGTACCAGTCACAAAAAATACTCTAAAGGTTTAATTCCATGCTATTCAATCACAACTCGGTGACTTGTGTGGTTGTCAGCGGCCATTTTGTGAGGGTGCGACAGGGTTGCCAGATTGTGCATTAATATCCCGTTTCACCCTCCTGGTCCCAGTGGAGTAAGTTCCGCCAACTGTTGAAATATACTCTACTATGCTTTATAAGACTATTCGTGACATTTTTCCCAAAATCATTGCACAACACTTGAAAAAATGCAAATGAAAATTTAAAATTATTTCCATGACGCCGCAAAATAGCTCCGTCGCTACCTTGGGTTATACATCTTGACAGTAGGGATGTTCGATAGGATCCTATATTTAGAAGTATCAATACATTTCACGAGTATCGTCATCTTTCGATCCGGACTGTGTCAGAAAGAGTGACTGCCATTTGGCTGCGACATTACCCTGCCAAATCAGACATATCTTTCATCATTTTCACAGAAATTGTATAAAATCTTCAAATTTGTGAGCGAGTTTCACTTCATACGTTCTTACCAGACATGCCCAAATCATCAGTTGCTACCGTGATATTCATCCCGACCACTGCATCCCCACGGCTAGGCGACCTATTGATAGGGCAGCGGGTTATGCTATAAATTATATGTCACAGTGTTTGTGCACTGATTGCAACAGTTAGATGATACCAAAAATATGTTCATAAATAGGATATCTTTCCCATTCCGGATCGAACAATCTACCAAAGATGCTTATAATCATGATACCTAGTAAATTTTCACGAAACAAATGCAAAACCAGCAAATGTAAAAGATTCATTTCGCACCCTACACCACGTTACGCGAGTCGGTAGACTTGGCAATCCTCGAGTAACAGATAGATATCCCCGCCAGTCAACGACCGCCAGTCAAAAACACAAACAATAAACATTACTAGCTTTGATGATTTTTGGACTTAAAAGGACATTATTTGTGAAACATTTATCATAATTTTTTTGTCTATGTCGATAGTAATTGCATTATGCATCAGGGAGATGTAGAGATTGACACGTCTTACACATATTATCTGTGTTTTAGGATGGAGAGGACATAATGTTTTTATTGCTTTGAAGAAATTCATTAACCCATAAATTAATAAATGATTACTATTATGACGTAAAGGAAGATGAGGAATTGGATGGAATGTATTTTATATTCTATTTTCTTGCAAAATACAGACAAATCCACACTATTCAACAGGTATGTAATGATAACTTTCAGTATATTGAAGCTGGTAAATTCGAGAGTGCCATGCATTAACAAACGTCCAAATCTGCTGCCAAATGTAACAGCTAGAAAATCGACCTATTATTTCTCCCATTCCCATTCGCTGAGGGGATAACGGATGGCCAAATGTACACCTATAACATTAATCAAAATTCATGAAAGTTCTCCTGTTTTCTCTGTACAAAAGCATCATGTTGGAATAAAAAGTGTCTTGTTTATAATACAGTCGAATTTTGACGATTTTATTCAACATTTTAATAGAAATCACTGATATTCTGAGACCTTTGACAGCTTCCGTCAAATTGCATTTCGATAAGGTATTTTCCTATTGGTCCATAATATTAATGTTGGTGAAATCGGCCCTAAAAATATGAAGCTGAACTTTTTTGACGATTATAGTTCCTAAGACAAAAGTACCTGTTGATGTCAAGACTCGTGAGTCCGTACGCTTGTATACCAACTGCATTGGACTACATGGTGAATTGGATTGCCAATCTAAGTCCATTTCATACGGAATAACTTGTCTTGGAGTACCCCTATGTGTCCGTAGACAGGCGACAGCTAATCTAGGTTCAAACACCAATCAACCACGTTAAACGGTCTGCGCAGGTAATACTTCACTAGCTTAGCTAATTAAATCCCAATAAACGAGCCTAATGAGTCCTCACTGATCATTTGAATAAGTAGTACTTGGTAGTAGCCGACGACATCGTCAACTCTATCGGCAGTTAGCTGTAAATTGTGCCTGCGTCACTTTGCATCGTACTACGTGTCAGGTATATTTCATATCTCGTTGAAGATACAGGAGTGCAGCAAATCAGTCTAAGAGCTTACGTATTGAGACAGGTGCGCTTGACGCTCGACATATCGTTGGTTTTGATATTACTAATACGTTTGATCAGCTGAGAGCGTGCTGTCCTCTTAGGCAAACTTCCATCCTATTGTCTCCCAGAGAAGCTTTGTAAGTGGCTGGCTGACGTTGTCTCTGGCCGCAACATATCTGTCGTAATTGACGGGTTCTCCTCTTCATCCCACAACGTCATCGCGGGTGTTTCCCAGGGTCCGCTCTTGCCTCTGACACTGTTCGTCTTACATATCAACGACCTCCTTTCCTGTACGATCAAGCTTTGCACTCTACATACCGGTATTCAGAGTGACAAGCTGATCTCTGCCGGTGAACTGGAGAAAAGGTTAACAGCGACTTCATCTCTGATGAGAGACCTGGAGGTTATCACTACATTGGCAGTTTAATGCTTCCAAAACAGAGTACTAAACAGGTACGTTGATTAACACAAAAAGCATCCTAGTGCTCATCCGGTTTCGATGGACAACCGGCGAGCCGTTCATTTCGGCTGGTCGGTCCAGATGCATTGGTTTAGGGCTAAGAAGTACTTTCCTCAACATGAGCTACTTACTCTGTACAAGGCCCCTTGAGTACTGCTCACATGTTTACATGATTACATTATCCATGCTCGAAGCTGCTCAGAGGAAGGCTGTCCGACTGATCTATGACTCTTCTCTAAGGACAGTCTCGGGACTCTTTTGCACCGACAGGCCGGCCGCGATCTAGCTCCCTTCTACCGCTATGCCAGCTGGCTTTGTTCTCAGAGCTCTCCCCTATGACGCCGCCGCGCGATATGCCTGCTAGACAGATCCGCCAGTATTCGGCCTCACACCCTAACCGTGTCGAACTTCGTACATCCAGAACTGGCCGATACGAGCGCTCCTCTGTCCCTAGAGTGGAACAATCTAGACGAGGTGGCTTTTACCAGTTCTAATAATCTTAGGGCGATCAAAAACCGGATTAACAAAGTTTCTTTAAGCTATTCATAGCAGCTGCGATGCGCTGGCGTTTAGGTTTCTTCCTGCGCAACTGATTTAGAGTAAAAAAAATATATTTGTATCTGTCTCCGGCAGGGATATTGCGCAAAAAATCGATAAAATGTTATTAGAAATCGTCAACTTGTGGACTGAAAAGCTGTAGCCTTCCGTGCCTAGTCGTTGTGAGCGCCATCTATGTTGCCTAAAATACTGCAACCCGCATTTTGCCAGCATGCTTTGTGGGTTGCAAGCTGCCACGAAGGCCTGTGAACAAAATGTGATGAAGAAAATATGATCGAGTATTAAGATTGCATCTAGATGGGTCGCAGTTTTTGTCTATCTGCAGTGATTGATATTCAGGGTGTTCCTTAATGATATGCGAATATTTGAGGATGTGAATCTACATGAAAAATGAATGTTAGTTTAAACTATGGTCCAAAAATGTTTCCTTACAAAAACTCGGGCAGTTGAAGTTTTAGGAAGAAAATGGAAATTAATCAATATTTTCAATTTTTCAATGCAAAAATAATTTTTAGCTTTAACAGTAGCGTACGTACGGGTATTGAATTCGATATTTTTTAAGAAAAATATGGTACGCCAATGGTTTTTTGCCAAATAAAAATTATTTTTGAATTCCCCGTTCAAATTAAAATAAATGATTTATTTCTCCTGAATTGTTTTCCTTCGATGCGCCATTTTTTAGTAAAAAAATAAAAACCGTTCTATTGTCCGAGAAAATTAATGTAATAATTGAATGCAATTTAGCAATAAATATCTAGTTGCTCTGGCTTTTGACATCTGACAAGTGTCTGTTATTCAAATCTGTTCGCTGTGACATCTTTTTCATTATTTAGTTTTTACAATCTTGTTAATAATGGTGAATTATTCAAATGCAGAGATGGCGGAAATGCATTATGTATATGGCCTTGCCGACGAAAATGGTGAGCAAGCCAGACGGATTTATCACCAGAGATATCCCGATCGTGCTTTGCCAGATATTCGAACCTTTTCTAATATTCATAGTCTTCTTGTTGAAACTGGTTCTGTCCGAAAAGGAACATGTGAAGGGGACCTCTAAGTGTGAGAACACCTGAAATTGAGGAAGCAGTGCTGCACGAAGTCGAAGAACATCCCGAAACGAGTACGAGGAAGATCGCTAGACTCTTAAATATTTGCCATCAAATTGTTTGGAGAATTTTAGTGGATTTTTTGTTATATTCTTACCATATTTTAAGAGTACAGGCACTACTTCCCATTGATTTTCTAAGGCGTGTGACCTTTTGTCAGTGGTATCTTCAAAAAATTACACAAAATCCGCAATTTGAATCTATGGTTTTGTTCACGGTCGAATCTAATTTTTCTCGAAATGCCCCAAGACTGGACACCAAGGTCCCCAGACCTCAACAGTTTAGATTTCTTTTTGTGGGGCTATCTTAAGACACTAGTGTACACAAGTCCTATTAACACTGTAGAGGAGTTAAGAGAAAGAATAGTTGCAGCTTGTGATAGAATAAAAAAACACTCCAAGGAATTTCAACGAGTGCGCAATTCCACGAGAATGAGGGCGGAAGCATGCGTACTAAGTGAAAGGGGCCATTTTCAACAATTTTTGTAATCATTTCGTTGGTTTTAATGTTATTTTTATGTTGTCAGTTGTTGTTGTTCATTACCCCTAATGTTTTTAATTTTTCCAATTAAAGCAATAATAATTTTGCAAGTTAGACAATAGAAGGGTTTCAATTTTTTTACTCAAAAATGGCCATCGAAGGAAAACAATTCTAGAGAGATCATTTGTTTTAAATTGAACGGGGAATTCAAAAATAATTTTTATTTGGCAAAGAACCATCGGCGCACCATTTTTTTAATATCGAAGTCAATACCCGTACGCACGCCACTGTTAAAGCTAAACATTATTTTTGCATTGAATGATATGCAATTTTATTAACTTTTACTACGTACTGAATACCAGTGAAATATCTGAAGCGGTTCTGAAAGTATTAATTAATTTCCATTTTTTTCCTAAAACTTCAAGACCCCGAGTTTTTGCAAGGAAACATTTTGGGACCATAGTTTATAAAGCAAACTAACATTAATTTTCTATGTAGATTCACACCCTTAAATATTCGCATATCATTAAGGAACACCCTGTATAGTATAAGTATAAAAGGGAGGGTATAGTGTTAATAACGAAGGCAGTCAAAAACCTGATGAATTTGATCAGTACTTTGTGCTGGTAGGACCGATTTAGGTCGGTGGCCTTTTGCCACAGATGACTCGGGGCCTACGGTTGAAGGGGCCTCACAAGGCAGAGCAAAATCTGGTGCCTACTTTGATGCAGGGGGGAGAGAGAGGAGGAGGAGGAGACTTTTAGACATGTTAGTGGTGATTTCGCTGAGTTATTATTATATTATTATTTGAGGTGCCCCCTTCAATCGAGGACAGGCCCTAGGCACGTGCCCCTTGTGCCCATAGCGTAAAAACGTCCATGAGATAGGAGATTCGCAGCTGATCAGTCGGAATCAGTCCTGCTTACAGACAGTAAAACAGACGTCAGTCTCATTTTTTACCGGTGAACGAACCCGGGTTACGTCCAACTTCCTGATTATGGCGGAAATTCCCCATGCACTTGTCTGGTTGTCTAGCCATCGCCCCGATACGTCTACAAAAATCGAATCCACCGTGTCGTCCGTCAGATACCCGTAAATTACGGGACCACAGCACTGGCTCGTCTAGTACATACATATACGAGCATGTGTTATTAAAATTATGGTACCAGGAAAATTGGTTTGGAAAAGGCAAGAGAAAAAAATTATAGTGTCTTGAAAGATGGGACCTTCCTTTTCAGAAATAACTAGGTTTGAAATAAAGCTAACGTGTGGTGGAACAGTCGCGAGAAAGTGAAAAAAAGGAGAAAAAGTACCTACTCACCGTTCATTTGCAGAACAATTTCAAGTACGGCTCTGTCATACTACTGTAGTACTGTTCAAAGTTGTCGCCGTTGATACATAGTTTCTTAGAGGGTCTAGGTATTGTAAAACCTCCAGTAGATTCGGAAAAATAAAAATTCCAATGACCATACCATTTACTATGCTAGCCCAAACAATCAAAAGAAAATTTTGTTGGAAATGCAACCAACGCAATACGTGAGGATTTATTTATTACCTTACATGAGTGTTTCGGAAGTTATTCACCCCGTTACGCGTGAAGGTTGATTCGTCCGCGTCTTTATGGAATTTAACTTCAACCCTAGATTATCTTGCAGGAATATCCTCAGCTTGTACAAAGAGTACAACCCATCATCACGCAGCATTTGCTACAGTTTAATCTTGGAGAGACGTGCACTTGTCTAGCCACTTCCCAAGCGCTTGTTGAAAGGACTTTCTTCTACAAGATTCATTACTGCTTCCCCAGTTTCCGTCATTCGGGCTTGTCTAGGTCTCCCACTGTGCCCACTTTGATACGCCTCTGAATGAGCTACTGTGATAACGTCTGGGAAAGCGATCTGATTACACTCGCGAAGCATCGGTAGCATTTTAAAGACCATTTTGGTTTTTCGAACTGATTGGTAAATAAATGTTCTGTTTACCTACGCTGCCAGTGGCTGAGTTGAGTACTGACGTGCGCCGTTCCTTCTCACTTTTGATGCGATCGAGATGCAGGAGCGGATTAGGACTTTGGTACACATGCTACTAGGAAAACCACTAAGATCTCTCCGCCGGATAAAGTCCCAACTTTGATGACGACCTGTATAAACATGGATTGGGAAAAGTCACACTTTCGGGATCTAGGATATTAATATTTATTGAAAATTCGTTTTTAATGTTCCAGCTGTTGAATAATCGTATGTATTTGAAATTTGAGATACTTCCACAGTGAAAATTCGCTTAATATGTGAAGACGCACCCGCCAACATTTAGTTCTTAATATAAACCTGGAGGCTTTTATTGGTTACGAACCCCTTCCCACTTCAGTTGGCCCACTTCAAGATTTGTACCAAAATATGCCTTTATAAACTAAACATGACGAAACTATTTACTTCTAAAACAATTTATTTTCTCAAAAACATTTTAGATACACTCTAGTCGTAAAAAATACATATTTGAAATCACTTAGACCTATAACTAATAGAACACATCTGAACAAATAAGCAATGTGCGAATAAATGCGCGAAGCTAACAAAGCAACAATTGAAAGATTACCATTGGGTAACATCACCTTTACTTTTTATTACGGCTGAAATTCTTTGGGGCATAGTGTTAACCAAGTTTTGGCAAAATTTTGGTGTAAAACAATCCCATATATCTTGAAGCTTTTGTCTAAGTTCGGTGATTGTACGAGCAGGATGTTGTCGTAGAACCTTTTTCATCTCGTGCCACAAAGTTTCAATAGGTGACAGATCTGGACTGCTAGAACCCCATTTCAAAAGTGGTACATTATTTTCTTCCATCCATTTTATAGCCTTTTTTGAGGTATGGCACGCTGCACCATCTTGCTGAAATACAAAATCTTGGCCGGATGTCAAACATTCTTCCATCACTGGTAAAAACGATTCTTCTAAAATTGCCAAATATTTGTTTGTATCCACATTTCCATCAATAAAATGAAGTTTTCCTACTCCTTTTGATGACATACTGCCCCAGACCATAATGGATGCTGGAAATTTCACTTTTCTCTTCAGACAGTCAACATGGAATGCTTCATTTTTTTTGCGAATAACTCTACTGTGACTGTCACCAACACAAACTTCGAATCGGGCCTCATCGCTCCATTGTATTGCACACCATTGTTGAGGTGTCCATTGTCTATGTTCTTTAGCCCATTTAAGCTGATTTTTCTTTTGCAGTGGAGTTAAGAGTGGCTTTTCTTTGGCCTATAAACAAGTTGAGCAACTTTAGGGTTTTTACTTCACTTTTTTTTATAAGAAAACTTACCTTGCAAGTGCTCAATCCCAGTTTGTGGGCCTCTCTATGAGTTGTGGACCTCGAATTCTCCTTCCAGCAGCGTCACTCCACAGAGCACTTAATTGTAAATAATTGGCATGCCTGTTTTTCACGATTATTCTTCTTAATGCTCTTCGGTCGGCATTTGTGATATTACTTTTTTTTCACATATCGTGGCTTAATATTAACTGAACCAGTTACGTTATATCTTCTAACAATATTTCTCACATTGTACCGCGATAAGTCTAACAAAGTTGCAATTTCTGAGTTTGATTTCCCAGAATAAAAAAAATTAATTATCAGTAACCGAATTTTCTCACTAATAACCTTTCCTCTATCCATTTTGAAAACCTTAACTACCCAAAACTATTTTAAACGTATTCTGACAGCTGTGATTAATTAAAACAATTGTCATGGCTTTTATTTTTCACAGCCACCTATGCGTTATAGACTTATTTTGCATTGAAATGAAAATAGGTTGATACGCTATAATTGCAACATGTGTTATTTTTATGCTGCAAATTTGATTAGGGAGTGATAAAGTTGGTGTTTTCTACTATATATTATCAAAATATTCATTGTTAAATTTGGCAGCAGATTTGGACGTTTGTTAATGCATGGCACTCTCGAATTTACCAGCTTCAATATACTGAAAGTTATCATTACATATCTGTTGAATAGTGTGGATTTGTCTGTATTTTGGAAGAAAATAGAATATAAAATACATTCCATCCAATTCCTCATCTTCCTTTACGTCATAATAGTAATCATTTATTAATTTATGGGTTAATGGATTTCTTCAAAGCAATAAAAACATGATGTCCTCTCAATCCTAAAACACAGATAATATGTGTAAGACGTGTCAATCCCTAAATCTCCCTGATGCATAAATGCAATTACTATGGACATAGACAAAAAATTATGAAAAATGTTTCACAAATAATGTCCTTTAAGTCCAAAAATCCAAAAAACTAGTAATTTTATTGTTTGTCTATTTTTCTTTTTTGACTGGCGGGGATATTTATCTGACACTCGCAGGGTTGCCAAGTCTAACGACGATCACATCTCGTGGTGGAGGGTGCGAAATGAATCTTTTACATTTGCTAGTTTTGAATTTTTTCGTAAAAATTTACTAGGTATCATGATTATAAGCATCTTTGATAGATTGCTCGATCCGGAATGGGAAAGATCTCCTATTTATGAAAATATTTTGGTATCATCTAACCGTTGCAATCAGTGCACAAACACTGTGACATATGATTTATAGCATAACCCGCTGCCCTATCAATACAAATTTAACATACAGGTCGCCTAGCCGTGGGGATGCAGTGGTCGGGATGAATATCACGGCAGCAAATGATGATTTGGGCATGTCTGGTAACAACGTATGAAGTGAAACTCGCTAACTTCACAAATTTGAAGCTTTTGTACAATTTCTTTGAAAATGATGAAAGATATGTCTGATTTGGCCTGGTAATGTCGCAGCCAAATGGCAGTCACTCTTTCTGACACAGTCCTGATCGAAAAATGACGATACTTGTGAAATGTATTGATACTTCTAAATATAGGATCGTATCGAACATCCCTACTGTCAAGATGTATAACCCAAGGTACCGACGTAGCTATTTTGCGGCGTCATGGAAATAATTTTAAATTTTCATTTGCATTTTTTCAAGTGTTGTGCAATGATTCTGGGAAAAATGTCACGAATAGTCTTATAAAGCCTAGTAGAGTATAGTTGAACAGTTGGCGGAACTTACTCCACTGGGACCAGGAGGGTGAAACGGGATATTAATGCACAATCTGACAACCCTGTCGCACCCTCACAAAATGGCCGCTGACAACCACACAAGTGACCGTGTTGGCATTGATTAGCATGGAATTAAACCTTCAGAGTATATGTTTTGTGACTGGTACCAAGAGTTGACAGATCCCACACATGTGTCACTCCTTGAAATGCAATAATCAGCTGTATTTAAATAATGTCTAATATAAATATAACCTAGAATGTGTACTCGTGAAAAAAGAAAAATATGGCAAATTTGTAGTTTCTTTTGCAGGTTTTAGGTTTGCTGGTAGGTATATATTTGGGAATTTCTTAATCGCTGTGAATATAGTGTGGATGTTTGTTCAGTTCCTGAACAACGAAAAATATTCAACTTTATGGATGTATGGGTATCAAAAAACCTGAATGGTTTTGTGGGAATATCAATCTAAGGTGCCATAATGGTTCTGATGAACGGCAAGTAAATGAATGAATGTTTGGGAACGAGCAATATCTTTTGGTAGAGCCTGTCATCAAGTAGGTGCTTAATGGCTATCTGCAAGAGGTTTATAGGAAAAAACACCCAGTATCGCATATCAATTGAATAAAATAATATAAACATGAATAAAAAATCAACAATAGTAATTAAAACATGAATTTTATTCAAAAATCAAACATTTCTTTAAATTTTGACTGAATTATATATAATTTCTTAATATTCAATAAGCTGGTGATGTTTCAATGACAAGCTGTCATCTCATACTTTGACAGTATTTTGTTTTCAACATTTCATAGCTATTGGTTGCTAAAATTTGAAGCTCATTCGCTGTATCTGACGGTCTGTTACCCTATAGGTGGAGAATAACGGACTGTTGTTGGTGAAATTGGCCCTTAATATGTTTAATGTCTCTGTTCTACGTGTCCGTAACTCAATATGTTCTAAGAGGATTTAAATTGCGATGAACTAAATCCTTTATGAAGTTATGACGGTGTTGCGTAATTTTTTTCTGTTCCTAGCAGCGCTCATGTTCACCAGTAGCTGGCTTCTGAGATGTTCGTATGCATACATCCAACCTGCTGGAATGTCCATTTCCAGCTGTCCGGTGTGCATCTAGAATGGTCCGGGAATGGCCTGGTCGAAGTCGTACCCGTTTCTTCTTCTTCATCTCCTCTTCCGTATACAGCGAGCAGTATCGCTCAAAGAAACTGCCCGATCAACTACGGACGTGTATTTATGGTTAGCGTTATTGTTAGAAAAGACGGAGGCTGGTGTATAGAATGCACAATGTGACAGGTATCGCTGGGTTTAAGCGAGGTGCTTCTTTGGAATCCCACGGTATTACCGAGTTGAAAATGATGGTCGTTTTTACTGCTAACTTAAACGATTACCATTATTCGCTTCATTTTTCTAAGAGTAGTTATAGCAACAGAAGATAGACGAGGAGAATGAATTAGAGAGAGATAGACTGGCCAAACCAAAAACATGGCGTCTACAAAGCATCTGTCTGTGATCTGGCAAAGCGTTCGACATTATTGACCATTCTTTACTACTTAGGGAATTCGAAGCAAAAAAGTAGGGTGTAGTATTGTGTCCGCCAAGGGCCAGTTTTAGACCCCATTCTCATCCTGATATGACAAACATACAAAATCTAAAGTATTTGCTCGAAATGTAAACCCAATTGTTCAATACACAATTCACATCTACGAATGATCGAACGCATTATTCAAATAAGGCCTTATTTCATCACATGCATTCCTGATTCTGTCTATTAGCATATCTCTTGTGGTTACGGGAGTCTGGTACACTTTTTCTTTTAGAAATCCCCACACAAAGAAATCTAATGGATTCAGGTTAGGGGATCGTGGAGGCCAGGCGACTGGTCCTCCACGGCCGATCCATCTTTCTGGAGAATTTTCGTCCAGCCAGTTTCTGACTATTCTCGAATAATGAGCTGGACAACCATCAAGCTGGAACCAGGCCAATCTTCTTAAATCTAACATAACATCATCCCACATATTTGCATGTTCAGCCTTCAAAAATTCCAAGAAGGTCGCAGCATTTAACCTTGCAGGCAAAAGGTAGGGTCCAAATAGTCGATTACGGTAGTTACCAATCCACACGTTCACACTAAATCCATGCTGAAAATTTCTTTCCCGAACTGCATGCGGATTTTCATGCGACCAAATATGTTGATTATGAAAATTTACCACTACACGTCTAGTGAAGCATTACTCATCGGTCCATAAAACGTTACTTAAAAACTCCCTTTTATTATCAGTTCTATCAAGAATCCACTGACAAAATGTGATTCTTCGTTCTCCGTCCCCTGGCTATAGTCCTTGCACAGGTTGCAAATGGTAAGGACGTCTATGGTCATTTCTAAGAACACGGTGAACATGGCTTGCTGAAATTCCCAAGGCACCAGAAACTCTCCTAACACTTGTGGTCGGATCTCTATGAAACTCACGCAGAATCATACGGGTAAATCTGCGTTGACGAACATTTATGTTTTGATCCCTTTGGAGATTTCCAGAACCATTTTCAATTATTTGGCGATGCACTCTTACAAATACTGAGCGAGTTGGATGTCGTCTGTTTGGAATTCTTCGTGCGTATTCTCTGGCTGCTTCTGCTGCGTTTCCATTTACAAAGTCATACACAAAGTGAATATCCGCAAATATTTTCAGGCACAGCCTACTTCTAAAAATTATCGAGATACTGACTTTTTAACGTTATTTTATCATAAATAATTAAAAATGCATCGAACCTTAAAAATCGAAATATCTCAAAAACGGCTAACTATAGCGAAAATTCAAAAGAGAGCTTTTTTATGTTAAAAATTGCGAAGAATCATTTTTTTTATTCAAAAAGCAAAAAATTGCACTAAGAAAAAATTTTCGGTCATTTTAATACACTATAGGTACAGTAGAGAGCGCCCTCTAGCGGCTACAGTAAAACTATGCCCATGGTTCGTTTTGTCGTACCAAAAAACCCTTGTATACCAATTTTCACATTAAATATTGTTTTAAAAAAACTATTTTACAAAGTAAATTTAAACACCCTGTATTTCGGAAGCCACGCATTTTTCGACCCATGTTTATTTAGACTTTATGCATTAATTTTAAAAGTTCTATCGAATCTTAAAGTTATGCAACAATAAACTGAAACACCCTGTATACAGGGTGTTAGGGAAATAATATTCGTAACTTTAAGAGGTGATTCCTTGCATTATTCTAAGCAAACAAGTTCATTATAACCTATATCCGAAATTCAACCGTTTCGGAGCAAAAAATGCTGAAGTTATTTCCTTTTAGTCATGAAATAAATTAATTTTGTACCTTAATAATTTGAATTCATATGCGTAATAGCGTAAAATGTACCAACACATTTATTTATTAATTAACTGTCTCTAAAAAAATAATTTTCTTGCTTATTAAATACAATTATCCGAAGAAAAACAAACAAAATCCTTGACACAACTGGCAACGTCGTTCTCTGCCTGCACTGCATGTATCATCGCGTGTTGTTGTGATTACTAATACATTTAACTGTAACTTTATGTGATTTACGGATGTTGTTTTTTTTTTCTTTTTTCGTGCATCGCATCGTTTCAAATAAGTGACTGAATATCGTGGCAATTGGTGGTATGTATCGCCACGTACCGGTAAGTTCTGTCATTTTTTTTAAGTAAATGTACTGTACTGAAAGCATTATTAAATAAAACATATTAGCCACAAAACATTGTGTAAAAGTATTCAAGAATTCAAGGCATATTGTCAACAAAAATATCATACAAACGTGAACAATTCGATGAATCAGTTGCGGTCGTCGTGCGCTCGTATTGCGGTTGCGTTGCAGCGTTGCCAGATGTTTGAGAAAATTCAATTATTTACGACTCACTTTCCTGGAATACGATTGATTTTGCAAATTAGATACACGCTTTTTGTGGATGATACAACTGACTCTTCTACAGCAGATAGTTCTGATAAATCCTACAGAAATATACAGGTAAAGCTGAGGAGTGGTTTACCGCTGCTGATGAATAAAGAAGAAAACATTGGAAATTACTTTTTCAACTAGACATATTGATTCATCCAATAGTGTCAGTACGATCAAGTTTCTTGGGATGTCCACATTGAAGTATCTGCGCAAAAGTTAAGTACAAATCTATTTGCAGTGTTGTCAGATATATGACATTTTTCGGATGAATTCATTCGTCATCACTTCTATCGAATGTTTAAGCCGTTTTTTGTTCAAACCTACTTTTGTTTGAATATTTATCCATGGTGGGGATATTTATCAACCATTTGCAGAATACTAAATACAGTGGAATCCACTTATAATCAACTTGCTTATAATGGAAACCCGTATATAATGGACACAATTTGCTCTTGGTCGATAACTGCCCCGCTCATTCAAATATTTCACTCAATAACATTAACCTTCAATTTTTTCCACCCAAAGTGACATCAGTTCTGCAACCAATGGACCAGGGTGTCATTTGGAGTCTTAAACAAATGTATCAAAAACATATGTTGATGAAAATTATGGACCTTCAAGATGTCTACATTACGAAAGCTCTCACCATTTTAGATGCTATAAATTTTCTTACTATTGCATGGGAATTGGTTACTCCAGAGACGGTTCGTAAATGTTTTCGTCATGCGTGTTTAGTGAAAAACATAACTGAAATAGTCAACGATTATCCAGAAGATGAAATTCCATTAAGTGATTTACTGAAAATTAATAGTTTACTGAATATAGACAACTTTAATGAGTATGTAAATGTTGACAATGATTTAATAGCAACACGGGAATTGTCAGACTCCAATTTGGTTAATGAAGGATCCATTGACAACGAACGGGAAGACGAACTAGACAACAACGATGAAGAAGAGCGTCCAGTGACAATTAAGGAGGCATTCGACTGCGTGAAAAAGTTGCAACGTTATTTTCGGCAAGAAGAACAGTACAGAGCCACACTTACCAAATTAAATAAAATTCAACTTGCTGTTCTCAATAATTATACAGAAAAACAATCTGTTCAAATGAAAATTATTAGCTTTTTTACTATACTACAACTATTTAAAACTGTAATGACTCATACGCGTGAGCAACACGTGATCAGAGCTCGATCCCGGCTTCCTTCCAGTACAGCCGTATAGCGTACGACATATGTCGTTTCTGTGGCTTTGCGGTAGTCAACAGCACAGACAGAGATGGAAATAATGGCTGATTGTTCTCCGCCGGTAGAACCAATGAAATCAAAGACGCGCCTCGACCGGCAGACTCATAGGCGTCGGCAACGCATTGGAACGTGTTTCGTTGAGCGATCGCATATTGTGTGTTTTTATAAGAATTGTTGTGTGATTGTTATTGTTGTGGTTTCTGTGGTTACTGTTTTGGTTATACTTAACCATGGAGAGTACAAATGGCACGAGTGGAAGTACTGAAAGCCAGGGAACAAGTAGACGACTTCGTAAAGCACTGAAGAGGGACGCGAAAGAAATCGTGCTCAACGTGTTCAATTATCTAAACAGAACTATGTCGCGGGGAGATGCACTCGCGCGTTGTGAAAGTATGACAGGCGTTCCAGAGTGGACCATTCGCAGGGTGGTGCATGAAAAGAAGAAAACTGGAGCTACTACTGATCCAAAGTTTAATTTGAAGGGACGAAAGGCCGTTAAATTGGATGACGATAGCAAAATGGCGTTAAAGCGAACCGTACATTCATTCTTCTTTAGGAATGAGATACCAACCCTCAAGGCTGTACATGCAGCGATCAAGGAAAATGAAATTATACCCGAAATGAGCGTCGAGGTAATGAGGAATTCCCTGCACGAAATTAATTTTCGTTACGAAACGCGTAATCGGAAGTCAGTATTGATAGAGAGACCTGAAATAGTCGCCTGGCGTCGAAAATACCTACGCGAAATGATTGAATATAGGCGACGAAGCAGAAAAATCTATTATTTGGACGAGACATGGGTAAATGCAGGTCACACAGTTAAAAAAAACCTGGATAGACAAAAACGTAGTGAGTAACCGACAAGCAAGCATTGAAGGTTTGTCAACAGGTCTTCGTGGACCGTCAGGGAAAGGTCAAAGATTGATCGTAACTCATATTGGTAGCGATAGTGGCTTTTTAGAAGAGTGTGACTTGATTTTCGTTTCTAAGAAAGGAGGTGATTACCATGACGAAATGAATGCCAGCTGCTTCGAGAGCTGGTTTCAAGGGGTGCTTCAGCGAGTTGAACCCAACTCTGTGATCGTCATGGATAATGCTTCCTACCATAGTCGTCGAGCCGAACGTGTACCGACTATGGGATCTCGAAAAAGTGACATGCAGCAATGGTTGCGCGAAAAAGGAATCCCGTTTGACGATTCATGTGTGAAAGCGGAATTGTATGAAAAAATTAAACAGCACAAACCTGCGAACATTAGTTACGTGACTGATGAGATGGCCCGTCAATGCGGTGTCACTGTGCTGCGGTTACCGCCCTACCACTGTGAACTGAACCCAATAGAGCTCATCTGGGCTCAAGTGAAGGGTTATATTGCGCGCTATAACACAACCTTCAAATTACCAGACGTTAAGGTTTTACTTGAGACTTCCATACAGCTAGTAACGCTCGAAGCTTGGCAGAATGCTATCCGTCATGTTGTGATGGAAGAAACAAAAATGTGGCAGCTTGACCACCACATCGACACCATCATAGAGCCAGTTATAGTCAATTTCAACGAGGAAAGCGATAGCGACAGTTTATTACTGTCAGATGTAAGTGGAAGCGACGATGAATAAAGGTGATTCCCAAATTTTTGACTTACAATATGTTTCAAACCACTCTTTATTAAGCATGTGACAAATCTAGTTCACCCATGTTAAACATTCATACCCCGCCTATGGACAGCCGACTACTGGTAGTTAAGTGATGTTCACGTGAACATCGATGAGTCATTACAGTTTTAGATAGTTATAGTATAAATAATTTACGGTTTTTGCACATATCCACACAGTACAGATTCCGAAAAAATGCAAATTTCAAAATTACGTATAAAACATTTTAAGCTGTAATGTTATTTCTGCTGCTTTTTTCATTAAAAAAAGTGTTTCTTTTAAGATGGTCATCCGCCTATAATAGACTATTTTTCACAGTCCCGCCGAGCCCAATATAAGCGGGTTGCACTGTATATTTTTCATTCAATATGTATATTGTATGGTACAAAATATTTATGGACATTCTAATATTCTTTCACTCTTAATCCCAAAGTAACTAGTATTCTTAGGAGCTTAATGTCATTTGAAACTGAACTGCTGATTCTATTATGCTGGATTTTTTAAAATAGGTGGGAAATGGCTAATAGTTTCAATGTAGATATCATCCTTGTCATACCTAAAGGCAAATGTTAGCAGAAATAACCACACAACCAACTAACGTTTACATTTTATTTGAAAATCGACCAATACAAATCCGATTTCTGAAATTTCTGTCGTAACATCGATCATGATCTTTGGTTAAGTGTGTTGTACATTAAATGATACCAGACATTATTTTTGGCTCAGTTTACAACTGATACGAGTTTAAATCAAACAACCTATTTCAGGTAATCCGAATATTTTCAATGTGGGAAAATGCAACGGCAATCCATCCATCACAATTTGTTACAGACCGCAATTTTATCGTTATAGTTGTTTTGAAATGTCACTGCAAATGCCAATCAACGATGAAGTCATCAAAGAACTCCGTCTGACACACAAGAGAGGCAGAATCGCACGGAGACAAAAGGTTATTAAAAGTTCAGAATACCAGGACAAACGTTGCAATGGTAGTGGTACAATTAGTCGCGTGAGTGATTGACGAGGTCATCTGATCGAAACGGGATATGATTCAACCAACGTGAAATGATTGCATCAGTAATCTAGTCCAAGTGTACTTTGATTTTTGGCTAAATTGACTGCAGCAGAATTTTCATTACTTGTGCCAAATTAAATATTTGGCTAAGCGCTCAAATTCGTTTGGTGCTTGAATAAAAGAAAAGACAATTAATCATTAGTTTGAAAAGATGGGGGCACAACCCTACGGAAATCACTCCCCGGAGAATCTTGATCAAAGTTTGGGAACAAGCTCTCCATAGCATGCTGATCAAAAGTTGTCATGGGCTCTTTGCAATCCTATGAAGCGTTTTCATGATATACAGAGCAAGAACGCCCCTGAATAACAACTTATCAGATGATTATACATGGTATCCGAGAGCACATTTCTAAAATACTCACAATTATAGAGGGCGTCCTAGTTTAGCTCCACATCAAAAATATTTTTAATTAATTGGAGCCCCTTGTTCTCCCTCAGGCAAAAATACGAAACATTTTTGGGGCAATTTTAGAAAAAAAGTAGCCCCTCCGCCGGTACCATTTTATCGGGCTACATCAGCAATGTCTAGAGTGAAATTACATCCTGAAGCGATGATTTGCATTTAATTGTGAATGAGTTGCATAGGAAGCACGTAAATTAAATAGCAATTTGTCCGAACTTTTATTATATTTTTACGCGATCATTCTGATGTGACACAACACGGTTGAGGTCACCAGGGTTGCCACTGCGCGTTTTCGTGTGTACGCCAAGGGCGCTGATAAGAGCTTGTTGCAAGGAGATATTCTTTGATTATGTACTTGAGAATGGTAGATACAGCTGAAACGTCAGTAAAGTAGTGTATTCGTCAGCCGTGGTTTCATCCGATGAGCAGATTGAGAGAAAACCTCGTAGGACTCCATAATCTGGTCGAATCAAAACTGCACATATACTAAGTGACATATAAATCCGAACACCCAGTTTAAATGGTTTTATTTTAATAAAAGTTGGTGAATGTATTTATCTTACTGTAAATAACAAGTGAAAAAATTGTCAGCCTTATCAGTTGGACATTCCGGTTTTTATACTGCTTTTTTTTAATTCACTAACGCTCTAAAAATGAATATTTCAGCGGCAGTAAAGAATCAACGTTGGCGGATTTTGGTTCTTGACATCCTGTACGATCCGTTACGATGCCTAGAGTACGGAGACCTGTACGATTTTGTCAACTTAGTGAGTTTGATAGGGGCCGTATAGTGGGACTTCGGGAAGCTGGACTTTCTTTTCGGGCAATTGCAGTTAGAGTGCAAAGAAGTGTAGACACTGTGGTTAGGTGTTGTCAGGCATGGCTTCGAGAAGGGCCGTACGCAAAGAGCAAGGGGCACTGGACGCCGCCGTAGAACAACAGACCGTGAAGATCGCCACCTAAGATTATTGGCCTTAAGGGACCGTTTCTCCACTACCAGGTCCATTGCAAATGATTGGTTTGCAGAACACGGAAGACCTATTGGCATGCGAAGTGTTTACCGACGAATGAGAAGTTTTGGTTTGTTTTCATACCGGCCACACTGGGTCCTCCCTTCAACTCGAGAACACCGACGTAATCGCCTTGAGTGGTGCAGACAACGGTCACTCTGGGATCAGGAATGGAACAGTATTGTCTTTAGTGACGAGTCTCGATTTTGTTTAGGCATGCACGATGGTCGTGCCAGGGTTAGAACGCGACGTGGAGAAAGGAGGAATCCACAGTTTTTTGTTGAAAGACATGTTCATCACACTGTTGGAGTTATGGTTTAGGGTGCTATAGCTTATGGTTCCAGGTCACCTTTAATCTTCATCAGAGGTAACATGAACGCGCAGCGTTATATCCACGAAGTTCTAGAACCCCATCTTTTACCCTATCTTGACACCCTGGCAGATCCAACTTTCCAACAAGATAATGCCCGACCATATGTTGCAAGAGTCACAATAGACTTGTTTCAACATAATGATGTCACATTGTTCCCATGGCCACCTAGATCTCCCGACTTATCCCCAATTGAGCACGTGTGGGATATGATGGGTAGGAGATTGCTCAATTTGCAACGTCCTCCTCAGACTCTAGAAGCACTTCGAGAGGAGTTGGTGGTTGCCTGGAATGAGATACCACAGGAGGACATTGACCACCTGATCAGAAGCATGCCTAGGCGCGTTGGAGAATGCGTAGCACATCAGGGTGCATCCACACATTATTAAAGGTCAAAGGGCTTTAAAGCAATGCAATCATTTTGAAATTTTTATCATTTACTTATTATGCTTCATTAAGTACTTATACAAAATTTTATTAAAATAAAACCATTTAAACTAGGTGTTCGGATTTATATGTCTCTTAGTATATATTCAGATTTCATTCTATTATACGTTAGAGATTTTTTCGCGAGATCTCGTAGTGAACCGGAGCGGGAACAGATGGAATTTCCCCTTCATCTCGAAGTTTTAACAATTTCAAGTTACACCGGGAGTGGTTAGATGGCGCATGTTGCGCAAAATGTTTGCTTTAAGCTCCTTGATAAACTTAGCTGCTTTGTTTGAATCTGAAATACAAAGACCGATCGTTTTTTGTGCAATGTACATATATATAAATAAAATCAATCATTTGATATGACCAGTGCGGTTCATATATCTTCGATGACCTTCTCCCTCGTCATTTAAAATCAGGTGGACGTCTTTCTCCATTTATGATTTAATAATTTAACTCAATTTTCAGCACTGCGAAGACAAATTTTCAATTGAGATGCCTGTTTTTTCAATGACATTGACATAAGACCTGTCACCCGCTAGTACCTTACAGACGTTAGCGGGTACCCGTACCACGTGATTTTTTGACATTCGGACGACGTCACATCCGTCTTTCCCTATTCCCGTTCTCCGCGAAAATTTGAGTATCGGTTCCCGGTAGTGCACTGTGCTACACCGTGGACTCGCGAAAAAATCCTTGATGTTTCGATAACCTCTGTAAGCTTTTTCAAGTACAATTGACACCTGTGACAATATATTTTGTCTTCTGTCTTCCAGGTGTTTTTTCCTTTCGCATGTACTACAGATTACACTTACCAATTACATTGGATAACCCGATTCTGGCATTGCGAAGCGATAAACTGTATACATAGTGTGATGATCCCGAACTGCTGTTGCAAATGTGCACGGGAACGCGACGATAAAAATCTAACCTGTTTTTTGATGTCTTGCTTTGGCATTGATAATTTGAATCACACTGCCAAACAATGAAAACGTAAACACATTTTGCCTTTATTTTCAGAAGCATTGTCAGACTATCCAATTGATGCCTGATGATGCTTTTGAATGATGGCGAAACACGTTTTATTGTCAAGCTTTTGGATAAATGAGTCGATTCATATTTTAGTGTAGACATTCAAAATTATTTTCAAAGTGTCTAGTAACAAAGCTGTTTTTTTTAAGTTGGTATTATTTTGACAGTTGGTAACACAATAAGTTCGGTCATCGCGTTATCAGCCGTTTTGGACACGTTCATTGGCTAGCCCGCAGCTTTGATTTGACGCCCATGGATTACTGGTACTGTTGAGGACCGCTGTGACACTAACGAACAACAATTGATATCCTTAAGCAAAATATCCGTCGAGCTATTGATGAAATAACCTACAAACTATCGAAAATGTGCTTCAAAATTGGGTTAAGAGGTCTACTGGACTACTGCCAGGCCAGCCGCGGCAGTCATTTAACTGAAATCGTTTTTCATAAATAAAATCGGAAGGTGTATTCTTTCGGATAAAGTATCGATTGTTACATATTATTGAAGAGTGTAGTTTTAATACCAATTTAAACAAGAAACCAACGGATGGCCAACTACAAGATGCTATGTATGCGTTTTTGCACTCTCTTGTGATCTTCATTATTTAGGAACGTCTCAAATGTACGTTGTGACTCTCGGTCATAACATTATCAGTTTTTTACCATCCTCCATGGACTGGTATTGGTTTAATGTCAGTTTAATGCAAAAAAAACAAAAACGATGCAAAAAATAACCTAACAATCTTGACACAATGCCACTTTCGTTATTCCCACTATTTCGGAGCGTACAACCTCGAATAAAAAGCTGGATTTCAAAAATGAGTAGCTCAGGTGCATGACACTCTAGAGCACTAGAACGGTATTGACAAGTGGTCCGAGTAACACAAATGAGGTACTGTAAAGCGGCTCTGAAACAACATACAAGGTGGCGCATCGAAAACGAAACAGACGCATTTACTGGCAGCTCAGATTTTGGAGCGTTTTTTTTTGTGGCAAAAAAGTTATTTCTTGCAGAAAGATAAGGAAAAATCTCGTACTTATTTTAAATAGGAATTTTACATAGTTTGCGATTGATTTGACCAAACTTTGTTGCTAAAATAACTTGTAACGCTTTATTACATAAATTAACCATGGTATTAAGCGGTGATCTTTTGTTCGATTTGGTAGTAATAGGTATAATTGGTAGGGGTTCGGAAATTGTCGTATGACGTCGACGCGGTTTTTCCGTTTTTTTTCCCGGTTCGCGAAACGTTCGGAAGGAAAGCGATACCGTTTCGGAAACTAGAAACTCGGCGCTTTACCGGGAAGTGGGAGCCGTCGCGGTGAGAGGAACGGATCGGATCGAAAACGGCCGGTAAAGTCGAAAAAACCGGTAGATTTTCGTTCTGTCCGACGTTCAACATAGGTTTCCGCCGAAGACAAAGGAGCTGCGAACCTGGCGATTTTTGCCAGAGAAAGCCCCGGCTTCGGGCTCAAAGATAGCGGCTTTCTTTTTTTTTCTTTATGCCTTTTCGTTCGAAAATTTCGATTTTTTTGATTTCCTCGACTACGCGCTACTTTCCGATTTTACCGGTTTTTTTCCGGGTTCGCGGAACGTTCGGAAGGAAAACGATACCGTTTCGGAAACTAGAAACTCGGCGCTTTACGGTGGAGCGAGAGTTGTCGCGGTAGGAGGAACGAACGCGATCGAAAATGGCCGGTAAAGTTGAAAAATCGGTAGATTTTCGTGCTGTTCGACGCGCTTTTTCTATCTCCTCCGAAGATAAAGGAGCTACGAACCTGACGATTTTTGCGTGAGAAAGCCCGGACATCGGACTCAAAGATAGCGTCTTTTTTTTCCTTTATCCCTTGTCGTTCAAAAGTTTCGATTTTTTAAAAATTGCCCGACAACACGCTACTTTTCGACGCGCGAAAAAGTCACTTTGTCATCCGACTCTGTGTTCGCCTATTACTACCGTACGTGAGCGAGTAAAAATTATACAGCTATCGAAATATAACGATAATGAGCTGAGGAAACGATTCTGACCGTTAGAATTATCGTCAAATTTCGAAAAAGTAAACTTTGAGCGCCTCAAAAGTACCGATGACAGCCGTTTTTCGGCGTACTTTGTCTTCGTCGATACGGACCTGCGTTACGGAGCGACGTAGCTACGATTTTTTTTCGCAAAACGAAAGACCAAAGTCTCCTGATTAAACCGACATACGGCACGTTACCCGATCGCATTTTTTAAACTCGGCAGATTAGAAAATTCAAAGATATGCAGATATTTTTAGTTTGAAGTTTCAATTTTGAATTTCCCCTCCAGATCCCCAGATTCCTGTTAGGCGGGGTAATGTAGGTATAATCGTATTACGAAAGCGAGCGAGTGCGAGCGGAACGTCCGAAACGTGCCATTTTCGGCTTTATGTTGGTCGCTTCATCGAATATTGGATCACGCCAAATAGAATTGTCCTTTTTTACGCGTGAAAATCAACATTTTCGAAAAGATTCAAAATTTCTATATTTCATAGTCTAAACGGACCGGACTATAGCCATTATTATAATGATAATCAAGTAGTATGCCTTGGCAACGATGTAATTTTACCGGCAGCTAAGCATTTAGGCTTTGACGTTTAGCGATTTGTTTACAAAAGTCATCATCACTTTCAATACGATAAATATGATTGTAAACCCTAATGAGTGGCATAATTTTAGATGAACGTTTATATGGATCCATCCTAAAAAGGCAACAAGTCCACAATATAGCAAAACTTTGTGCTTATAGCAGTGTGTCTCGCAAGTGTCTAGTGGTGCAGAGTGTTTTTCGGTTCAGACGACGTACCGCAGTGTATCTATAGATAATTTAGTTCATCTTTCAAGACGTTTGAGAGCGGTTTAAAAGGTAGCCTTATTAATCGTCAGCAAATTTAAATGAGGTAAACAATTTTCATTCCTGTCTTTTACCCCCAACTATGTAGTGGAATCGGGTGTGACGGTTAGCAATTTGTAGAAGTCATCATCAGCTTAAATACGACAAATATGATTGTAAGACCTAATTAGTGCCAAAGATCAATTCCTGAAGAGACCAGAAATCCACAACATTTGAGCAAGACTTTGTGCTTATAGCATAATATAATAACAAATAACAACAGTCTAGTGATACCCGGTGCCTAGTGTTTACAGTTTTTCGGTTCAGACGAAGTGCCTCAGTGTATATCTATCGTGATAATGTATTTCATCCTTGAAGAAGTTTGAGAGGTACCCTTATTAATCGTCAGCAGATTTAAATAAGGTAAACATACTTTTCATTCCTGTCAACAGTGTTCCCAGATCTACTGAAAAATCAGTAGATCTACTGATTTAGGGTTCCGTCTACTGATCTACTAATTTCATTCTTAAATCTACTGAAAAAATCAAGTCAAGTAAAGTATAAAAAAAACTTGAGTAAAAATTAAAAAAACAAGTCACAATAGCAAGTGCTTTTGTGCAAAACTGGTTCTGTAAAGCAAGATTGAATTAAATACTACATCGTATCGTATTTCCCACCGCCATCTAGCGCTTATTTTCTAAAGTTACTCAAATCGCCGTTGCGGGCCCCTACAGCCTACAGGTGTTGCAGAGTTGCATTATCCTCAAACAGATGGCACTTTAGTCAGCTGTCCGCTGTTTTCTGTGTAAACTTAGTGATATGGTGATTCCCCGATTTCAAAGAGTTTCGATTGTAGTACCCAAAACCCAAATATTAAGTGAGAGAAAGAAATTTTGATTAATTATTGATGTTTGGTGAAGTTTATTGAGGTGAAATTCAAATAAAATGAGGTAAGTTACTTTATTTATTATTATAGGTTGAAAACAAAAGAAGTAATTTCATTTTAGGAGAGAACATGAATCAGAATCTGATGATTCTGGAAGCGAAATTCCCTCGGGAAGCAAGCAAATTAAATATCCGCAAAAGTTTAATAAAACGTGGCTAAATGATCCCGATTTCAAAGGCTGGTTAGAGCAAGGGGAAGAAAATAGTGCCTACTGTAAAGCTTGCAAGAAAAATATATCAGTCAAAACAACGGGAAAGCAGGCCCTAGTAAGGCATATTGCCAGCGAAAGACACAGAACAAGTTTGAAATCTGTAAAAGGCCAGTAAACATTAGCATCTTTTAAAAAGTTTAGCAATTTGGAGAAAACGACAAAAAAATCTGAAATGCACATAGCAGCTTTTGTCTCGGAACATAATTTATCCTACAATATAATGAACCATTTCGTACAACTTCTTCCCAAAATATGCCCCGATTCAGAAATAGCAAGAAATATTAAATGTAAACCAACAAAATGTTCCGCCATAGTAAACAAAGTAATTGGAAAAAGACAATTAGATAACTTGTGTGCTATTTTAAAAAGCACGAAATTTTCGTTAATTGTTGACGAATCTACGGATAGAGGCTGCACAAAGCATTTATGTTTAATAAGTAGATATCGCCAAGTTGACAAGTAACTTTAACGAAAATTATATAAGTTCTAATTGTGTTTAATTTCATATGAAAGTTAGTCAATTTAACTATAAAGGGATCGCCCTTTTCAAACAGATATAACAAGAAAATATAAAAAATATACTTTCTGATAATGTTTTTGTTTTTTAGAGTTACTGACAGTTTTCTGGCCTTGATATCCCTCCAAGGAGCTACAGCAGATGATCTTCACGAAAAAATAGTCCGTTTTTTCGATAACAATGGGATTCCCTGGCGAAATAATTTAATCGGTTTTGCCTCGGATGGTGCCAGCGTGATGGTCGGTAGACTCAATTCATTAACTACAAAACTACAAGCACAAATACAAAACTTGTTCACACTCAAATGTATATGCCACAGTTTTAGTTTATGTGCATCAAATGCGTGCTCAAAATTACCTAGGCGTGCCGAAGACTTGGTTCGCAATGTATATAATTTTTTCTCGAACAGCCCGAAACGTATTGATACCCTCAAAGAGTTTCAAACATTTTCGGAAACCCCTATACACAAGATCCTACAACCTTCTCAAACAAGGTGGCTAAGTCTAGAAAGTGGTGTCAACAGAATTCTAGAGCAATATAATGCTCTTGTTTTATTTTTCACTGATGCCGCTATATCTGAAGGAGTTTTAGCTGCTCAAAATATTTTAAATGATTTGAAAGATCCACTGACAAAAGCATTTTTACTGTTTCTACAATTTGTTTTGCCCCTTTTTAATAACCTAAATAGAGAAATGCAGGCAGAAAAACCCAAAATACATAGTTTATATAGTTCTATTAGCTCAAGTTACAAGGTTTTACTAGAATATTTTATCCAAAGGGGCCATTATCGAGTCACAACCCTTAAAAGCTATTAATTATAGAGATCCCGGAAACTTTTTACCACTAGAAGAACTTTATTTAGGGGCTAAGATACCTCTACTAATGTTAGATAGAGATTCTAATTTAACTTTAGGAAAAGATGTTTAGAGTTTTTTGTAGAAAATGCACACCAGATATGCAAGAGATTTGATTTTAACAATGAGGTGTTAATTAACATGAAATTAATTGACCCTGCAACAATAATTAATGATAAACCACCTAGTGTCATTCCCTTGGCAAAACATTTTCCTAATTTAGTTAATGAAAATCAAATTCAACCGATAGACAATGAATGGCGCTTGCTTAGAAGTAATGAAATTTTAAAAGATTTTCCTAGCAATATAAATGCAGAAGAATTTTGGGCAAAAATTAGCAAAATTCAATATGGAGATGACTCCTTTATGTTTCCTCTACTTTCAACTTTTGCATTTAATATGCTGTCCTTACCACATTCATCTGAGAATGTGGAACGCACATTTTCACAAGTTAATCTCATGAAAACTACTCATCGAAATCGCCTTTCGAGTGTATCAATAGTAGGTAACTTGCACACTAAAAATTATTTGAAAACTAGCAATCAAACATGCTTTTCTGTGGATTTTGGCGAAGATATTTTAAAATATCACAATTCCAAAATATACAAAAAACAAAGTGAGGAAGGGCTCACAGATGATGACTCGGAGTCAGATAACTAAAGGCAAAAATTAATATTATGTATTATTTTGAATATTTTGTTCTTTTAAAGTTTGTTTGTATACATTTTGATATGTTAGTTGAGGTTTTTATATAAAATAAAAATATTTGTAATAATTTAAAAACCTTGATTCTTTATTGAATATCTCATCTCTATATTTTATTCTAAGTTTTACTGGTTGCCTATGTATACACGTAAAAATACTGAATTCTACTGATTTTTCGAGGCGACACCTACTGATAATCAAAAAACTCATCTGGGAACACTGCCTGTCAAATCATAAAACATTTACACTGAAGAAAGAACGTGCTATCCTTAGGCGAACACGGTTCACATATGTCAAGTGTCAAGCGCCATTTTTTGTAAGTGCGGTAGCTAGACATGCGACGTTGCCGGATCCTCACATAAATCGGAGTTTGTCATACATTTTTATAGAGGGCATTAATGCTATATCGAACATTTTATAATGCCATTGTGTGTTATTTATGGTGACACATGCGACGTTGCCGGCTCCTCACATAAATCTGAGTTTGTCATACAATTTTATAGAGGGCATTAATGCTATATCGAAGATTTTATAAGGCCATTGTGTGCTATTGATGGTGACACATGCGACGTTGCCGGCTCCTCACATAAATCTGAGTTTGTCATAAAATTTTATAGAGGGCATTAATGCTATATCGAAGATTTTATAATGCCATTGTGTGTTATTTATGGTGACACATGCGACGTTGCCGGCTCCTCACGTAAATCTGAGTTTGTCATACAATTTTATAGAGGGCATTAATGCTATATCGAAGATTTTATAATGCCATTGTGTGCTATTAATGGTGACACATGCGACATTAAAAAATGAAAAATGAATGAATAATGAAAAATGCAAAATGAAAAATGAAAAATGAAATATAAAAAATGAAATATGAAGAATGAAAAATGAAAAACGAAAAATGAAAAATGAAAAACGAAAAACCAAAAACGAAAAACGAAGAACGAAAAACGGACAACGGAAAACGGACAACGGACAACGGAAAACGGAAACGGAAAACGGAAAACGAAAAACGAAAAATGAAAACTTATAAAAGATGACAGGTACCAGATACCAGATACCAGATACCAGAAACCAGATACCAGATACCAGACACCAGTTACCAGACACCAGACACCGGATACCAGATACCAGACACCAGATACCAGACACCAGATACCAGATACCAGAAACCAGATACCAGATCCACATACCAGATACTAGATACCAGTTACTAGACACCGGATACCAGATACCAGAAACCAGATACCAGATACCAGACACCAGACACCAGATACCAGATACCAGATACTAGATACCAGACACCAGATACCAGATACCAGATAGCAGATACCAGAAACGAGATACCAGATACCAGATACCAGATAAAAAGATAGCAGATACCAAATACCAAATACCAGATACCAGATACCACACACCAGATACCAGACACCACATACGAGATACCAGATACCAGATACCAGACACCAGATACCAGACACCAGTTACCAGACACCAGATACCAGATACCAGACACCAGACACCAGATATCAGATATCAGATACCAGATACTAGACACCAGATACCAGATACCAGATCCACATACCAGATACCAGATACCAGACACCAGACACCAGATACTAGATACCAGACACCAGGCACCAGATACCAGATACCAGACACCAGACACCAGATACCAGACACCAGATAGCAGATACCAGAAACGAGATACCAGATACCAAATAAAGAGATAACAGATACCAAATACCAAATACCAGATACCAGACACCAGATACCAGACACCACATACGAGATACCAGATACCAGATACCAGACACCAGATACCAGATACCAGACACCAGATACCAGATACCAGATACCAGATACCAGAAACCAGACACCGGATACCAGACACCAGATATCAGATACCAAATACCAAGTACCAGATACCAGATACCAGATACCTGATACCTGATACCAGACACCAGATACCAGATACCTGATACCAGACACCAGATACCAGATACCAAACACCAGACATCAGACACCAGATACCAGACACCAGACAACAGACACCAGACACCAGATCCCAGACACCAGACACCAGATACCAGATACCACACACCAGATACCAGATACCAGACACCAGATATCAGATACCAGACACCAGATACCAGATAAAGAGATAACAGATACCAAATACCAGATTCCAGATACCAGATACCACACACCAGACACCAGATACCAGATACCAGACACCAGATACCAGACACCAGACACCAGATACCAGATACCAGACATCAGATACCAGATACCAGACATCGGATACCAGATACCAGACACCAGATACCAAATACCAGATACCAGATACCTGATACCAGATACCAGATAAAGAGATAACAGATACCAAATACTAGATACCAGACACCAGATACCAGATACCAGACATCAGATACCAGACACCGGATACCAGATACCAGATACCAGACACCAGATACCAAATACCAGATACCAGATACCTGATACCAGATACCAGATCAAAGATGCCAAAGGATAAAAAATGATTAGAGATAGGGATAAAGTTATCGCTAGCATTGCATTAGCATACCAGCAACTGCGCTACGTGAGGTTTTAAATAAAGACATCAACGTGCAATATTTTGCATAGCGTTAGCGTGCCAGCAACTGCGCTAGTTACATATTATTGAAGAGTGTAGTTTTAATACCAATTTAAACAAGAAACCAACGGATGGCCAACTACAAGGTGCTATGTATGCGTTTTTGCACTCTCTTGTGATCTTCATTATTTAGGAACGTCTCAAATGTACGTTGTGACTCTCGGTCATAACATTATCAGTTTTTTACCATCCTCCATGGACTGGTATTGGTTGTCAGTTTAATGCAAAAAAAACAAAAACGATGCAAAAAATAACCTAACAATCTTGACACAATGCCACTTTCGTTATTCCCACTATTTCGGAGCGTACAACCTCGAATAAAAAGCTGGATTTCAAAAATGAGTAGCTCAGGTGCATGACACTCTAGAGCACTAGAACGGTATTGACAAGTGGTCCGAGTAACACAAATGAGGTACTGTAAAGCGGCTCTGAAACAACATACAAGATGGCGCATCGAAAACGAAACAGACGCATTTACTGGCAGCTCAGATTTTGGAGCGTTTTTTTTTGTGGCAAAAAGTTATTTCTTGCAGAAAGATAAGGAAAAATCTCGTACTTATTTTAAATAGGAATTTTACATAGTTTGCGATTGATTTGACCAAACTTTGTTGCTAAAATAACTTGTAACGCTTTATTACATAAATTAACCATGGTATATTCCACAGCAGAAACAGTTGAAATTATAGAAATATTTTTCGGAAATAATCAGTGCGCTAATAGAACAGCAGAAATATTTAATGAGCGACATGAGTAACGTGCATCGAAAATATGTTCTAGAACTTGTAGCTAAATTTCGGGAAACTGGGTTAGTCGCCAATAAAAAACGCAACATTGAAAATCCCATAAGGAACGAAGCAATAGAAGTGGGGGTTTTAGGGCAAGTTTATGTAGATCCTACGTTAAGTACCCGCAAATTGGAGACTGTGTGTGGTGTAAGTCGGCGTACTGTCCAACGGATTCTAAAGGCCCATAGTTTTCATCCGTATAAAATTCACCTGGTACAAGAACTTAATGAAGACGATTTTGATCGGCGATTACAATTTTGTGAAGATATGAGTGAACGAATTATAAACGATGAATATTTTCTATTCAACACTTGCTTTTCCGACGAATGTTCCTTTTTCGTAAATGGCGTAGTAAATCGTCATAACTGCCGATATTGGTCCGATTCTAATCCCAGAATTTATCATGAGGTTCATACACAGCAGCCACAAAAATTAAATGTTTGGGTTGGTATTTTTGGCGATCATTTAGTTGGTCCTTTTTTCTTACCTGGAAATTTGACCGATAAAATGTATTTGGAATTACTGGAAGACGCCATAGATCCTGCATTATCAGCCATAATTGAAAGTCAGCATGATCGGCGGTACATTGCGAATAGGTTGATGTTCCAACAGGATGGTGCACCACAACATTACGCATTACGTGTTCGACAATATTTAGATCAGACGTTTCCAGATCGATGGATTGGTAGAAGAGGTGCCATTAAATGGCCCCCAAGATCGCCAGATTTATATCACCTTTGGATTTATTTATGTGGGGTCATTTAAAAAGCAAAATCTATGCTGCTCAGCCAACATCATTAGAAGACCTGCGACAAAGAATTGTAAATGAGTGCCTTCAAATTACTCCTCAAATATTGCAAAATGTGCGGCAACGTTTTGAGCAAAATCTTTATTATTGCATGGAGAGTCATGGTGGCCATTTACTTGCCTAACGGGTCAGTTCATTCTTCATTCTTAAATTACTTTGCTGCCAAATGTATTGATCTCCACTAATGATGATGTATTAGTTTTATTTAAGCTTTAAATCAATAAATCTTCAAAACTACTGAACTGAAGTATATTAATTTTATATCATTATAAAGGGAATTGAAAGACCTTTAAGATAAGGTATCACTCGACCCCCTTTCCATTTAAGATTTTGGGGGTGGTGTCACCCCCGCTTAGGGGGCTGCACGTGCTAAAAGTGATTTTTTGCCAAACTTGTGTCCCCCTGGAAAACAAAATCGACGAGATCTGAATATCATCGCTTAGTCTACACATCATAAATTGTGACCGTGTATCCTGGACATCAGTAATTATTGATGTGTACGGTTACGTAGATATCCACTGATATTGACGGAAACATAAGTAAATACTGATGGTAAGGATCAACGAATTCAGACTAGATAGAATGTGCCAGCCAACGATATGTTTGTCTTCAAAATCTTATGGTCTGTAGTCAGGATGAAAGTGCATACGACAAGTGATAGTTACGTCATTAAATTCGTATTTTTAGTGTTATTCTTGCAAAGTGCGACTGTTTGAACATAACTGTGCTAGATAATTTTAGGAGATATTCTTGCATAATTTGTAAAGAGTGGCAGAAGCCTAGTGAAGCAAAATGTTTCCACAGGAAAGTATTTGATATAATGTTGATGAATGATTGAATGAAATGCATACTTGGCATCATAGCATACCTAAAAATAAGGTATGACATGACCCGTCATTCCATTTAACAAATATCCAAGTTGGCTGCTGTATTACTGAACATTTTTTGAAAGATATGCAAACTTGGCAACAGAGCCTCCGCAAAATCGTCGTGCTGTGCCACCCAGGTGTTCAAGCATTCCAAACACCGGAAGTGGCAGATTTACGTTTTGATAGATGCATTGTGCAAACCGACAGCGGTACCGAACAATTATTTGAACATTGCAGTTTTTCACGCTTCGCTGATTCTCCAACACTGTTGCATGCCCTTGTATAAGTCCGAGTTATCAACGGGGTATTTTCCACGCGGAAAAATTGGATTTTTAATAGTTGTAATTGATTATCTACATCCACTTTTCAACGGAGATGCAGTTCATGCTCATTTCAATTTTCACGCCAGTTAGCGAGGAGGAAAATTTCGAAAATGATATATTATCACAAAAAAATATTTCCGTCCATCTGTCGGTACGGTCATCTGCTATAACTTGGAAAGTACTTGTTGAAATTTTAAGAAATCAGGCTCAATCCAAGCGCAGCGGACCAAAAAATGGCATCAAGTAGGTTATGTTTAGCACAAAACAGATCCTCTGTGAAAAAAATCAGTCAAACAGGTCCATACAATTAGTCCATAGACATTCTTTGCCTGCCCTACCGACAGTGCATCTGGAAACGTCGCCTCTCACCGATACTTAACACGGTCAGACGTGGCAGCGCGGTCGGAGCATAGGAAACACTATGCTGTGGCGCGGCAGAAACACGTGTAATACCATACCAGAACAACAGAACACACTCCAAGGCCACGGTCAGTAAGCACTGTTGAGAATATTTTTAAGGGCTAATGTACGCACAAATCTATGATGTGTGAAATATGTCTAATAGCTGCGTAAAATTACCAAGGTTGGGAGCGTATAAATGTACTAACATCAAAAGATTGACATTTACCCTCGCCACCGCCAAGTTTATTTACTTTTAATTTTTTTTTCAAAAATGATCAGCATTCTCTGAAACGTCAAACAACGAATTTTTAGCGTCTGTCATTATTTTTCGTTATCTGCCAATTTTCCTGCCGTCACTGGATCGATTTCCAAAAACTAAAAAAGCTTCTGCATCCTTAGCATAGTAGTAGTATAAGATTAGCGGACAGACCGACTGACAGAGAGACCGACTTGGTTTTTCGTGATGTGCATGTCATAGAACATCCACAACATAATATCTCATTTTTTTAAATATGCACGATTCCAATACTTCCCCGCCAGTAGTCGTTCGAGTGTACTGAAATCTCATAAAGATGTTTATAATTTAAGTTTGTCCGGAACTGCTAGATAAGTATTTTCTTTGAAGATAACACGTTCCCATCATATTTCAAGCCATTTTACTCACAAATATAGGATCCGCTGAGTGGGAACGTCTTGGCCGTGGCCAGTAAGTCCCGGTTTGTTTGTTATTATAATTGCCTGGCTTCATGAGCGATCACGAACGAAAACACTGCGATCTGATAATGTTTTCATAACGTGACGGCAATCGGAACAATAAATTTTATATTTTATAGGCCTGCACTACAGATAAAATTGCTTAGTTCACACGGAGAAGTAGGGGAAGCATTCAGATGGCAAGAAATTTAAAATCTAAAGCTCTAAGTTTTTTCAGAACCACTAGCGGATTGTACTTTGTTTTTCACCGAAGTTTGAGCTTAAAGTACCTCGGCAGGAAGCTATAGCTGGCTTCCGTGGTGACGGTGGTAGATACCCCGTAAACATGAGGCCTTCTGAGCGATGCCACAAACATGTCGGCTTTCCGTTGTCATGTGCTAAAATCACGTGACCTTTTTTGTTACTGTTTTGATCACTTATGAGCAATTTGTATTTCTCTTCATTAATAGTAGAGTACCGATTCTTAGACCAAACCTTTTTCAATGATTTTCTTTTGTCAAATTTCGTAGTGTATTGTACGTATTACATCTGTCATTCTCAGCGACTCAGTATTGTATTGAAATCTTTTAGACGCTAATGTTAAAGTATTATTAACGACTATCTTCGAAATTTTCTCACATAATATCGTTGGACCCTCGTACAGTTGGTAACCAACGCGCCACCTTGTGACTTTACACGTACTAACCGTATAGGGATATTTCGTTCTATCAAAATACCTTCTTCAAGGCCATTCATTTAACCTTCTTTTAAAGTTTACTTTCCTATCAAGATACCTTCTGTAAAATTTGATTTACTATCAAGATACCTTCTTTTCATTGCGTATCGACGCGTCCAGCGTCATTTTCTTTCTGCTGTGATTTTGGTTGTGTGCGGCCGTTTTTTTTTCGTTAACTTCCAGATTTTGGGATATTAACGCCCCAAGCACCAGTTTATGGAGTAGTACCCTTTTATTGTGTACCTTACGTTCAGTTGTGTTGGTTTGGGTACTACCAGCCCTCCATTTTTTTATGGGATTTTAACCTCCAGCGTGGAAAGATATTGTGGAGAACCACCATTCACAGACGATTTTGTTGGAAGCCATCTCTTCCCCTTTATAAAAATCCTGATGTGAACAGGTTTTTTTATACCATAAATTTTGAGAACAAGGCAAGCAGCCCCTACTTTGTGACATTCACTGTTCACTACTGGCCACTGATTTTTGACCTGAGTTTTTGAGAGCTGAGAACATCACAGCTACGCCTAGAGCTGTAACTGGAAGAAGACCATTGTCCAGATAAGTTTAAGTTTAGGCGTTGAAATATTTGTAAGACCTATATTTGTAAAGCCTTAGTACGTGTACCATGGTAAACGTTTTGCAGGTCTCTTAATTTTATTGTCAGGTAGTTTTTAATAACACCTTTTCTTTTAACTTGCATTCCAATGGTGGAGCATATGTGCTGCTTGTTTTGGCAATATATTGGGATTCTTTTTTAGATATCTTGTTTTACTTGGCTCTCTGTATACAGTTAATTAGGTTTCATCATTAGTATTAGATTTTTTTTCTTTGTGTGGTGGTCAAGCAAAACAAGTTCCGACTAACGTCTCGGGGATTTGTCCGTCTTGAGTCACTGGCGCTCTTAACACCCCCCCCCCCCCCCCCCCCTCTACTCTCCGCTTTATTGAGCTGTTTTGCTTTGACTGATCCTTAGATTTCATTTATAGTACTTTACTCATTAATTTAATTAAAAAAAGGAAAGAGGGATCACACTACCATTTCCTCATATTTATAAAAAAAGGCGTGGCACCGTCATCATTGTTTTCCTTTGGGGGTTACACCCGTATCTAGATGTCTGCTACTGTTCCTTTATTGCGGACACGCCCACGATTGCCCTTTGTTTTTATATCTATAAATAACTCCGTGGCCCATGGCATATGCGACCGATAGGGCAAATGTACGGGGAAATATGTGGCGTCTCGTATCTAAAATTGCGACACACCTTCCCCCACCCCCTACAACCCTCCAATTTTTACCCCTAAACAATTTTTTACAAATAATCAGGACCCTCTGAAGCGTCGGAAAACAAAGTTTGAGCGACGTTTATTTTTTTGTTTTTTACCTTTAGGGCTGCCACCACTGAACCGATATTTAAAAAATTACTAAGCTAAGGAACCTTGTATGAAAATTTTATCAAAAGAACAGACCGACAGACAGATAGACGGAAAAGTGACATGGTTTTTTATACCCTCCAAAAAAACATCTCATTTTCAAAATTTTGGTTTTGGATGGTAGCGTCATAAAAATAACAGATCGCGACAAGCGGTGCTGCTCAGCGAAGAATCAATGGTGCTAATCTTGGATAACCAAATTCAGCATCTTTAAAGAGTAACTTAAGACAGTTATTTTTGACGATTAGTTTTATTCATCCTTAATCAAGGACAGATTTAGTGCCTCCCCTAGACGCCCAAGTCTACCATTTTGCCATATTAATACAATTGAGGGCGTGCAGCGCCGTTTTTTGAAGTACTTGACATTCAAATTGGATGGTATCTATTCGATCCGAGGCAGTGATCAAATGACTATGCTGCTTAGATTCGAGATGCAGTCGCTAGAGTTAAGAAGATTTGATAACAGTTTAAGATTTCTTTATAAGCTCGTCCATAATCAAATTGACTCTCCGGTCTTGCTATCCAAACTCAGTTTTCATGTGCCATTTCGCGCTTCACGTAGATGTCCGGCATTTTATTTGAATACGCCAAGATCAAATGTTTTGATCAGGTCTCCCATATACTTTATGTGTTCCAACTTTAATGCAATAGCAGATAATTGTGATATTCATTATGACAGTATCGTTGAGGTAACGACTAAATCCAATGATTACTACTATCTACTATACAACTTTTGATGTGCATACTTTAATGGTAGTCTAAATGGTAGTCGTCCTTTTCTAAATATTTTTTTTCTATTTTGTATTTACAATTATTTACATTGAAATATTTTATTTTTGTATGATTTATGAACACTTTTGTTCTTTTTCACTTATATTGTCCTATAAATGGATACTTCTGTTACGCAATAAAGAATTATTATTATTATTACTATTATTATTATTATATTGCCATATTGTTATGTCTTGCAGTAAAAATTACTTCGCCTGGCCTGAATCATGAGACACTTGCCCTCAGAAGCGATGCTCAAGTACTGAAGGCATAGGTACGAAATTTGAAAATAGGCGAATCAATTTCTATCGGTAACATGTTAATTAACATAAATTGATTTTGTACATTTACCATTTCTAGTAGAGTTATTGTTAAAAAAAGTGTTCTTGTATGTACATTCACCATAATGACTGATTAACAAATACCAGAAGTTACCCATTCAAGGGCGGATCCAGATTGGGGCGATACAGATTGACCACGATTTTTTGTTAGCGGACAAAGGTTTGAAAACATTCTTAGTAATTTTAAGAAAGTTACTATTAAGGACTATTTTTTTTCTCATATAGTTTGCTTACAGTCTTGCGGATACAAATGACAATTTGTGGTTGCTGTGGAACTACAGACTGGAATTAAAATACCTTCATATTATTTTATGACCAAAAATGAGACGACAAAAGTATGGAAACATATTTTTTATTATAAAGTTAAATACAATAACTCTACAAAATTGAAAAATGCTGTTTAGCTAATATTTGGTAGCATACCCTTTAGCATTCAACAAAACTGAAATATTTCCAAACTGTGGTATTTAAAAAAACGGGTGTTTTTATTTTCAGAGAATTTGAATATTGATAAGATAAACCTTGTATTGGTACGGGAGCCAAAGGTAGACTTTAATATTTATATTATTTGTTCCTTCACAATTTTAATTTAGGTATATGAAATAGTTCATAATGATTATATTTGTCTCCAAACGTTTGTCCGCTACTGTACTGCCGTCCTTAGAACGTCCTAACTACATTTTTTCATTTTTTTGCCTATATGCATATACAGTTATTCTATGCATTATATACAGGGTGTCAGTTTATTGATGCATAACTTTAAGATTCGATAGAACTTTTAAAATTAATGCATAAAGTCTATATAAACATGGGTCGAAAAATGCGTGGCTTCCGAAATACAGGGTGGTTAAATTTACTTTTTAAAATAGTTTTTTTTTAAATATTTCGAACAATATTTGATGTATAACAGTTTTTGGTACGACAAAACGAACCATGGGCATAGTTTTACTGTAGCCGCTAGAGGGCGCTCTCTATTGTACCTGTATTAAAATGACCAAAAATTTTTTCTTAGTGCAATTTTTTGCTTTTTGAATGAAAAAACTTATTGTTCGCACTTTTCTGCATAAAAAAGCTCTGCTGTGAGTTTTCGTTATAGTTAGCCGTTTTTGAGATATTTCGATTTTTAAGGTTCGATGCATTTTTAATTATTTATGGGAAAATAATATTTTTTTTTACATTTTCGATTTGGGCATTACAAGTAAATAAGATGATCGTTTACATCGTGTTTTTAAACACAGCAATAATAACTCCAAATAAACACAAAAAAACAAAACATTAATTTGTTTAATTTTCCAATATTATTTTTAACAAATTAAATTAATTATTTACAACTAAAATGCTATTGGATAGTTAGGACAAGCATACAAAACCTAAAGTAGTTGCTCGAAATGTAAACCCAATTGTTCAATACACAATTCACATCTACGAATGATCGAACGTGGTATAGCATTATTCAAATAAGGCCTTATTTCATCTCATGCATTCCTGATTCTGTCTATTAGCATATCTCTTGTGGTTACGGGAGTCTGGTACACTTTTTCTTTTAGAAATCCCCACACAAAGAAATCTAATGGATTTAGGTCAGGGGATCGTGGAGGCCAGGCGACTGGTCCTCCACGGCCGATCCATCTTTCTGGATAATTTTCGTCCAGCCAGTTTATAACTATTCTCGAATAATGAGCTGGACAACCATCAAGCTGGAACCAGGCCAATCTTCTTAAATCTAACATAACATCATCCCACATATTTGCATGTTCAGCCTTTAAAAATTCCAAGAAGGTCGCAGCATTTAACCTTGCAGGCAAAAGGTAGGGTCCAAATAGTCGATTACGGTAGATACCAATCCACAAGTTCACACTAAATTCATGCTGAAAATTTCTTTCCCGAACTGCATGAGGATTTTCATGCGGCCAAATATGGTGATTATGAAAATTTACCACTCCACGTCTAGTGAAGCATGACTCATCGGTCCATAAAACGTTACTTAAAAACTCCCTATTATTATCAGTTCAATCACGAATCCACTGACAAAATGTGATTCTTCGTTCTCCGTCCCCTGGCTGTAGTCCTTGCACAGGTTGCAAATGGTAAGGACGTCTATGGTCATTTCTAAGAACACGGTGAACATGGCTTGCTGAAATTCCCAAGGCACCAGAAGCTCTCCTAACACTTGTGGTCGGATCTCTATCAAACTCACGCAGAATCATACGGGTAAAACTGCGCTGAAAAACATTTATGTTTTGATCCCTTTGGAGATTTCCAAAACCATTTTCAATTATTTGGCGATGCACTCTTACAAATACTGAGCGAGTTGGATGTCGTCTGTTTGGAAATCTTCGTGCGTATTATCTGGCTGCTTCTGCTGCGTTTTCCATTTACAAAGCCATACACAAAATGAATATCCGTTAACTCTTGATTGGAGAATAAAAATGGCATTTTTATAAAACTTACAAAAAAAAAACAGGTAAAAGAAACTAAATTTTGTGCATTCACAATTGCAAAGAAACGTTTCAGGTTTCAACAGACAACAAAACTAACTGTCAACTAATTGACGTTTAACCTTATTCTGCTTTAAATTTCAAAAATATTTGCAGGCGCAGCCTTCTTCTAAAAATTATCGAGATACTGACTTTTTAACGTTATTTTATCATAAATAAATAAAAATGCATAGAACCTTAAAAATCGAAATATCTCAAAAACGGCTAACTATAACGAAAATTCACAAGAGAGCTTTTTTATGTTGAAAACTGCGAAGAATCAGTTTTTTTATTCAAAAAGCAAAAAACTGCACTAAGAAAAAATTTTCGGTCATTTTAATACACTACAGATACAGTAGAGAGCGCCTTCTAGCGGCTACAGTAAAACTATGCCCATGGTTCGTTTTGTCGTACCAAAAAACCCTTGTTTACCAATTTTCACTGATATACATCAAATATTGTTCGAAATATTTAAAAAAAAACTATTTTAGAAAGTAAATTTAATCACCCTGTATTTCGGAAGCCACGCATTTTTCGACCCATGTTTATATAGACTTTATGCATTAATTTTAAAAGTTCTATCGAATCTTAAAGTTATGCAACAATTAACTGAAACACCCTATATATTTATTCTCCTGTGTTCAAATATTACGAGCTCGCAAACACAGAACGTCTGTCTGTCCATAAATTACAAATTTTAGCAAAATGGTAATTAGGACGTTTTGACAAACAATTTGCAACCATCTCGAGTAGATCTCAACTGGTGGAGTTTTTTGAACAGAATAACTTATTTCCTCAATGTCAGTCGGGTTTCAGGTCTGGTCACAGCACGACCTCGTCGTTATTAAATCTCACTGACTCTATCATCTATAATTTGGATAATCACATCAACACCGTATTGATACTGCTAGATTTCGCGAAAGCCTTTGACATGGTCAATCACCAGATACTATTGAGTAAATTGTCTTACTATGGTATGTCAGATATAGTTGTACAGTTCTTCGAGTCATACTTGCTTGATCGGCAACAAACTGTGAAAACTGAACAGGGCATGTCCACTACGAAGCCGGTTCCTTCAGGAGTTTCTCAGGGTTCTGTGCTTGGTCCCTTATTATATCTGATATACACTGCCGATTTGCAAGATTGTATAGTCCATTCAGCCATGCAGACTTACGCGGATGGTACTCAGTTGGTGTTTGCCTTTGATCCGTCAGAGGTTGACGAGGTTTCTTTCAAAATCAATTTGGACATGACTAACGTGAACGATTATTGCAAGAAACACTGTCTTAAAATAAATCCTAAGAAGACTACTGCTATGTTGTTTTGTTCGAAAAATTCCTATCCAGTTGTGAAGGAGAGAATTAATATTGTGTTGGATCAAACACTCATCCCTCTTGTTGACTATACTAAAAACTTCGGAATAACTCTCGACAAAAACATGAGGTTTGATCATCACGTTTCATATTTGTCGAGAGTAACGTATATGCGCTTGAAACTTCTACATTCAAGTCGACATATTTTAAATTTTAAAACCCGTAAAAAGCTTTGCGAAACTCTTGTATTGTCAATTATATCTTATTCTCTTGTCCTCTATTATCCATGTTTAGATTATAATAACAAATGTAAGCTTCAGAAAATTCAAAACAGCTGCTGTAGGTTTATATTTGGTCTCCGTAGGTTCAGTCACGTTTCGGATAAAATCAGAGAACTCAACTGGCTGAAAATTGATAAACTATTTTTATATTTATTGAACGTCTTAACTCATAAAGTTCTGCTAACAAACAGACCGGCCTATCTTTTTAGCAAATTGATACCTCGTGGTAACTTCGTACCAAGGACTCTTAGATTTAATATTAATTTTAATATGCCGCTCCACAACACTTTTATCCTTGAAAGGAGTTATACCTATAATGCTGTTAAACATTACAATGCTCTTAACCATTCGCATCGATCCAAGCCAGTCTCTTCTTTTAAGAAATTAATGAAAAATCAGTTGCTGGAGACAAGTTAGTTCTCTGTGTTTATATATGTATATGATTGTCTTTTCCTGATTGTTTTGTGTATCTGTCGTTCATTTAATGAAACTGTTTTTTTTTCTCTTACCTTCAGTGTTGTTCTTAATTACTTTTTTTGTAACATGTGTATGTATTTTTCCTTCTTTTTTCTCTGCTTTGGGTTTAAGTGGAGGAGTAGCCGTCTGGCTAAACTTCGTCTCACTGCAGATAATAAAGGCATTATTATTATTATTATTATTATTATTATTATCTATCTCACCCGCTCATCCAGAAGGTTCTCAACTTCGGCAGCCAGTTACCTAGTACCATTACCCTATTCTCGTAACAAGTTGGTTTTGAACAAATGAAATGGTCTTTGATTCAAGGTTTTCATTAAAAAATCCAGTTTTAAAGACGGTAGCTCGAACAAAACCACGAATGCTCGCCGTTTCCCGGTCACGTACCCAGGCACGATGAAAGATTAGCGAATCGTTTTGTTTGCGACGTCCCATAAAGATCACTATCTCTACTGACATTTGCATATTCCTCCAAAAATTATTGTTATGTGCGAGACGTTTCGCTCGGTATTTGTCTCTTGTTAAAAAAAAGAGCCAACGTTTGCCTGCTTGCCCTCCTGTTATTCTTGTCATTTATTTAATAAATATTCTTGTTAACAAGGCTCACATGCAGTTTTATCTCTCAATCTCTAAATGTTGTTTTGAGTCTGGTTTTGCAATGTTTTCTATTTGTTTTTTTTTTAGTTTCGTAGCTGAATTTATTTCTTGCGATAACTATTCGTTGTGTTATTTCTCATGACGATGAGCGATGGCGATCTTGGGTCTTTTCTTCAGATATGGCAATGAATTTTGCTCTTCTCAGCCGTGCTTCAGAATACCGCAGCGTTCTACATATATTAGATGGATTCCGTTTATCTTTTTTTTTTGCTCACTTTAAGAGTTGGTCGGTACTAATGATTTTTTGATTCCATGGCAAAGAGAGTGTGGAAAAAATTCTATAGTGTATCTAACGAAGCTACAAAGTAATCGTAAACAGTGCTTGATTCGTGATCAACGCGTGATCGGTAGCCATGGCGCTCTGTCGGCCTCTTCCTGATTGGCTTGTAGCGACGAGCCTCCAGACAAAGTCGCACGGTTGCCACGCTCGGCGAGTTTTCGCCAGAGTGGTTGATCACATTCGCATGGATCACAAATCAATCTGTTGGTACAATACGTGCAATAACTGTTGTAAAGGACATTATATAACAATAAATGGCATCGCAAAGGTATATTCCAATTTGATCTGCAGCAAATTATGAACGGCATATACGGAGATGCGATAACAAGCTCAAAAAGGTGAAGAAAATTTTTGTGCAATCTTTATAGTTAAATTTTTCCTAAGAGATAGCATCAGTGAGGGAATTTTTTTCTATTGTCTTATTTTTCACATTAATGCGATGTCGAGGTATGTGGCCCTATCGCAATTGAAAATAAGGTTTCGATAATCCTTCCATAAAGTTTTGATGACTACATCTGAAATAACCTTGAGATATTCTTCAGGGAAATACAAAAATCTCCTTTTGTGTTTTTTTGTGCAGATTTATCTATTAAAATCCTATCCGCAATATATTTTCCGTGCACACACCTTCAACCGAATGTATGCCATATATGATATTACCGTTTCCAACTTTCACCAAGGTTAATAGGAACCATAACAGCTCCCTACCCTTCCCCCCTATAAGAATATCGATTTGTAGCCTCACATTTCAAGGTTAGACTTCTTGTAATGTTTCTGTTCAACATTCGGCGATTTCTGACAATTTTCCCAATAAAACATGATCATTGTGACATTAAGCCTGGCAACGCTGCATAGTAGAGGGAACTCTCAGCGTCACGTTGATGGTTCGTCACCACGCACAGGATTGTAATCAGTTACGGATACCCGTTTATGAGCGCGAACGTTTTATGCACGTCTTGACTGATTTTTCTTGCCGAAATTTAATATTCGTCTAAAATGTCTGACACAGATACAGCTGATGAAGTGGTTGAAATCAGCTTAACGTCACCCAGAAAAAGGGCTAAAAAGCTTCATCTTAGCGCAGGTGAAAAACAAATTATTCTAAATATCTACAAGAACCAGATGCAAGAGAATAGTGGATTGACTATAGAAAATATCGTATGTAAGGTTGCTGAAATTTCTAGAGTAGGTCGATCAAGTGTTTACAAAATCTTGAAGGAATATAGACAAAATCACTCACTATCTGAGCCAAAAACATATCCAGCGAGAAAAAAAATCATCGAAAAAATAGATGACTTTGACAAAAGTGCCATTAGAAGAAAAGTACATCACTTTTTTAGATGGCCTTTCGACGGGATTGAAAAATCCTGCAGGTAAGTTTCGAAGTATATGAACTTTTTTGGATGCAGATAATTCATTTTCTGATCGAATCAATGATTTGGAAGCTCCGAACTCAGTTTTGCTATCTCATCCAACTATCTGAGTATTTCCTTCACCCAAAAACTAATCTAAGACCCTATCCTACACTAACCTAAAAAGAGTAAGTTGCTTAATTTCGTCATTTAGTGCGCTCGCTGAGAAGTAAAATAACTAATTACTTTCAGGCAAGGGAAAACGCCTGATCATTTGCCACATAGGTAGCGTAGATGGATTTGTTCCTGAAGCATTGTGGGCATTTGAATCCAAAAAAACTGGAGACTATCACGAAGAAATGGATGGTAACTCATTTGAAAATTAGTTCAAAAAAATTTTGCCGACACTTGATGATAACGTAATTATTGTGATAGATAATGCCCCGTACCACTCCAGAAAATTGGAAAAAATTCCAATAATGGCCACCAAAAAGGCAGATATTCAACAGTGGCTTGTCTCAAAGAAGATCGACTTCGACCAAACAATGGTCAAAGCTGAGCTGATAAATATAGTCAAGCGACATAAGTATAAATATGATTTAAAAATTGTTGACGAAATGGCCAAAAACCAAAATAAAACGATTCTCAGGCTGCCTCCCTACCACTGCGAACTGAATCCTATCGAGTTGATTTGGGCCGACAGCAAGCAATACGTGGCGTCAAATAACAGCACTTTTAAGTTTTCTGACCTTAAAAAACTGTTTGATGTTGCTGTCGATAGAATTACGCCAGCAAAATGGAGAACATGTATTGACCATGTCCAAGAGAAGGTTGAAACCAAAATGTGGGATATGGACAATATCATTGACACCCAAGTTGAACCCCTTATAATTGACATCAGCAATTCTGATGATTCTAGCTCCTCGGAATACAGCATATAAATCGATTGATACCATTAAGACTGGCAGTTTAACGGGCTTTTTGGCAAGACAGGTAAGTTCCTGCAATCAAAGTGTAAGTTTCTAGTTATTAATGTGGAAATTCCAAATTTATAATTACACAAAATTAGGGTTAATTTAGGAGTTCCAAAGCATAATAGTGCCATTTTGACCTTCTTCCTATTTCTCATGTAAATTTTAATAGCAATCAAACTAACAAACTTTATGGAGTCTGTAATAAACTTTTGTACTACTACTACTACGTCTGTAGTTTCTATTTGCTCAGAAAAATTTGCTCTGCATTATGAATAGAAGGTTGATTTGTAAATATTATTGGGTCTACATGTAAGTTAATAATAAAATATGAACAATTTCAATTGAGATGGTCCACAAGTTTTTTTCGTGTGCGTTTTAGTAACATTTTGCTGAAATGGTGAATACAGAATTTTTTGCACTGATTCCTAATGTCGAAATATGATTAGAAAGGCGTGGTATATTCCTGATAATTTACTATGCTTTTGATAGAATTTACAGCGACACATATCTTGTACGACATTTTTTGATAGATCAGTCACAATAGCTTGATACGGCCCTGTAGCGTCTCCTACGGTTAAGTTCTTGATCACGTGCAATACGGGTGTATATGTTTGATTTTACTTTGATTCTTCGATGGATACAGTTTAGTTCTACTAAATTTAAGCCAAACAATAATCGAATCATAAGATGTATCTATCTTTAACGAGCATGATCTTTTACATCAATGCTTAGATGGCTACAAATTATCTGCGGTTTCGATTTAACATCGGAATTTCCGTTCATTTATTTTTCAAGACTTTACCACAATAGACTATTAGTATTGTCTTCTTTTACGTCTTGCATCAAAACACTAAGCCAGGATGAGGTTTTTTTTTTGAAGCATTTGGTTGCACCTTTTGAGAGCTATGTTTAGATTCTTTTTTGTTAGAATTTACTTACTTCCTTCCATTGACTATTCATGACTATTCCAGAAACATTTATCATTTTCCAAGTAGATTAGAGTAGAGTAACATAATTCTAAAAAACCAGTCTGGCTTCAAAGTAGGGAATAGCATCACCACTGCCCTGCTTAAGGTGACTGATGCTATTGTTGAGGCTTTGGATCGGGGTCAAGCAGCGGCTCTTGTACTGCTTGACTTCTCCAAGGCTTTTGACACTATCAATCATTCACTTTTGATCTCAAAATGCAAATATATTGGATTTTCTCAAGCATCTATCAAGTTCATTACTAGTTATCTCATGACTCGTATACAAAGGGTACATTTGGACAACTCAAATTCGACATATAAGAATGTGATATCAGGGGTCCCTCAAGGCTCTGTTTTAGGACCGCAATTGTTCTCCATTTACATATCAGACATGTGTAAACTGATACGCTCCTTTGAAGTGATGATTTTTGCGGATGATACACAAATATGTTAAACTCTTGATCCAGATGACTGTGTAGCAGCTGTTGACGAGTTGAATTGTGACTTAGCCACTATTGTTAGTTTCTTCAAGGATAGCTCCTTAACGATAAATGAATCTAAATCTAAAGCTGTTATCTTTGCACCAAAAAACAAAATCATTAATATCAGAAATAACACGACAGTACGCATTAATGACACTTCTTTAGTTTATGAGGATCTTGCAAAAAATTTGGGTGTCTTACTTGACAAGGATTTACGTTTTCGTGAGCATATATCTCAATTAGTAAGAAACTGCGTTGTTGTACTAAAAACATTGTTTGTTAATAGGCATTTCATCAATTTCAATTTGAAAAAACATCTTTGTGAAAGCCTAGTTCTCTCAAAAATCAACTACTGCCTTATAGTTTTCTATCCTTACTTAGATCAAGTCTCAATTCGCAGACTTCCACTGATTCAAAATTCGTGCTGTCGCTTCATCTACGGTTTAAGAAAATATGACCATGTTTCACACTGTATTCGTAGTTTGAAATGGTTAGATATTAATAGCTCTTACGAGTATTTTATCTTGAAGTTCATTCATAATTTAATTATCACGGGAACTCCCGAATACCTCTTCAAAAAAATTGTTTTCAGGCAATCTGTTAGAGATCGCATGCTCAGGTATGGCAAATTATTAGATATTCCACGGCACCGTACGGCTTTATTTACTCGCTCTTTTAGGTATAATTGTGTCAAACTGTATAACGTGCTACCTGATGCATTCAAAAATTTATCTCAAACTAAATTTAAAGTTTGTGTCAAGCAGTCAGCAATTAAGCAGTAGTTTGTAGTTTAGATTAGTAACCGCCAGAAAAAATTTATTTGACGTGTTGCTGAATCTGTTTATATTTTCTATATTATGTCTTGCAAAATTTTTGTTTTCCTTTGGTTAGCCAGTGTATATATACATGTTAATTACATGTATTTATATTGGTTCACAACCATGAAAATAATAGGGTTAAGTGGAAGAGTAGCTATTTAGCTAAACTTCGCCCGATACTATGTAACTTTATAAATAAAGACGATTTATTATTATTATTATTATTATTATTATTTCGTCGCACGAAAATCATACTTCACCAGAAATGTACGTTTTGTCACATGTGTCAAAATCAAACTTTTTTAGAAGATGTACGCGTACAATACAAACTGAAATTCGGCGTTAAAATGGTTGCATGGTTAATATATTATAACATAAAAATTTGCAGATGGCGACATGTCGAATATGCAATTGCAATAACATATGAGATATCCAGTTTAAAAGCAAATGACAGATATTGAATTTTTTTAGTGGAATGTTCCATATCTTATTACACATATTCGGATATATCATCTCTCCAAGAGATAATGATTGGTTGTTTAGTCATAAGCGGCTGGGTATTATGCGTAAAATCTAAAAAACGTCAAAAAAAAAAAACTTCAAAATGTCATCTTGCAGACTAGGTAGTTTTTAGCGTGCAAATAAATAATTCCAAGTTTACTCGCTATGATCGCTGTGAGCGTCCATCTATGGAGGAATAGCTCAACCATACGCATTGTTGGTTGCATATTAGATTATTATTATTATTATGATAATTGAGATGAGCAGAGTACACAGTACTATAAGCTCATACAGTAAATATAGTGTACGGACACGTAACACAAATACATCAAATAGAAAAAAAATAAAAAAAAACAGTTCATAGCTATAAAGTTTGTACACTCCTCCAGCTATCATACTGCATTTTGAAGCTATCTGAAGAAGCACCAACCACACTTTCAGGTAAACTATTCCAGGTGTTGAATATGCGGTTGGGAAGAAACCACTGTCGGACTGTTGTTTTAAATGGCTCCTTATGCAGTTTGAAGCTGTGTCCGCGTAGATTGCTGCGCGACAGACGGTATAGATGCATGAGGTTGGTGCCCATCAAACCATGAAGTATCCTGAACGTAACTATAAGATCGCCACGACGTCTTCGCTCAGAGAATGAGGTCAGGTTGAATAATTCAAGGCGATCTTCATAGCTTGGTCTTCGTGCTCCAAAAGGGATACGAGTAGCCCGACGCTGTACTGATTCGACGAGATTTCTATCGCGCAGAAGCACAGTGTCCCATACCGGGCCAGCGAATTCAAGAATTGGCCTCACGAATGCCTTGGAAATGTAGGCGCAAGTGTTGATATCGGATCCTTTGAAAGACCTCTCCAGCATGTATAGAAGTTTCTTGGCTTTTGATGTAACGTGGTGAATATGCTCTGACCAAGAAAGACGATCGTTGACTACAACGCCCAGATCAGTGTAGCTGGAAACTGCTTCGATGTTGTGGTCAGAGATCTTCTATGTAAATCGCGGATTTGTCTTCCCGAGGTGAAGCACACAACACTTAGTTAGATTTAAGGGTAAAAGCCAACTGACTGACCATTGGCAAACAATATCAAGATGTCGTTGAAGCATAGCAGAATTTACGACAGTATTGTAAATCTTGGTGTCGTCGGCATAAGCTGAACATGTGGAGGAAATCAATGCGGGCAGGTCACTTGTATACAGAAGGAACAGCACTGGCCCCAAGACAGAGCCTTGAGGAACTCCACTTGCTACTTGATGAAGGTGAGACTGGCTATCACTGACGCGCACTGAGAAAGTCCTCCCGGTGAGAAAAGCCTTAATCCACAGCAACAACTCGCCTCTTATTCCCATACATTCCAACTTAAACAGAAGCCTTCTATGTGGTACGCGATCGAAAGCCCTAGAAAAATCTAAGTAGATTATATCAACAGGAGTCTTTGTGTCCAGATACTGAGTCTAATCGTTGAGAGAGTGGAGAAGGTTGGTCATTATTGATCGACCAGGGAGAAATCCATGCTGATTCTTAGGGATAAGGTCATTTTCGAAAGCAAATGACAGGAGCTTATCTAATATGATTCTTTCAGCTATTTTGGCGGCGATAGGAACGAGACTTATTGGTCGATAATTTTTAGCGGAGGATTTGTCGCCCTTTCTGAATACAGGGGTAACAGAAGCACTAAGCCAGCATGAGGGTAGGGTATGAGATCTAAAAGACGATGTGAATATCAAGCTTAATGGTAGGGCCAGTGCTGAAGCGCAGTTTTTAAGTACAGCAGCCGTCATCCCATCTTTACCAAGGGAGGAAGAGGTCTTCAGATTTCGCAGGTGCATTAATACATCTTTAGGCAGGAACTCAACTTCGCAAAGGCTGTTGGGACACCTATGGCAAATAGTGGTCGGTAGAAGGTCTCCATTAGACTCATCGATGAAGTCATCACTAAAGGACTCTGCCAGTAAGTTGGCAGATTCGGTGGCATCCATGTGGAGATGACCGTCAGCGTCGCGGATCTGAGGTGATGAAACTTTGGAATTCAGGTTTGTTCTTAGATACCGAAATAGCTTCTTCTTATTTTTGGAGGTAACGAGTTTTCGTTCATAAGCATGTTTGGCATTATGTAACGTTCTAGATAGGAGGTTAGAAAAGGATCGATGAGACACGTAATTTTGTGAAGGCAAGTAGTCTATAGTTTTCATCCCTGCGAAGAAAGTTGGTTGATTAGCAAGTACACTTATTTGAGATTCAAAGCTAGAATTAGTAGCGCATCCACTTTTTCTTATCCATTCTGGAAATTACGTATGCAAATTTGCTGAATTTAAAAAATGACAGAGATAAGAAATAATTACACACGCAACGCGGGTGCGGTGGTGATTTCCCGTAATTCTGAAAGTTTTTGAAAACAAAAAATCGTAGTTTATTACTTTGAACATAATCTGTCTTCAGAAAGAACAACATATACATAACCCATCAGGCACAACTAATAGATATACTTCATTGGCAGCATATTCAGTAATGATTTTCTCACACAGCAAATATCACTGATTTTATACACATGCAGACCAATACACACAATCACCCAGATGCGATCTTGCTATTCATCCAACTTTCTTCTCAGAGATGAAAACTATAGACTACTCGGCTTCACAAAAGATATGCAACCAACAATGCGTGTAGTTGAGCTATTCCTCCGTAGATGGACGATCACAACGATCCTAGTGAGCAAACGTGGAAAGACCCTAAGAACTACCTACTCTGCAAGCTGACATTTTATAGATGTTTTTGGCGTTTTTCAAGTTATTTACATAATATCTGTGCCGGTAATTTACGTACACAGATTTTCCGTACATTGGACTTTAAACCTTGGTGAAATATTATAGACGCGACACGCAGTCGGTCGGGACGACCGACGGCAACCTTCACACGCTGAGAACTACCTGCGTCCGACCAACTTTGATTGCATAGCCGGTTCTTTCGAGTTACACTATCGCGGCTGACGCTGATGGCATGATTGACTGGTGTGGTTCAGCATCATTGCCAGATGGTCGATACTTACAGGAGGGAAGAAACTAACGCTAGCGTTATCAAATGAGTGGCGAATATGGAGTACCGAAAATTCTTTGGGCCTATTTGGCTGACATAATTCATTTAATTTATTTGTTATACATGTTTGTAGCTAGCTCAGAGGGACAAGTTTGTTTATGAACTAATGACCACGTTGCGTGGAAAGTGCCGAGTCAACCTACTTGAGGTCATTCTTTAGGACTGGATGCCCTAGACCCTAGAGTGTAATTCCTGAGGGTTTCGATCATCGTTTCATTGAACTCATCATATTTGAACAATCTCATTTCATCCTATCATCGTAAATCAATTTGTCGATATCTGTAACCGTCCTTAGAGCAAAATAAACAAACAGCGACGATATGATAACAACTGTACCTTAGGGTTAAACAACATATATCACACGTCTTACTCTCATGACGTGTTAACAACCTTTTGTAAGATTACCAGTTACTATCTTATCTCGTAAAAGACAAACTCGGAAAGTGATATGTTACGAACTGATTGACCGATAACTCAATTCTGATGGAAATAAAATATAAGTTAAGTTGGCTTTGACGAAGCTTTTTGGGCTAGCAGGTATAATCCCTAAAATTTTATGGACGCAGCAAAGGGAATCTTTGTATTTTATAGCTTCCAGATGTTTGAAATGCGTAGACGTATCCAATATCGTTGAAAAATAGATCGTTAATGTCGTAAGGTTATATTTTTTTGAAATGAGATAAGATGACCTGAAGAAACAGATATTTTCACATGGTCGGATTACATGGAGGCCATGAATGTGCAGGTAGATCTTTTTGATGGTGACATTAAAACGTCCCTGTTTAAAGACCGCATCAAACAGGCGTAACGATGTTGTCGTCTACCGGGTCGGATCTAGAGGGCATAGATATTGGGGGCGGCCAATATTGCAAAAAAAAATGTGATACGCTCTATACAGCGACACTTAAACCCTTAAACGCTCTGGTGCAAAAACACGCAACATTAGAGTAATATCCTACAGAATTTTTTACCTTCATGAATACGAATCCAAATGTTGGCAAACAAAATTTGAAAATCTACTTTCTTCTATATTAGACGAAGGAAGTATTCCGAATATGAAAATATTTGAACCCGAGGTATAACGATATTAAGCATTTTGGACATTTTTTAATTCCTATATTGTGAAAAATCCATGTTACTCAAATTCTGTATGACAAAATTTCTGTAGGAGTCCAGGATAAACATTTCCGTTACTTGTCCCAATAATCAAATACTTTAAAGACAAATTTTAATATATGAAGCCTATTTTGGAAAATATATACAGGGTGTTTCACAACTTGCCCGACAAATTTTTACGAAAGAAGTTGATTTCTCAAAAAAAATGTAATAAAAGTCCTACAGAAATCCAGATAATAAAATAATACAGTTTAACAGTTCACTTATTTATAAAAGCTGTTCAAAATTCTTTCCATTGACTGCAATGCAAGCTTTCTTATTTAACTTCACAAAAATCCACCGTTCTTCATTCAGATCACCCACGATACAGATTAAATCTTATTTACACGTTCTTATCAGTTTGAAAAAATAAAAAAATCCTGTTATTTTGTTTTCGTCATTTGTTTGGTACAACATTTGTTACAATAAATTATTAATGTGTGTTCTAATATCACAACGATGTACGCAAAATACAGATATTTATTTTCCAAATTATTATTGAAATTCAGGTTTATAACTGAATTTCTGTAGGACTTTTATTACATTTTTTTTTGAGAAATCAACTTCTGTCGTAACAGTGCATATGTGGTTAAAATTTGTCGGATAAGTTGTGAAACACCCTATATACAGGGTGTCCACAAAGTTGGGGTTGTCCTTTTCAGAAACAACTACCCTTGAAATAACAAGGTAATGTGTAGTGAAACGAGGGCGACCAAGTAAAAAAAAATAAAGGAAAAAGTACTCACTCTCCAGTTGACGAGAAGGGCTAAGTACGTCTCTGCCCGAAATCATACCGCTCCAACAGAAAATGAAATCAGCTGATGCGTTACCGAGCAGACGCAGGCGGTGGTGCAGACCACGAACAGAGGTAACAAATATGACGGCGTTGCCGCGTTTTCAGTTTTTAGGTAAACGTACTTTATAGGTATTGTTCGAAGTTATCGCCGTTTGATTCAAAAACACAGGTGCGTGCACGACGTAGCCAAGCATCGGTGCAGGCTTTATGCACTTCAGTTTTGTACACTAAGCGTTTCATTTCTCCCCAAAGAAAAAAATCACATGGTGTTAAGTCTGGAGATCGCGGAGGCCACGCTACGGGTCCATTACGTCCGAGCCACCTATTCGGAAATAATTTATTCAAAAACTCACGCACTTCGCGTCTAAAATGGGGCGGTGCACCATCGTGCAGAAACCACATTGATTGTCTTACACTTAATGGCACATCTTCTAACAAGGAAGGCAAAATGTTGCGTAAAAAGTCTAGGTACCAATATGCACTTCAAAAAGTCCGGATTATTGTCATGTTGATGCAACAACCACTCACAAAACCGCACTCTTGCTGGAAAATCGTCAGGTTGAAGGGCTTGTACACGTTGGACGTGAAACGGGTACAGCCCCTCTTCATGCAGCGTTTACCACACTTTAGTATTTGATACTTGCACTTCTCTAGCCACGTCTCTAGTGCTTGTTGAGGGATTCTCGTCTACGAGATTCAGTAGTTCTTCCTCAACTTGCACCATTCGTGGTTGTCTAGGCCTCCCACTGTGCCAACCTCGAAATTCCTCCGAATGGCCCGTATCCCTGACTCTCTGGACCAGGTACACAAATCTGCGGGGCCTTGGATGATGTCGTCTAGGGAAACGATCTGCATACACTCGCGACGATTCTGTAGCATTTTGAAGACATTCGCCATAAATTAACAACATATCAACGAGTTCATTATTGGTGTATGAGTGTGCCATCATTATTTTTTTTTAAACGCAATCGATTATACGGGTTCGTTACCTCTATACGCGTGACCCTTTACCGTCGGTTGAAGGTTGCATACTGACCTGACACACTGACCCCGACCCCCGACCCAGTTCTGTCGTCGGGTTCAGCTAGTAACCGGTACCAGTCTGGGATATCGCGGCGGGTCGCGGCTACAGGACGGTATTCAGATATTTTTGATGTTGCAGAGCCCTTTATCTCGGTTCCCTTAAGACATTGGTGTATATGGTACTAAGAAAAATTGCTTATGTTTTCAAGATCTACACGTCGTGTAAAGGAAAACCCCAACTTTGCGGACACCTTGTATATTTATATTTGGTGCTTTCAATTATTAGTTGTGGTTTGATAGTTTTTTATCCATGCCTGGATTATTCAACTCAAATGCGTTTTCAGATATTACAGTTGTTGTTTCTGACTTACGCAAATTTGAACACATATCTAACACTTTAATTTGCTTATTTAAATGCAGCATTAGATCAATCAATAAATGCCCTTATATTCAAAAGCATGTGATCCATTACCATCCTTTTTTTCAAGTTCAAAGATTCATAGATATACAGTCGTTTCTTGTATACGTAAAAATATCATATTTGTATATCAGATCAGTATTAAGCTTTAGTTTTGGTACAGTTGAGTGTTAAAATAGCTTTGCTAAACTCCGCCAATAAAGCCGTTTATTATTAACATTAATTTATTATATTTGTGGAAGTAGCAAATCTGCGGATTTTCTTATTACACGTGGCAACGCTCCTTAACCGTGCATTTTCCCATATCAGACACCGCCGTATACGACAAAGTGTCTTACGAGAGCGTTGGGAATTTTTTCCTGTACTATCAAGGGAATACATGTGCATTGTTTTCTTCTACAATATGTTCGATTGTCATTCACGAGACGGCAATTGCGTTCTTGCCGAGATTGGTGATCGAATGGCACGGTTCCATATAAAGAAGATTGCAAACGCAAGGTCTATCACTACATGTGGGTTCGGAAGAGTCTGTTTTTTCGGGGTGTTCAGGCAGTAAACAGAACGACTTTATCCTACAAGAACAAATTTAATAAACCCAAATTTTGGCTACTTTTTTTTCCTTATTGGCTTTGGACTTTGGGGCTAAAACAGGTGTTGGTAATGATAATATAATGTTTCTTAAATGACCTCTATGACATTTTGAAAATATTACTAGTTGGAAATTCTATATAAATAAAAAATTTTGTCATTTGGTATAACCCCTTCTCGACTGATATCTGGTGTAACGAATACTAGTTTATATAATAAAATAGCCTTTCATACTTATTTAGAAACGAATTTCAGGCATGTTTTTCTTTATTCTGGCCAATTTACGCATTTTCACGGAAGAATTTATCACAATGGCCGGCAGTAAATCCGACATTGTCCTGCCTACGACTAACATTTGAATGGAAGTACGACGCTCTAATCTGACCGAATAATTGGGAGAAAGTATCTAATTAGGAGAGATAAATTGTTATAGTTTCTGTCGAATAGGCTTTATAGAACCTATTACAGCGCCTACGCCGCTAAATGTGGAAACTTTTTTGTTTTTCAATCATTTGCATTCTGAACAGATGCAACAAAAACCTGTTATATGGCACAAAAAAGTGGCATGTCCAAATTCCAAATATTAATAGGAATTAGAAAAATATTGTCAAGTAGGTTGACTCTGCACTTTTCACACAACGCTCTCGGCAGATCATAGAACTGTTACTGACACCTCCGTCTATGATGTAATGAGTATTAACGATTACGGTCAGGATATTTCGATGCATTGAAGTCATCCGCTTGGTTTATATTATGTCAAGTGGCTAGAGTGATGCGCTGGGAGAACTGCGGTACATTGACTATGGCGTCCCAATGCTGAGAACATGGTATCAAGTTCACGTCTTCTTTTTTGTTGCTACTTTCAACTACTTGGATTATTCGCATATTTTTCGGTGTACAACAACAAATATTATGATCGGCATAAATTAGAGAGAAGTTAACTACGAGCATCTCTAACAGGAATTCGATGGATAAAGTCAGTCAAACAGGCTCATATAATTATTATTATTATTATTATTATTATGATAATTGAGATGAGCAGAGTACACAGTACTATAAGCTCATGCAGTAAATATAGTGTACGGACCCGTAACACAAATACATCAAATAGAAAAAAATAAAAAAAGACAGTTCATAGCTATAAAGTTTGTACACTCCTCCAGCTATCATACTGCACTTTGAAGCTACTAACTGAAGTAGCACCAACCACACTTTCAGGTAAACTATTCCAGGTGTTGAATATGCGGTTGGGAAGAAACCACTGTCGGACTGTTGTTTTAAATGGCTCCTTATGCAGTTTGAAGCTGTGTTCTCGTAGATTGCTGCGCGACAGATGGTATAGATGCATGAGGTTGGTGCCCATCAAACCATGAAGTATCCTGAACGTAACTATAAGATCGCCACGAAGTCTTCGCTCAGAGGTCAGGTTGAATAATTCAAGGCGATCTTCATAGCTTGGTCTTCGTGCTCCAAAAGGGATACGAGTAGCCCGATGCTGTACTAATTCGACGAGATTTCTATCGCGCAGAAGCACAGTGTCCCATACCGGGCCAGCGAATTCAAGAATTGGCCTCACGAATGCCTTGTAAATGTAGGCGCAAGTGTTGACATCGGATCCTTTGAAAGACCTCTCCAGCATGTATAGAAGTTTCTTGGATTTTGATGTAACGTGGTGAATATGCTCTGACCAGGAAAGACGATCGTTGACTACGACGCCCAGATCAGTGTAGCTGGAAACTGCTTCGATGTTGTGGTCAGAGATCTTGTATGTAAATCGCGGATTTGTCTTCCCGAGGTGAAGGACACAACACTTAGTTAGATTTGAGGGTAAAAGCCAACTGACTGACCATTGACAAACAATATCAAGATCTCGTTGAAGCATAGCAGAATTTACGACAGTATTGTAAATCTTGGTGTCGTCAGCATAAGTTGAACATGTGGAGGAAATCAATGCGGACAGGTCACTTGTATACAGAAGGAACAGCACTGGCCCCAAGACAGAGCCTTGAGGAACTCCACTTGCTACATGATGAAGGTGAGACTGGCTATCACTGACGCGCACTGAGAAAGTCCTCCCGGTGAGAAAACCCTTAATCCACAGCAACAACTCGCCTCTTATTCCCATACATTCCAACTTAAACAGAAGCCTTCTATGTGGTACGCGATCGAAAGCCCTAGAAAAATCTAAGTAGATTATATCAACAGGAGTCTTTGTGTCCAGATACTGAGTCCAATCGTTGAGAGAGTGGAGAAGGTTGGTCATTATTGATCGACCAGGGAGAAATCCATGCTGATTCTTAGGGATCAGGTCATTTTCGAAAGCAAATGACAGGAGCTTATCTAATATGATTCTTTCAGCTATTTTGGCGGCGATAGGAACGAGACTTATTGGTCGATAATTTTTAGCGGAGGATTTGTCGCCCTTTTTGAATACAGGGGTAACAGAAGCACTAAGCCAGCATGAGGGTAGGGTATGAGATCTAAAAGACGATGTGAATATCAAGCTTAATGGTAGGGCCAGTGCTGAAGCGCAGTTTTTAAGTACAGCAGCCGTCATCCCATCTTTACCAGGGGAGGAAGAGGTCTTCAGATTTCGCAGGTGCATTAATACATCTTCAGGCAGGAACTCAACTTCGCAAAGGCTGTTGGGACACCTATGGCAGATAGTGGTCGGTAGAAGGTCTTCATTAGGCTCATCGACGAAGTCATCACTAAAGGACTCTGCCAGTAAGTTAGCAGATTCGGTGGCATTCATGTGGAGATGACCGTCAGCGTCGCGGATCTGAGGTGATGAAACTTTGGAATTCAGGTTTGTTCCTAGATACCGAAACAGCTTCTTCTTATTTTTGGAGGTAACGAGTTTTCGTTCATAAGCATGTTTGGCATTAAGTAACGTTCTAGATAGGAGGTTAGAAAAGGATCGATGAGACACGTAATCTTGTGAATGGCCACTCCTCCTAAACCGTTGCCACAAAGATCTCTTGTGACGAAGCATCCTCGATATGTTAGAGTTGATCCAGGGCTTTGAGGGGTCACAGTTTACCTTCTTTTCAACAGTATTGTCAGCCGTTTCGCTTAGGACTCGTTGAGCGAAAGTATCCCACATATCTTGGGTGCTACGGTTGTTAAGCAAAGCAGGCCAGTTGACTTCAGACAGGGCTTGGTTAAGAGCATCGTGGTTTACAATTTTGATGGTTTTAAACTTATCGGTTGTAGAACGACTATTTATATAACTACGATATTCAATATTTTTTAGATTTGGTTCTGCCTAAGAAAATTTACTACCTTCCGTTTGGGGCTGCTATACAATCATAATATGCGAAAAGTTTCCTCAAGCCACTGTTTCATCGACCTGTTTTCTTTTCTTGTTCCTTCGTTCTGTTTTAGAAACGACAAATACAGAAAATCTATGTCTATAATATATACTGAAAATTACTAGGATTATACTACCACCAAAAAATTGCGATACATCCTCCCTCACCTCCACAACTCTCCACCGCCCAAGCTTTTACGTTTAAATTTGTTTATTTTAAATGTAGCAGGGGCCTCTAAAGCGTCAACAAACGAAGTTTAATAAACTTTCATTTTTTTTCGTTTTCTGCTCCTAGCTACGCCGCCACTGGACTGATTTTTAAGAACTATAAATAGCAGTAAATTTGTGTCAAAATCTCATCAAAATTCGACCAGTGCTTCCCAAGTTATGGAAGGGTCAATCAAGTATTAGCGGACAGGCAGACAGACAAACCCCCATATTTTTTCAAAAATGATCATGATCTTCTGAGACGTCAAAAATATAAGTTTGAGCGATTATTATTTTATTAGTTTTAGGATTTTTTGCTCTGCCACCATTAAACCGGTTTTCAAAAACTTCAAAGCTTTTGCGTCCTTGGCATAGTTTTATGTGTGGAAATTTTATCGAAATCCTAGCGGCACTTTTCAAGTTAAAGGCGGTTATAAGATTAGCGGACAGACCGACAGAAAGATAGAGAGACCGCCGGAAATGAGTGACATGGCTTTTCGTGATCTACATGTCATGTGACACCCAAAAAACATTTCCTCGCCAGTGGCAGTGGGGTGGGAAGTGAAAATTAATTTGACAAGCAATAAAGCTCCAGATTTGTAATTGATAAGCCCAATGATCCAGTATAGTCATCGATTAACGTGAAGATAGCTAACGTAATGCTATATTCGTGCGTCCACAGTTTATACAGGGTGACTTTGAAATGGAGTCATTAATTTTCAGATCATGATTGTAGAAGGAAGATAAACCAAAATATGTGTGTAAAAATAAAAAAAAAAATAAAAAAAAATGTTACCTTGTTTTATAAAGTATCCTCCCGATAAGTATTTCAGTGCGGACCTGTATTTGAACGTGCGGTCTTGGAGCACCGGCATGCCCTCCCCTGTGAGGTCTTAAGTCACCTGATTCACGAGCCCTTTGTACTACATTAACAAAGGCACGAGGGGTTGGTTGCACTCGATTGGGAAACCGATCCGCATAAATCCGTGATGCCGCGTAAATAAGAATCATGTCCACAAGTTTAGCATTTTCGTAAACATGTGCCATTTTTGATTTCGTTTCAGCCACGCAAGAGATACCACTATTCACTCACGCGTTACCGACTGACACTGACTGTATACAACTGAATAAAATAATTGTAAAAACATGGTTCCAAATTCTTTCGCGTTTTTGTTTCCGATGCGATGAACCGATAAGGCGGATTATATCCGTTGTTGCCAAACACGAGCACATAATATTATTATTGAGACAGGGCGGTACTCAAACTTCCAAAGGGCTATAACTTTGTTACTTTAATTTTACCAGAAAAATGGTAAAGGAAAAAAACATTTCTTTTGATCAGATCTACTCACTGTTAAAATAAATGACTCAACTTCGAAGTCACCCTGTATAGTAAATAGTGAAACAGCTGTGACAAATTCTCATAGATGACGCTAAGGTATCCCATTTTAGTACGGATAAATTTTTGAACGCGCGAATATAGCATTCGGTTTGTCGCTATCGAATGTTACGCGTATCGTGATGGCGATGTTAAAACTTGAGTGACTACATGTAAAAATGATTCAAGAAAAACCTATTTCCTTCAGGCCTAGTCCCAAGAGTGACCCATTGAATTCTTATCCCATGGTTGGGAAACACCCTATAGATCAATAAACTAAGACAATATCATCATGCTAAGTTACAAGTAATCAGTGTCAAAAATATAAAGTAGAATATATGTTTATAAGATGATTTTGTCCGTCAAATATACGTAGTATTGTTATCAAATTTTGCTCGCAGCGTTAAAGAATTTCCAATCAATCACAGAACACATGAGGCCTAATTTCCATTAATGCACTAACGGACATGCAGTGATACCAAGCCGAAAAACGCAGAATCACTACTTAATTTATATACTAAGTGACATATAAATCCGAACATCCAGTTTAAATGGTTTTATTTTAATAAAAGTTGGTGAATGTATTTATCTTACTGTAAATAACAAGTCAAAAAATGTTCAGCCTTATCAGTTGGACATTCCGGTTTCTATACTGCTTTTATTTAATTCACTAACGCTCTAAAAATGAATATTTCAGCCGCAGTAAAGAATCAACGTTGGCGGATTTTGGTTCTTGACATCCTTTACGATCGGTTACGATGCCTAGAGTACGGAGACCTGTACGATTTCGTCAACTTAGTGAGTTTGATAGGGGCCGTATAGTGGGACTTCGGGAAGCTGGACTTTCTATTCGGGCAATTGCAGTTAGAGTGCAAAGAAGTGTAGACACTGTGGTTAGGTGTTGTCAGGCATGGCTTCGAGAAGGCCGTACGCAAAAAGCAAGGGGCACTGGACGCCGCCGTAGAACAACAGACCGTGAAGATCGCCGCCTAAGATTATTGGCCTTAAGGGACCGTTTCTCCACTACCAGGTCCATTGCAAATGAATGGTTTGCAGAACACGGAAGACCTATTGGCATGCGAAGTGTTTACCGACGAATGAGAAGTTTTGGCTTGTTTTCATACCGGCCAGACTGGGTCCTCCCTTTAACTTGAGAACACCGACGTAATCGCCTTGAGTGGTGCGGACAACGGTCACTCTGGGATCAGGAATGGAACAGTAGTGTCTTTAGTGACGAGTCTCGATTTTGTTTAGGCATGCACGATGGTCGTGCCAGATTTAGAAGGCGACGTGGTGAAAGGAGGAATCCACAGTTTTTTGTTGAAAGACATGTTCATCACACTGTTAGAGTTATGGTTTGGGGTGCTATAGCTTATGATTCCAGGTCACCCCATCTTTTACCCTATCTTGACACCCTGGCAGATTCAACTTTCCAACAAGATAATGCCCGACCACATGTTGCAAGAGTCACAAAAGACTTCCTTCAACATAATGATGTCACATTGTTACCATGGCCACCAAGGTCTCCCGACTTATCCCCAATTGAGCACGTGTGGGATATGATGGGTAGGAGATTGCTCAATTTGCAACCTCCTCCTCAGATTCTAGAAGCACTTCGAGAGGAGTTGGTGGTTGCCTGGAATGAGATACCACAGGAGGACATTGACCACCTGATCAGAAGCATGCCTAGGCGCGTTGGAGAATGCGTAGCACATCAGGGTGCATCCACACATTATTAAAGGTCAAAGGGCTTTAAAGCAGTGCAACCATTTTGAAATTTTTATCATTTACTTATTATGCTTATTATGCCCGAAAAGAAAGTCCAGCTTCCCGAAGTCCCACTATACGGCCCCTATTAAACTCACTAAGTTGACGAAATCGTACAGGTCTCCGTACTCTAGGCATCGTAACCGATCGTAAAGGATGTCAAGAACCAAAATCCGCCAACGTTGATTTTTTACTGCGGGTGAAATATTCATTTTTAGAGCGTTAGTGAATTAAAAAAAAGCAGTATAAAAACCGGAATGTCCAACTGATAAGGCTGAAAATTTTTTCACTTGTTATTTACAGTAAGATAAATACATTCACCAACTTTTATTAAAATAAAACCATTTAAACTGGGTGTTCGGATTTATATGTCACTTAGTATACTTATACAAAATTTTATTAAAATAAAACCATTTAAACTGGGTGTTCGGATTTATAGTATATTTGCGTCAAGCTGAACGTATAGGCATCGAGATCTACGAGGCTCTCTTATTTCCACGCCATCGCCGATCCGCTTACAAACTGATCACGGTTGCCAGGTGTGGTGATTTTTCAACAAATCTGCTGTTTTTTTACCCATTTTTGTCCATTACATATTTGCAAAAGCTCTTCATTTTATTATTTTATCAAAGAAAATCGTAAATATCAGTAGTGAAACAAGATTCGCCTGGGGGGGGTCCATGACCCCCCTGGATCCGCGCTTGATAATTTATGAAACGCTCTACTTTCGTCACTAATCGTACATCTCGTTAAACGACAATATATTTAACTGCTAATAGCACTGCATTGTTTCCTACCTCTGGCAGTAAAGTACGAACACCTGCACTCGTACTTCGCCTCTTTCTAGTGACAATAGAGAAAACAAAGACCGCCAATAGAACGTGACCTATCCAAAGAAAGAGAACAAAAGGTGGAAGAGACACAATCGCAATACTTGAATGTATGCACTTAGATGGTGCAGGGTAATTTTTATTCCTGATCGTTACCGATATGCGACTATTAATTCGTTTCAAGCGCTTGTAATGCATTACAAAGTGACTGTTAATACTGGAATATTAATACATTGATACAGGATAAGAAAATATATAAACATTATTGCCTTATTGCCTCTAGGGGCCGTATCGTCAGTCGTTCCTACAATTATTGTAGGCCTCCTTGATTGCCATAGTACTTTTCTTCTTCGATTTCCACTGTTCCGTGTACGCGACAGGGCTCTCCTATAGTGAGGTTCTGTTTTCTTTTTGAATCTTATGAAATTTCAGGTTGTTAAACAGATGATAAAAATCAAGCTTTGTCAGCCTGAAATTTTTTAGAATTTGAAAAGAAAATATAACCTCAAAATAGAACGATGAAACGAAATAGTAGAAATCGAGAAATATCCCTGCGTTTCTGAAGGATAGGAAAAACTACGTAAAACAAGAAGGCCATAAAGGGGTCAATTGTACGAACGACACTAACAGAACGGTCTCTGCGAATCCTTCGAAACGAGGAAGTAGAATAATCAATTGATCGATAGAAAAGCTGATCATTGGATCATTCCCTTGACAAATAGCAGGAAAAATCGTCGGGGAGTCGCGTTGTCGTCAGTAACCCACATGACGTTAATTATGTGATCAAACATTTAATTATATGAAAAACCTACACACAATTATTCTTTTGCCGATTATCGACGAATTTACAAACTTATTTGAAAAACATTAAAAGTTGTGAGAAAAAGCTTCGAAAAGTAATAGAACCTCTTTCTATTGGTTATTATACTTCTCTGTTTTCTATGAATACGCCTCCGGGTGAGGCCTTACAGATGGATATCAGTACTTTTTTCTAGCAGTATGATATTCGTTACAGTTATATTCGTTTCTGTTCCAAAATTATCACGAAGGTGTTCCGCAAGGATCAGTTCTAGGTCCAACGTTATTTCTACCCCTCATTAACGTCCCCTTTTCTAAAACGTCGCCGAAGCCTCTTAGTATAATGGGAGAACTCTTGTAGCGGATCAAAGGAGCGAATCTCAAAGTACAAAGGACTCGACCCTTTTTTTTTATACTCCAACTACCAGGAAGGCCTAAGGCCTAAGCACCCATTGGGTATCGTGGGGCTATAGGGGGATACATGGGAAAGGGGGGGACGCCACACGGACTCTGGCGAGTGAACACGTGTGCATGCAACATGCTCACATTGTTGTTGGAACGGGAAGGAGAAGTATGTTGAGTCTGTCTAGCAGACTTAGAATGCAGCGTCATCAGGGACGAGAGCTCGGACGAATAAATCTGCTTAAATAATGGACGAAGAGAGACAGGCGTTTTTTTTAAACTGTCTCAAGGTTAGTCGTAGTCAGTAAAGCCTCTTCTGGTAGAATCCTCTGATATCCTAGGAACAAAGGAGTGGTCATACAGGCCAGTGCTCGATATATGGAACTCGACCAAGTAAGAATAAGATGTAGACGTTTGGTTAGTCCGTCGGGAAGCCCCAAAATGTGGAGGCATCAGAAGAGACCTCAAATGAGCAAAGAGCAAAGGATTGGAAGAACACTGCACTATTTGATAACCTGATTAACACATCCTATGGCCTAGTCTCTAGTGGATTATATTAGGGTCCATCCGAACGTACGGCCAAAAATACACCTATTGACTAGCTTAATCTTTGAAAATGTCCAAAAAGAACCAAGGCCTGTGCTCCAAAAATCGTAAACACCAGATGACGTTCATCCGTGAAAAATGCGGCAAGCTCGGCACTTACAAAAACACCATCCATCTATCCCGATTCTCCCAACAGATGTTTGCAATAACGTCTTTATTTTTCCAAACGACCCTCAATGTTTTTACAGCCCCATTGGAATAATAAAATTCTCACGTACTGTATCCTGTCTTCGGATGAAAAAAACTTATATGGCTTCACCAGCCCCACACTCACAAAAAGCGACTTTACTAATAGAATGTTTAGATGGTTGATGACAAATTTGTGGCATGAAAGCGTACAAGGGTATGTGAATCATTCGATGAGGGGAAAGGAATTTTAAGTGATTTTATAACAACTATACACACATAGCTTCTTGGGAGCTTCGAAGACGTAATAAAAAACCTCTTAAAGTCATACAGATCATTCTACTTTTCAAAAATTCAGCGAAAGTCCTAATTTGTAATTTACTTTTACAAGTAGTTAAGCAATATAAAGTATATCCCTAGTCTTTAACAGATATAAATATATGGTCATTGCAAAACCCTCGTAGTCCGTCCATTTTTTACCAACAAGCTTTTTTTATAAACGCTTCATTAAAGGTAGATGCGTATTCTAGGTAATCACCTTGTAAGTCATTACATTCATTCCTCTTCAAATAACACCTCGCAATACACGTTCAGTGCAAAAAAACATCGTTAGATCCGGGGCTTACTTGCTTTTTGCACGCAAAACTCGTCACCTGAAACTTTGTTCTTATATTTATGTGGTATATGCACCAAAATATCAGTTTCAAATTCAGTAACTACAGAAATACAATTACAGGCCTTATTCGATTTACCCGAATCACTTATTTAAGAGCTTTCTTGTTGACTCATTTGTAGTGAGTAGATGTAAGCGAAGTCTTGCAACGTCATTTTTTTTGTCGAAAAATTAAATTTTGTGGCCTGGTAATGAAATAAACAGCTGGGATCTTCTACAACCGATTGGTGATCTTTGAAGAAAGTTGGACAGGAACTTTCTCACGATGGTCGATTCATGGTCTAGAAGTAAAACGGGAAATTCGACTTTCCCACATTTGCCAAGGTTTCCTGTTTCCCCTATCAAACGGTTTATCAAGATGGTGGACAGTGTTTTTGGAACCCATTTTGTGCATTTCTCTCAAGCAAACCAAGCCACAACCGTGGTTACAGTATATTTGAGGTAGGTAATAGTTTATACTTGCTTTTACTTGTAGCTTGTACTGGCTGGGCAAGATTCGTCATAAATCGTGTAGATTAACTAACAAACATCTTTAAAGTTAGGCGAGCCGCTATACTTAAATAGTCACAATCATAGGAGTCACGACCATAGAATCAATACCGCCATAGTCGTGACCTTTATCCATGGTAGTGACAAATTATCACAGCTTGAGCTTGGCGAAGCTGATGAATAAAGTGTTTTCCAATGAGTTGGTATGAAACCGAAATCATTTACTACAATTTTTTTCTGGTCGATGAGAATAAGTGACCCATCATACTTTTGTTAAGGTACATGGCCTATTCTTGATGCCTCTTTATTATAAGTGCGCCTTTTAACTTGAGGGCTGACAGGGAAGTTGCTGAATAACAAATAAGGCGCCCTTGTTGCCTATAGTTATCAATTATTAGACGTTCGATGCGGAGTGCATTTTCTATACACATAGAGACCAAAATATTCATGCCTTTACATTCAGAGAAGCAAGTAATGCATAAGATATTTGAAAACTCTGCTGTCACTCCTATGTGTCAAGACTGTCAAGGCAAATAAAGAGTCTTTCCAAGTAAACGAAATCAGAGTCTTAAATGTCTATTAACAACACGGTTTTTAAATATACTTTATACGTCTTTTGTACGTTAGGTTGCAGCAAAATTAAAGTAACAAAAGCAGTTTGCGGAAATATTATACTGGGATTATGTTTCTTATGCAACTGCAGCGTCTAGAATGGATGGCGCTGAAACATGATATTTTATAAGAGGACAATGCAAACAAATATACCGATTTTCTTGTTATTTTATTAGCCTTCAGCAAAAGAGAGCACGGATATATAGTACATGAAAAGTATTATTAGAGCGAATTTGATAAGATGTGAGGTACTGCTGAAAACTCTTTAATATAAAATTGTACAATACCCTAACGGGGCATGAGCTTAGGTATTACATTTTTCGAGATCAAACGTTCATTGAAAAAATATTTGCTGAACCTATGTCTTTATCCTGTTGACGAATTTTTATGTTAGTGCACAAATTCAACAAGTCTGTGATAAATACATGAATTTTTAATATTGCTTCCGTTCTTGCAAGAGCATTTTTAAATTCTATTTTGACATTTTTTTTTCATTTTGTAAGATGTCTGTAAATGAGTTTTACTATTATGAGTCAACAAAATGTCGCTTATAAAGCTTTGAAATTCGAAGTACTTCCGAAGCGAGACGGAAAAAATAGAATTTTCCCTGAATCTTTTTAATTTTTCACTGACTTTATTTGTAATGGGATTTCAAAATAAATTGCACACTAACATTAATACTTTTCTCGTCTACAAGATAGCCCAACTAGAATTTCAATATGGCGTTTCATCTCTTGTCCACCAGCGTCAACTTTATTTTTTCTTACACCATATTGGATTTTTGTATAGATAAATAGAGTTTTCAATTCTAGAACATGTATAATATGTCATACACTGATGTTAGCAAACCTTATTATTACAAAAAAAAAAACAGAATTTCCTAGGTAGGCCTTGAAACTATCAGACAGTTATTTGTTTATAAGAGTATTACAAAATCACTTTTATTCCTCCTCGTCTTCATTTGAGATGAGATTTCAAAATAAATTGCATGTTAACATTGGCACTTTTTCTCCTCTACAATATAGCTTGGAAGACTGAGAAGAGAAATACATCGAGCAATGAACAATGTACATAGAAGATTTAGGCTTTGCCTATAAAATAACGGACATTTTCAACCTCTGCTCATTTATAATTATTATTGTAAATACCATCAGTAAAATGATAATGTTGTGTTCAGGTTTTAACATACTTTTCTATTTCTTTATAATTTTCATCCAACAACATATTCATGGGCAACTAAGGAAATACATAATTTAGGACTGAAACGTACATTTAAATGTTCAGAATTCCAATATAGTTAGTGATGGAATCAAAAAAAAGAGGTCGCATTGAAAATTTCACTACACCATCTTGTAGAGGAGAATAAGTAACAACGACAACATGCAATTTGTTTTGAAATCCCATCTCAAATGAAGTCAGGAAAACATGAAAGTTTGGGATAAATCTGGTCTGCGAAACAAATGACTGTGATAATTTCAAGGCCTACCTAGGAAATTGAGCTTTCTTGAAACAACTAAGGTTTGGCAATGTATGACGTATTATACATTTTTGGGATTAGAATTAAAAACTCCATTCATCTGTGGAAAAATTAAATATGGCGTCCATAAGAAAAAGTAAAATTGATGCTGGAAGACAAGAGACGAAACGTCATATTGAAATTTATTATGCCATCTTGTAGAGGAGAAAAAGTGGCAATGTTAATGTGCAATTAATTTTGAAATTCCGCCAGAAATAAAGTTGAGAAAAAACCGAAAAGATTCCGGAAAATTCATTTTTTTTTTTGTTTCTCTATGTGCTTTGAATTTCGAAACTTTCTAAGCGGCATTTTGTTGGTTACCTAAATATGCCACTTTTACCCCATTCAAGCGACTTCGTATCACTTCCGAGATCCCAATGGTGAGGGTCGAATTTGAAACTTCCTGTATACATATTTAGCTTGACTTGCTACATTGTTATTTACATTTTGTAGCCAATAAAATTCTATTCTACTCTACTCTAATAAATAGGTCAAAATCAACTTTATGACGCAGTATGTATTGAAAAAATTTACAGTGAGGACCATTTTTCCTATTTCCCACGTTTATTTATTTATGGTTACCGCTTGTGCTGTCAAGTCACTTCTCTAGATGGCAAAGTTAATGGCCATCTGTTTATGTTCCCACTATAGCGAACCGCGGTTTCCAATATGGAATCGATGAGATGAGATTTATTTCGACTATTTAAGTTACCTTCAGGTGTGGCGAAATAATGTTATTTGCAAGCACCGCAAAGAGGAATTTATAACTCTTGTAGAATGATTAGTACCTCAACAAGATGTCTTTACATATTAGGCTTAAGACATTTTTATCCCCAGCAAGAAATTGACTGGCTGTAGCATTTTGGCAGAATCAGATTTGTATGGAATACGTTACAAAATAGTCGGACAACAAGGATGGCAGACATGTTTGAAGAACCATATAAGTCTTGAAGGATGCTGAAACTTCTTTATTAAAACCTTTAATGTTAAGGGTTGGGTTCCAGCGCAATCAACCGTGGATTTTAACATCGCCGTACTTCATCGTTAGCTTTCCATCAAAAAATCCAAAGCTTGCGTCTCTCTACTGATAAAACTAGCTTAAAGATCCATAAAGTCTGTAAAACTAGGAAAAGCCTCGTTAGGCAGATTGTTCCATAATCTCGATACCCTAGGGTTAAAGAAGCGGTCATACCTGCCAGTTATGGTTGAACGGAGTTCGATACCGTTGGGATGGGAGGTCAGACGGGTTTGTCTGGCAGGCTCATCGCCCGGCAATATCATAGTGGTAGAAGAGACCCAGATCGCCGACGCCTCGCTAGTGCGAACGTATCCCGAGACTGCCCATTAGAGAAGATTCATCGATGTTGGACAGCCCTCCTTTGAACAGCATCGAGCATGGATAATGTACTCGGGGTGGCAGCACCCCAAACATGTGGAAAGTACTCGAGGCCGGGTCTTATATAGGCCTTGTACAGAGTGCACCATTTTCGACGGGGTATGTCACTTACTAGAAAAGAGTTGCGGTTTTCGCAATACTGTGTTACTTTTTTGTGAAAAAAAGATGGTATAAACAAAATTTTCATAGCCTGCTTCATTTTGAGACACAAGGCGAAATTGAAAATATTGCAATATGGGACCCCCTCGTATCTCCGTTATCGTTGAACATATCGCAAAGCTAAAAACTGACATTTATACAATGTTTAGCTATAAATCAGTTAGGTTTTTTAATGTAACACCCTGTATATTTTTTTCTCATTTGATTGAAAATTTTATAAGCTTTACAGAAATGTATAACCGAGGATATGTATTTTTTTTGTTTGTTTAAACATTTATTCACGTTTTGACGTAAGTGGGTTTTCCTTTTAATTTAATCCAGAAAGAATGCAAACCTGGCCTTTTAATGTTTTCCGAAATTAAGAAAAATTCAGTAGGTACGGAAAGAGAAAGAGAGCAACAGGGTCGATTTGGATTTGGCGTTGCTTATTTTATTTTGAGACGACAAATATATATTGAAATTTTGGATGCTGTTATCCCTGTGTTACTAGACAATGTTGCTCTAGCTAATCTTAACCGGATATATTTCCAACAGCTTGGTGTGCCCGCCCACAATGCCCGAATTGTTCAAACTTTTAGATTTTCTGCAAATATGGACTGATACTAAAGGACCAATTAGATGGCCTCCACGGTCGCCCTGTCTGCTCTCGATTTTTTTCTGTGGGGCTATATGAAGAATAAGACTATAGTACCCGTCAGACGTAATGCGATCAATGCGGCATTTGAAAACTATCAAGGACATTCCATAATTGTTTCAAATGCTTTAAAAAGAATAACGATCCTATGTCTACATTGCGTTCGAGAAAAAGGCAACCATTCTGAGTAGTTCCTATGTAAAAGTCTATTGAGGGATTAATGTTCAGGTTAATTTTATGTTAATATTAAGATGAAATATTACAAGTTTTATTTAGTTTTACTATCCGTTAGTGTATGTAATTGTTCATAGCTTACTTTGATTTAGCTTTCTTAAAATGTATGTCTGTAATATGCCATAACAAATAATATGTATCTAACAAGCTCAAGGCCTACTAATACTATATTAATAAACACTACTATACATAGATAGGTATATGGGCATATTTCTGTAAAGCTTATAAAATTTTCAAACTAGAAAAAAATGTACAGGATAACCCATTTAAAAGTTTAAGTTATAGCAAAAAAAATTCAGTTCACAGAAAAAAATTGACTACGCCACTGTATTTATTCCAGGAGATATGAGCGAGTCTCGAAAAGCAATATTTTCAATTTCACCCTGTATCACAGAAACGAAGTGGGCTATGAAAAGTTTATTTATACCTTTTGTCTTTTCACAAAAATATAGTATAGCGAAAACTTCAACTCCATATATTTACTCGTAAGCGAGATACATCGTGATCTCATTGGAAATGGGACACCCTGTACAGATTGGTTATGCGAAAAAAGTACTCCCTAGGCCTAAAGAAATTTCCTAGCCTTTCCATAGCAGCTGCCGCGATTGATGAGATGTGTCCTCGGTGATCCGGTCTGATAACCTCCAGATCTCTCGTCAGAGAGAAAGTCATCAAAACTAACGATTCACTATTTTGATAGTTTATTTCAATTTTTATTTCCTTTCGATGTAAAACACGCCATTCTGGTTAGCATGAGGACATATTGGCACATTTTGGGGCCGTATCGTCAGACGTTCCTACAATTGTAGGACGCCTTTACGGTCTCCTTGATTTTCATAGTTTCCTGCTGTTCCGTGTCAGCGCTCTATTTTGAGGTTATGTCACAAATATCTATTTGCATCAAATTATTCATGCTTTTGTTGTACATCAACTGTCTTATCAGCCGGAAATTTCCTACAATTCAAAAAGAAAACATAACTTCACAATAGGAGAGCGCTGACGCTGACACGGATTAGTAAAAATCTAGAAATTCTAGGAGATATGAGGGGGTCCCAAAAAGCAACATTTTCAATTTCGCCCTGTATCACAGAAACGAAGTGGGCTATGAAAATTTTATTTATACTTTTTGTCTTTTCACAAAAATATAGTATTGCGAAAACTTCAACTCCATATATTTACTCGTAAGCGAGATACATCGTGATATCATCGGAAATGGGGCACCCTGTACAGATTGGTTATGAGAAAAAAAGTACTCCCTAGGCCTAAAGAAATCTCCTAGCCTTTCCATAGCAGCTGCCGCGATTGATGAGATGTGTCCTCGGTGATCCGGTCTGATAACCTACAGATCTCTCGTCAGAGAGGAAGTCATCAATACTAACGATTCACTACTTTGATAGTTGATTTCAATTTTTATTTCCTTTCGATGTAAAACACGCCATTCTGATTAGCATGAGGACAACATGGCACATTTAGGGCTGTATCGTCAGACGTTTCTACAATTGAAGGACGCCTTTACGGTCTCCTTGATTTTCATACTTTCCTCCTGTTCCGTGTCAGCGCTCTGTTTTGAGGTTATGTCACAAGTATCTATTTGCAACAAATTGTTAATGCCTTTGATGTATATCAACTGTTTTATAAGACTGAAATTTCCTACAATTCAAAAAGAAAACATAAATTCACAATAGGAGAGCGCTGATGCTGACACGTATTAGTAAAAATCTAGAAATATCCCAGCCTTTCTAAAGGAGAGAAAAGACTATGAAAATCAAGGAGGTCATAAAGGCGTCCTGCAACTGTAGGAACGACCGACGATTCGGCCCTTAGAGCTGAAAAATCAGTCAAAAGTAGTGAGTGGGACAGCTTGATGTACTACGTTTTGTGAATTCATAGAACGAGCCAGCCTAAACGTTAATATCACAGTTACATAGGCCATTTCAACGATTTATAGCGCACCTAGAGTGTAATGAATCTCGTAAATCAGCAAAGTAGTACCGAACGCATTTAGAATTTAGATGAACAGCGCAGATCAACATAATCTGTACGACATGCACGCAGAGATTGTTTATTGGAACAAATGTATTGTTCAGTTCACTTTAATGATATCGTAAACATATCTGCGAGTTTATACGCGAACGTACCTCAGTGGATGTAAAGCCTTAAATAGCGATCTGGCGGTACTCGATAGGAATAGTCGTGTGCATCGGTAATACATGCTGTTTTGATATGGCCATACTATTTTATTCTTACCCATGTTCGAGACGAAGCGCTCAGCTGCTATGACTGCTAAGGACGAAACTTACCTGAAAGATAAAAAAGAAAATATTATATTTTGTTTAACAATCGATGCATGTTTGAAAGTGTGCACCACAGAAGGTTCAGACTATGGGCGAAGCTGCATGTTAAGTTGGTGTCACTGATTAGTCGGATAGTATTCCGAAAAACGAGCACCGTAGCTGCGTTTCTTAATCCAGTTTTTACACTGCCTAATGTTAGTAGAAATGTGAAAAGCCTTCTCTTGTTTATTGTTCCACACTCTCGACACTCTAGGGACAAAGGAGCGAACGTATCGTCCAGTTCTGGATGTACGAAGTTCGACACGTTCGGATTTGAGGCGAAAGTCAGGCAGGTCTGTCTGGCAGGCACATAGCGTGGCTGCATCATGGAGAAGAGCTCTCAGGAGCAAAGCCCATTTACTCCAGGCTAGATAAAAAAAAATGTGAAAAAAGCATAGCAGACATTTGAAAATTTCAAATGGAAGAGGGGGTCTTTCTAATGACAAATTACATAAAAATATACTGCCAGATAAGCGTTGCTTTTTATAAGCAATGGGAAAAGGCCAAAATTCAGTATTTTGATTGTATAAGCTTCAAATTAAGTTTTAAAAATAATCGGTAAACTGGAGATTTTAGAGTATAAAAAGACCTTCAATTTGTATTTCAAGAATTAAAATCTATAAGCGATTAAGCTAAATATGGGGCTTTTTAGCACTATTGAATATATGTTTATAACTACTGCAATAACAATAATTATTGTTAAAATTAATAGGTCATGTAAAAAGCAAATTGTTTATCCCAGAGACGAATTATTAAAAAAAACTGTTTTTGCCCTAGATATGGTCCTAGAATATTTTACAAACGTGAAATGAGTTTATTTATTTCAAAATTGTTGTTAAAAATGATGTTAAAAAAATAGCTATTTTTATAGTTATAAACATTTACAATAACTTTATCATTTTTTCAATATAATTTAAAAAGATCTGGATAGGTGGTTGAAAAATGCATATTGAAAGAAAAACCTTTTACGACCAATAGTTGCCAAGATAAAAATGTTTGATACAAAATGCTACCACCTTACTATAATTGGAACTGACGATAATGAAGAGCAGACTAAGAAAATCGATGACTTATTTGAAGAAATGAGTTTTATAAATATTGGAGAAAAAGTAGAGCGTCAAAATACAATACTTAAACCTAGGATCAAGATTAATTGAATAATAAAATATTATGCTAAGTGACATATAAATCCGAACACCCAGTTTAAATGGTTTTATTTTAATAAAAGTTGGTGAATGTATTTATCTTACTGTAAATAACAAGTGAAAAAATGTTCAGCCTTATCAGTTGGACATTCCGGTTTTTATACTGCTTTTTTTTAATTCACTAACGCTCTAAAAATGAATATTTCAGCCGCAGTAAAGAATCAACGTTGGCCGATTTTGGTTCTTGACATCCTTTACGATCGGTTACGATGCCTAGAGTACGGAGACCTGTACGATTTCGTCAACTTAGTGAGTTTGATAGGGGCCGTATAGTGGGACTTCGGGAAGCTGGACTTTCTTTTCGGGCAATTGCAGTTAGAGTGCAAAGAAGTGTAGACACTGTGGTTAGGTGTTGTCAGGCATAGCTTCGAGAAGGCCGTAAGCAAAGAGCAAGGGGCACTGGACGCCGCCGTAGAACAACAGACCGTGAAGATCGCCGCCTAAGATTATTGACCTTAAGGGACCGTTTCTCCACTACCAGGTCCATTGCAAATGAATGGTTTGCAGAACACGGAAGACCTATTGGCATGCGAAGTGTTTACCGACGAATGAGAAGTTTTGGCTTGTTTTCATACCGGCCACACTGGGTCCTCCCTTTAACTCGAGAACACCGACGTAATCGCCTTGAGTGGTGCAGACAACGGTCACTCTGGGATCAGGAATGGAACAGTATTGTCTTTAGTGACGAGTCTCGATTTTGTTTAGGCATGCACGATGGTCGTGCCAGGGTTAGAAGGCGACGTGGTGAAAGGAGGAATCCACAGTTTTTTGTTGAAAGACATGTTCATCACACTGTTGGAGTTATGGTTTGGGGTGTTATAGCTTATGGTTCCAGGTCACCTTTAATCTTCATCAGAGGTAACATGAACGCACAGCGTTATATCCACGAAGTTCTAGAACCCCATCTTTTACCCTATCTTGACACCCTGGCAGATCCAACTTTCCAACAAGATAATGCCCGACCACATGTTGCAAGAGTCACAATAGACTTCTTTCAACATAATGATTCACATTGTTACCATGGCCACCAAGATCTCCCGACTTATCCCCAATTGAGCACGTGTGGGATATGATGGGTAGGAGATTGTTCAATTTGCAACGTCCTCCTCAGACTCTAGAAGCACTTCGAGAGGAGTCGGTGGTTGCCTGGAATGAGATACCACAGGAGGACATTGACCACCTGATCAGAAGCATGCCTAGGCGCGTTGGAGAAAGCGTAGCACATCAGGGTGCATCCACACATCATTAAAGGTCAAAGGGCTTTAAAGCAGTGCAATCATTTTGAAATTTTTATCATTTACTTATTATGCTTCATTAAGTACTTATACAAAATTTTATTAAAATAAAACCATTTAAACTGGGTGTTCGGATTTATATGTCACTTAGTATATAATAAAATACATTATATAATATCATTATACATATACACAAAGAATACAAATAAAATAAATATAAATGAAAGACGAACGTGAATCAATATTTTTTTCAATTTATTAGAGCGTATTTTGTTAAGAGTATACCCAATTAACTGAATTATGAATTGTTTAAACAATTTTATTGTGAAATATAAATTATTTTATTAGAGTGAGAGTAAAAGTGAATGATTTATTGTTAATTTATTATTAGTTCATAGCAATTTAATTTTAAAAAATACAACGTGTATAAAATTAGATTTGAAAATTAAACACGCAAAATACTGAATTATCAGCTTTTTCCATATCACATATCCGGCTGTATCTTTCTTAATTTGTTATTAGAAAGACCCCCCCCCCCATTCATTCAAAACTTTCAGATATCTGCTAAACTTTTTTTACCAATTTTTGTTTCTGTGAAGTCATGTTATAAAGAGGATGAAGAAACTTTGTTAAACCGATTCTTGAACCGACTAAGGTTAGTAGAACTGGGAGAAGCCTCCTCATGTAGATTGTTCCAGACTCTAGATAATCTAGGAAGAAAGGAGCGGTCGTCTCGGCCAGTTCTGTTCAACATGGTTAAGATCGGCGGCCGGATTCAGGTGGGTCTGGGATGGGAGATCGCCGACATAAAAATCGCCGGGGCCTCGATCTCGAGATATGGTATCGTGGCTGGTGCTTATGACATGTTCAACAGGTGTGGTTTAGCAGCATTGCCAGATGGTCGTAACTTCAGCCAATTTTGTCTTGAAAACAACGTGGTGGATCAAAAAAGAACTGTAATAAGTTTTGCAGAAAAAAGTCGCAGCCTCAGACCTTCTACTTTGGCTGCATTGCTAAGTTCAAAGGCATTTTTTGTCATAAATTTTACGATAGTGGAAATATGTCCTGAATTATTGAAACGTATATGGGGTCCTTTATGATCAGGCTTCCTTAGATCAAACCAAAACATTAAAAACTGTAAATTATTTAGTCGATCTATTGGCGTGGGAAGTAAGATTCTCGACATATCAATTTCAAAGCTCCAGGTGACCACTTTCTTAAACTGCGCCTCATTCCTTTCACTATCCATTCCACCAACAAAAATGATTATCTGGAGATCACGTTGCAATTCAATTGTCTGTAATCCAGCACCGTGTATTTCGACTATTTAGTGTTCTCAGTCATCCTATGATTACACTAAACGTTTGTTCGAAAACGTGTAATCAGAATGGTCGTCCGCCCATACCAAAGATAGAAAGAGATAGCGAAGAGTGCAAAGTTCACGATCGCGGCTGACTGGCTTTGTTTGAATGCGGCGTATGGTGAAATTATGAATGAAAACGATGGAATGGGAGGAAACGGGGCCTCCAGTTGGTTTGTTAATGAATGGATTGGCATGCCACGACAAAACGCGATGTCGTCCAAGGTTGTCAGATCAACCGATTCAATAGCATATGTTAACAAGGGTGCACTATCGATAATCTAGCACTTTCGAGTAGAATAATTGCTGACTTGAGTGATTTTCTATGGACCTGCCAGAATGATTCGTCATGTTTTTTATATAAAAGAAAAGTATAATAAACGACAAGTTTAAATTGTATATTATACACGTAAAAAATACTAGATTTTAGTTAGTACTTTATTCCATGGTATAATAAATAACTATTTTTCTGTCACGGGAGAAAAGTTTGACATTTCATCTCTGTTGACAGGCAACAAAATGTCACTTTTTATGAAAAAAATTTTTCCCGGATATTGTACGAGCCCCTTCCCACTTCAGTTGGCCCACTTCAAGATTTGTACCAAAATATGCCTTTATAAACTAAACATGACGAAGCTATTTACTTCTAAAAAAATTTTTCTCAGAAACATTTTAGATACACTCTAGTCGTAAAAAATACATATTTGAAATCACTTAGACCTATACCTAACTAATAGAACATCTGAACAAATAAACAATGTGCGAATAAATGCGAGAAGTTAACAAAGCAACAATTGGAAGATTACCATTGGGTAACATCACCTTTATTTTTTATTACGGCTGAAATTCTTTGGGGCACAGTGTTAACCAAGTTTTGACAAAAATTTGGTGTAAAACAATCTCATATTTCTTGAAGCTTTTGTCTCAGTTCGGTGATTGTACGAGAAGGATGTTGTCGTAGAACCTTTTTCATCTCGTACTACAAAGTTTCAATAGGTGACAGATCTGGACTGCTTTTTGAGGTATGGCACGCTGCACCATCTTGCTGGAACACAAAATCTTGGCCGGATGTCAAACATTCTTCCATCACTGGTAAAAACGATTCTTCTAAAATTGCCAAATATTTGTTTGTATCCACATTTCCATCAATAAAATGAAGTTTTCCTACTCCTCTTGATGACATACTGCCCCAGACCATAATAGATGCTGGAAAGTTCACTTTTCTCTTCAGACAGTCAACATGGAATGCTTCATTTTTTTTGCAAATAACTCTACTGTGACTGTCATCAACACAAACTTCGAATCGGGCCTCATCACTCCATTGTATTGCACACCATTGTTGAGGTGTCCATTGTCTGTGTTCTTTAGCCCATCTAAGCCGATTTTTCTTTTGCAGTGGAGTTAATAGTGGCTTTTCTTTGGTCTATAAACAAGTTGTGCAACTTAAGGGTTTTTACTTCACTTTTTTTCTATAATAAAACTTACCTTGCAAGTGCTAAATCCCAGTTTGTGGGCCTCTCTATGAGTTGTGGACCTCGAAATTCTCCTTCCAACAGCGTCACTCCACAGAGCACTTAATTGTAAATAATTGGCACGCCTGTTTTTCACGATTATTCTTCTTAATGCTCTTCTGTCGGCATTTGTGACATTACTTTTTTTCACATATCGTGGCTTAATATTAACTGAACCGGTTACGTTATATCTTCTACCAATATTTCTCACACTGTACCGCGATAAGTCTAACAAAGTTGCAATTTCTGAGTTTGATTTCCCAGAATTAAAAAATGCAATTATCAGTAACCGAATTTTCTCACTAATGACCTTTCCTCTACCCATTTTGAAAACCTTACCTACCCAAAACTATTTAAAACGTATTCTGACAGCTGTGATTAATAAAAACAGTTGTCATGTAATTGCAACATGTGTTATTTTTATGCTGCAAATTTGATTAGCGAGTGATAAAATTGGTGTTTTCTACTATATATTATCAAAATATTCATTGTTAATATTTTAAACTTATAACACCCTGATACATTTTTATTATTTGTGTTTGATAAGAAAAAAACTAAGATTTCAATAGTTGGGCCAACTGAAGTGGGAAGGGGCTCGTATAATAGTTATTTATTATAGAAGAGAAAAAAGTACTCGATTTTAAAATTTCCTCAAGCTACCATCTAATACTTTTTCCTTTGTATAATAAATAACTATTTTCCTAATGTATAAAGCATAAAAATAGGAGTGATCACAAATCGTGGAACCTTATAGAAAATATCGCAATACATACTGCGTACTTTCAGTTTTATCTGCATTACGGAATATTTTCTTAAACATGGAAAAATAATAGACAATCAATCCTTAGAGACACTCGTGGAATGACACGATGGGATTATAGAAATTCCATGTAGGTAACCCATTGTATACGGAGTGTTTATATAAAAGATACTTTATCAGCCATGCCACAGTGTTTACAAATAAACTTATCTGGCTTTTATATTTACACTAAGCTCGTTGAGTATTACGAGCGTTACTAGGAAAACGGTCTTGTTTTGTCACGGATGAGTGACACCTTGCTTCTACGAGGACTACATACAGACATTTCTTCTTCATTCATTTTTTACAGAAACTGTTGTTCCGATTTTTGATCTTCCCAAGATAAGTAATGTTAACAGTACTGAAGCAAGGTTCTAAATACTCTAGGGAGCGGCCGTACTGTCTAGTTCACGGTGTACAGAGCATGCTCAAGTTAGAATTAAAATCCAAGCCGAGGGGGTCTGCCTGGCAGGGCTATAAGCTTAATGGCACAAAGTCCGTTGGAATATCGGCACAGTTCACCTGTAGCATCAAGTGCGTACTGCAACAGCACTATATTCATGTGATCGACAACCTAGCAACAATGTTAAAGATATATTGTTAGTCTTTTATATCAGTCTTAGCACCGTATGTAGACCGTCATTAGGTGTTGTCTAGAAACCATTTCGACCTGGTGGGTTTACAAGAAAAAGAAGAAAACAGGTGAAATCAGACTGGAAGTGTGTTCACAGAATGCTGCCACCAATAAAGAAAATGGATGAGCTAGACTCTCGTTAATAACGTTGCTAATGACAAGACATGACAGCGTTTTCTAGTTCAGAAAGTTCGGGTAATCAAGCGATGTCGGCAAGCTTACACAATTTGGAAACTGCGTGTTGAAAACAAATATTTTGTCACATATAGGTAATGTGGGCTAGTATGTTTACAAGTAGTACTACTGGAATAGTTTGTTTTTCTAGAGTTTCTTTATATGAACTTTGCAAAATTCGTAAAATCAAATTAGCAAAATTTAACTCCTTTATGGTAGTCGCGCCGTATCGGTATTCAGGCTCTTTTTTGTGACTGTTCCTGTTCAAAAATATTGACGAATACTTTTATACGTATAAAGCAGATAATTCAAAGTACTTCCCGAGAGAGACAGAGAAAACATAATCATACCAAAATCGTATCAATTTATTCCTGACTTCATCTGCAGTGGGATTTTTCAATAAATTGCTCATGAACATTGCCACTCAACAAGATGGCATAATTAAAATTACAATATGACGTGTCCCCCAGCATCACCTTTATCTTTTCTCGTTTACGGAATATTGGTTTTTGCGCAGAGAGAGTTTTCAATTCTTATTTTAAAAATGAAACAATAATTCATTTGTATTAACTGAAGTAGACTATCAGGATGTTTTCAATGCCATTATGACTCTAAAAAATAAAAAAGCTCTGGAGTTGACGAAATTAGAGCTGAACATCTAAAGATACTGGCCAAACAACTAACAGAACCACGTGCTTATATTATTAACAAATTCTCTGAATCTGGAGTATTTCCATCAGCTTTCAAGACAGCAATCATCATACCTGTCTATAAAGCTAATGATAATACGGATGTCACTAACTATCGGCCTATTTCACTTATATCAAGTATAGCTAAAGTTTTTGAGAAATTACTCATTAATAAAATGATTAATTTTTTAAATAAATTCAAAATTTTAAATTCAAATCAATATGGTTTTATAGCGGGCAAATCTACAACAGATGGAGTATTAAGTATAGTAGATGAAATTACCCAAAATATGGATGGAAAAGTACCATCGATATGCGTATGGGTGGATTTACAAAAAGCGTTTGACACGGTTAACCAAAATATACTTTTGTAAATCTTAGATAGAATAGGTTTTCATGGAAAGATGTATACTTTAACGGAAAATTATTTATCAAATAAACCGCAATCAGTAAAATTATCAAACTCATATAGTAAACGAATGTTTGTTATATGTGGTGTACCCAAGGTACAATTTTGGGTCCTGTGTATTCAATATTTATTTAAACGATATATTCAAAATTAATGGTAGTGGTAAAATAGTCAGTTTTGCGGACGACACTGCTGTACTCTATAAGGGTAAGGATTGGAGCGACTTAAAAGATGTTATCCAAAATAACTTTTGCAAAATTATTCAGTGGTTTAATAACCGAAAATTAACAATTAACCTTACTAAAACTAATTTTTTACCATTTTCATCACTATCTAATCATCTACCAAAATATAACCACCTTCGCTTCAAGGTAAATAATAAAAATCTAAAAATCAATAGAGTTAATGATACAAAATATTTAGGAATTTATCTAGATCCCCACTTGAGATGGGATGAACATATTTCTTACATACTAAAGAAAATTAGATTCATAGCATATAAAATAAAATTTCTAACCGGTATATTAACTGAATATTATCTTCGAATAATATATCAAGCTTTAGTCGAGCCGCACATAACATATGGTATAGTAGTGCGGGGTGCTGCATGCACGACATACTTTAACGATTTAGATGTGCTTCAAAGAACAATTTTAAAATCAATACTTGACAAATCAAAATTATACCCAACTACTGATTTATATAATGATGCACAAGTATATGATACTAAACAACTTTACTTCTTACATACCATCACTCATTATCACAAAATTAATAGTGAACGCGACATAATTAAACATAGTCATAATATCAGATATAAATTACGCGCAAAAAATGTTCCTAAACCAAACAAATCTTTCATGAAACGATGTCACCTGTAGCTCCAAAATTGTACGAACATTTACCAAATAATTTAAAACAATTACGCAATACATTAGATTTAAAAAAAAAAAATAAAAAAAATTATTAACACGATTGGGAGAAATCAAATTAATAGAATAATCTCAAATATTACACAATAAATGCTCTATCATTCTTACCAATTATTTTTTTCTCTCTATTTTTTTTATCTTTTGCAGTTCAACATACTATATGTACATATAATCCATGCACAGGCGTTGACCTCCTATGGATATATTATATTTATTTATTTACTTGTTTCATGTTCCCTGTATTTTAGAGTAAATAAATATTATTATCATTATTAGTAGTAGTAGTAGTAGTATTTTCAAACCTTAGTTATTTTAGAAAAACTGCAGATTCTGGGAAAGCCTTGAAATTATGAGATAGTCATTGGTTTCGTATACCAGACCTCAAATTAACAGAGTTTGGAAGACAAAATAACGGACAACATTTTGAACATCTGTTATAATTTACCTCTGCTTATTGTGTTTATTACTGTTAATACCATCAATAAAATTGTCATTTTGCGTTCAGGTTTTACCATACAGTTTTATTTCTTTGTAATTTCCATCCAACAACAAATTCATGACTAACGAAGGAAAAATACATCACTGAATTTAGAACTGAAAAGTCAGTTTAAATGTACAAAATTAAAATATAATGTCCATATGAAAAATCAAAGTGGACAGTCGGAAAAAAATGTCGAATCGAAAATTTGACTGTCCTATCGTGTACATCAGAATATCGACAATTATTACAACATATAATTTATTTTGAAATTTCTTCTCAAATAAAGTCAGGAAAAAATACAAGTGATTTTGGGATAAATCTGGTATGCGAAATGACACTGATAATTTCAAGGCCTACCTAGGAAATTCTGCTTTTTTTGAATTAACTAAAATTTGTCTATGCCAATGCATGACGTATGATACATTTTTTTTTAATTACAATAAAAAATCTGTTCAACTGTGCAAAAATACCATATGACGTCCATAAGGAAAAATAAAGTTGATGCTGGAGGACAAGAGACGACATTTAAACACCCTATATTTAACGATTTTTCTTCTGCCTCTATCTATTTCGTGGTCAAAAGTTAGATCGGGTAGACTAATAATACAAAATACAACAAATTTAGAAAGAATTATAGAACAACCTCCGCTCTCATCAATCTTCAGGATCGTATTTTAAGTTTTTTAGACGAAAAAATGGCACTGACTTTTTATGTATTGACTACTCTAAGCCAGCAGTCCTGATCAGAATGCAAAACAGCCTTATACCTCCAAAATTCTCGAAAATCCCAAAATAGCAGAGTCTTTTTATCCACACCACACTTCGATGCATTCATTTGAAAACGCAAGTTGCCAGCACACAATAAAGCGGAGGTATCCCGTGTATAACAAAAGAGCACCATGCCATAGCAACGTATGGATGGGTCGGGTCGGTCCCATTCTTATGCCATCGCATCGTCCATATTCCAACACCTGTGTCTGACGCTTTTGTTGCCACTTGGCACAAAGAAGCCAAGGAAACCAGTCTTCGTATTCGCGGCTAGGCTAGCCTGAAGGAAAAAGGAGATTTACGGCCCCTGACAGGACCGTACTAAGCAATCCTGATCGGATATTTGTTGAGATAGGATGGCTGGAAATTGAAATTAGACACAAATCGTTGAAAATGAAACAACCCCAACTCTACAGAAAACATGTTACAGTTTTTATGTAACATCTGAAAATTAGCCTGTGTTTATGAGACTGCTTTTTGTTTCAAATATAATTACAATTTTATATTGCTACCCGCAAAATAACTTCCTTCTGAGCCCACACAGCGCTGGAGATGGTTCTTCTACTCCCCATAGCAGTGCCTTCAGCTGGTCGGTTACAGCTGTTTGAATGTTTTCGACTGTCCCAAAATGAGTTCCCTTGAGGTAATTTTTCAACTTCGGGGAGAAAAAAGTCACAAGGACTCAAGTCACGCGAATCAGATGGCTGAGGAGCCAGAGGAATTTCTTTACTGGCCAAAAACTCGTTTATTAACATTGCTGTGTATTGTTCTTGATCTGATGAGTGTGTCAAATTCAACTCTTTACCGACCATTCTGAATGACAACCGACGATCTGAACGGTCAAGATACGGATTCTGTAGATATTCAATCGACTCTCTCCCTTCCGAAGATGCCTTAAACCACAGAAAAACCTCTTGACAAAACACTATCTCCTTAAGCCTGCTTAGCAAGAGTTTCCGTTGCACTGTGAAATTGATGTCATTTATGTTTAGAACAGAATAGAAAATGCTGTTTCACAAAAAAAAAAAATCGCTATGGACAACCAAATTACTCGAGCGAGTTCAAACTTGTACTAAAGGCGGATCACATGATCCCCTGTGGCCCATCCAAGCTCGGCGTCGCCAGTGTTGCCAAATCGAAAGCTACTTTGTCATCACTTAATAATCCCCCATGTTTGTCTGGTCGAATCAAATCACATATGTTTAAGATCCCCCTTTATTGTTCGATGTTGTGTCTCAAATACGATTGACAATTGTCACCTGAAAGACAGATAAACAAAATGTATTGCCAAAAGTGTTAATTGTACCACGGCTGTTATGAAGAGCATAAAGAAACTTTGTCAATCCGATAAGGTTGGTAGAACTGGGGTATTATGCTACAGTTTTTTTACTTAATATAGTATTTTAGGTATTTATCTAAATAGTATCAAGTCTGGGAGTTATATAAAAACGGAATTTTCAAAATTCACTCCAAATATACAGAGATGATTCCAAGTCATTTTATTACAAGCTGTCGATCACACGTATCCTGCAATAGAGCATGCTTACTTATAGCATTATATCTCTGAAGCTTACAAAATGATATTTCCATTCACTTCTAAGAGGGAGAATTATTGGGAATCCGTAATTTTTTAAATTCAGATAACAGCTTTTTAGATGACCCACGGCATTATATCAAAAAAATTTGTCACTTATTTCTGACTGATTGATGGCGTTTTTATAACCATACAATCTCAGAAATGGCTGCATCGACGTCAATGGCATTTGAAAAGAGATATCATAAGAGGTCATAGTGAATAACGCTACTCCATTTTGGCATCGATGCAGAGGTGGCGAAGTTATGACTAAAAAAACAAGCATAATGTTCTGAAAGCTAGTAATTGTATGTTTCTAATAATTTATGAGTATAATTAATTTTTTTTAAGGATTTTAATTATGAAACGTTCCCATCAGTTGTTTTTTGAGTTATATCATTTCAATACTGATGCACTCAAAGAGTTTTTGCGTATCAACATTAGTGTTCTTAATTAAAACGTATGTCAATGATACTAAATATGAATCAAATTCAAGCGCATAACCAAATGAAAATGGTATTTACCATTCTGGATTGGTATTTACCGATCCGTTCAAGGGAGTGTAGTTATCAGTTTGGTTATAAGATCCGTGACATCATGAATCAGCTGTCACATGTCATAGTTATCACCGCAAAGTTGTGTTATTTACCTAACTCAGGAGTAGTTTTATATTTCTGGTTGTTATTTGAAATGTAACGAGTGGATATTTTTGTTGTACTTCAGCTTCATTTTTGGGAAACTTGATACAGGCTGACTTCAGTTGTAGCATGAAGTAGATCACCTTATTAGTTATACTCATTACTGTTGTTGGGGCACTTTAAATCTAGTTTCTATGCTTAACAAAGTATCCTGTGTAGCCATATATCACAAGAATATTAAAATATGGCTTTATAAACTCGCTGGATAATGTCCACCTGAATACGGTTTTGCTAATATCTTTTTTCATCGCTTTTTCCTGTCATAGCTACAAAGCCATTGTTCCATCATTAAAAATTATTTTCTGAAAAAAACATTTCTCCCATTAATATTATGAAAGGTTTCTTTTTTAAAAACACCGATTATTAAGTGATAATAAAAATAATCAGAAATTATATACGCGCTTTTCTAAAATAAACAACTTGCAACAAAACCGCGGTTAAAACCAACGCGTTCAAGCGATTCGAGTAACTGACATCATTAACCCGTGTGTCATCTTGAACCATATTATAACCGCGGTACATAGCACAGAAAATTTGGTTATTCGCTTGGATTTGATTATACAGTGCAAATGGCAGAGTCAAGGTGTGGAATAGATTTGACAGGTCGCAATATTGAATCAATCTGACAGCCAAGTAAAAATTGCTGAGAAACTGTCAAAGATCCCATCTAGGGTGGCCGCAGAGACTCTTCGGTCTTCTGATCAGTCGGCGTGCGCTGCGCGGATTCGAATCCCATCCCAAGAGAAATTTTTCTCTTGGCTATGGACATTGTGATTGTCTGTAGGTGGTAGACAGTCTCAGACTGACGAACGCGGAGGTACCACCCGACGGATCTCGTAGGCGGGGCCAGAATGTGTGTTTAGGGCTTAGGCCTTCGTGGTAGTTGGAGTATAAAAAAAATCGCTACTGCTAATCAGCATACATACTCTGCACCGCTAGACAGCTTCACGTTGACTCAACGGATTCAGTGTGTTTGAAAACCTTGTATTGAATGCTTGTTGTGAGTATTAACTTGTTCCATAAAGGTGAATGTGTGACAGAATAAGAAGTAATTCCTCAAAATTCTAATAATTCTTAAAAGGTGGGCTCTTCTTACACTATAGAAAACAATATTCTTGGATATTGCAATGCTATAAAAGATCTTGATATACTTTTTGATAAACAACCAAGTTTCGACACACACATAAACACTATTGTACTTTTAAGACTTCTAAAGTGCTTGCTTCTGTGTTGCGTAATTGTAGCGAGCAGCTATCTATAGAAACTTGCAAAAAATTATACATGCCGCTTTTGGTGTCTTAATTGGAATATGGATCAATGATCTCGAATCTCGAATGAGTACGGAATAAATTTATTATATACTAAGTGACATATAAATCCGAACACCCAGTTTAAATGGTTTTATTTCAATAAAATTTTGTATAAGTACTTAATGAAGCATAATAAGTAAATGATAAAAATTTCAAAATGATTGCACTGCTTTAAAGCCCTTTGACCTTTAATAATGTGTGGATGCACCCTGATGTGCTACGCATCCTCCAACGCGCCTAGGCATGCTTCTGATCAGGTGGTCAATGTCCTCCTGTTGTATCTCATTCCAGGCAACCACCAACTCCTCTCGAAGTGCTTCTAGAGTCTGATGAGGACGTTGCAAATTGAGCAATCTCCTACCCATCATATCCCACACGTGCTCAATTGGGGATAAGTCGGGAGATCTTGGTGGCCATGGTAACAATGTGACATCATTATGTTGAAAGAAGTCTATTGTGACTCTTGCAACATGTGGTCGGGCATTATCTTGTTGGAAAGTTGGATCTGCCAGGGTGTCAAGATAGGGTAAAAGATGGGGTTCTAGAACTTCGTGGATATAACGCTGCGCGTTCACGTTACCTCTGATGAAGATTAAAGGTGACCTGGAACCATAAGCTATAGCACCCCAAACCATAACTCCAACAGTGTGATGAACATGTCTTTCAACAAAAAACTGTGGATTCCTCCTTTCACCACGTCGCCTTCTAACCCTGGCACGATCATCGTGCATGCCTAAACAAAATCGAGACTCGTCACTAAAGACAATACTGTTCCATTCCTGATCCCAGAGTGACCGTTGTCTGCACCACTCAAGGCGATTACGTCGGTGTTCTCGAGTTAAAGGGAGGACCCAGTGTGGCCGGTATGAAAACAAGCCAAAACTTCTCATTCGTCGGTAAACACTTCGCATGCCAATAGGTCTTCCGTGTTCTCCACACCATTCATTTGCAATGGACCTGGTAGTGGAGAAACGGTCCCTTAAGGCCAATAATCTTAGGCGGCGATCTTCACGGTCTGTTGTTCTACGGCGGCGTCCAGTGCCCCTTGCTCTTTGCGTACGGCCTTCTCGAAGCCATGCCTGACAACACCTAACCACAGTGTCTACACTTCTTTGCACTCTAACTGCAATTTCCCGGAAAGAAAGTCCAGCTTCCCAAGGTCCTACTATACAGCCCCTATCAAACTCACTAAGTTGACGAAATCGTACAGGTCTCCGTACTCTAGGCATCGTAACCGATCGTAAAGGATGTCAAGAACCAAAATCCGCCAACGTTGATTCTTTACTGCGGCTGAAATATTCATTTTTAGAGCGTTAGTGAATTAAAAAAAAGCAGTATAAAAACCGGAATGTCCAACTGATAAGGCTGAAAAATTTTTCACTTATTATTTACAGTAAGATAAATACATTCACCAACTTTTATTAAAATAAAACCATTTAAACTGGGTGTTCGGATTTATATGTCACTTAGTATATTTATATTGTTAGCTAAAATTATACTTATTTACATTTGTTATAGATTAGGTATTATTACATCTGAATTTTATAAATATTCTTTGTAATGGGATTGATCCCGTATAAATAAATTAGGGATCATCCGAATCTGTAATGGGGCCAGTTACATAATAATTCACTTTGAGATTTTGCATTTTCTGTAGTCTGTAGTAAGTACCATTCCAGCCCACTTGACATTTTTTTTTAAATTAATCTACACCTACAACTAGACCTTATTACCGCCCTGGCAGACCTTAGGAGATTCTCAGTTGAAGCGGAACCAAATAACGATGGGAGTCCTCCGGTAGAATGATGCACAAGAATAGTACTGCTCAGAGCTCACGGCTGTTCCTACTAGGAAACAGGTGTGTGAAAGAATAAGAAAGAAGGTGTATTGTTGATACTGAGAAAGGTTCAATATAAAGGTGGAGGTACCTTTCCAATAAAAGAGATTCCACAATTAATGATGTGCCTTTGTGCACTGTTAGGGTGCTGGTACGATATTCAGTATGTTATTCAACATATTGTGAGAGTAAAATCTAAGAAACCATCAACAAATATAAAATTTATTGTATATTGAGTGTGATATTTATTAGGTCCTATTTCACGAACATTGTCAGTTTAAAGTTTCTTTAGCCAATCAGAGAAGCTCATTCTGAAATGCTGTCAGATATTTTACTGTAAGAAATTCTAGAGCCTAATGTTAAAATTTACTTCAAAATTGTAAAGGGTGTTTTTTTTAGAGGTATAGAACTTTAAATTGCAATAAAACAACGATGGATTATTCGATTGACATGATTTTTTTTTTATTCGAAAGATAATCTTGTGGCATTACATTTTAAATATGATTTCTGGTTTATGACTGCCACGGCTGGCTCGGATGTAGTCCAATCTGGACGTCCAATTTTCGATCACTTTTTCCAACATTTGTGGCCGTATATCGGCAATAACGTTGTTTTCCAAATGGTCAAGCGTTTGTGGCTCATCCGCATAGACCAATGACTTTACATAGCCCCACAGAAAATAGTCTAGCGGTGTTAAATCACAAGATCTTTTAGGTCCAAAACGTGAAATTAGGCGGTCACCAAACGTGTCTTTCAATAAATCGACTGTGTTTGAACCACAGCTCCTGGACATCATGATTGTTCAATTCAGGAATGAAAAAGTTAGTAATAATGGCTCTATACCGATCACCAGTAATAATAATAATAATAATAATAATAATAATAATAATAATAATAATAGACGTATTTATTTATCCACAATTACATTGTAGTATAGCCAAATGTCAGACTTATATGGCGAAGTTTAGCATGCTGCTACTCTTACACTTAACCATATAGTCTCTAGCAGATGTTCAAAAGAGTACACTATCCACAAACAGATTTGGTTCATTACATCGAAAGTAAAATTTAAAAAAAGAGAAAAAGGCATACTTTCCAAACCCAAATGCACCAAAAATTATTAATCTGACTTAAAGATCGAATAAAAAAGAAATGAATGATTACGTAAATTATATGTTTGGAGGGTTGAGTAATAATGTTTTAACTTTTTGTCGAAAGACAGGTAATGAAAATTCTTTATATACTTTAGGAAGGTCATTATAAATAATAGCAACATTGTAAGAAAAACTGCGTATAAAAAGTGTAGACGTATGCAGGGGTATTCTAATATTATTTTCTCTGAGAGAACATCATTATTAAATGGAATTTTTTCCTTCAAGTAATAAGGTTTAGACGTGAGCAGCAATTTGTGAACAAAAACTGAATAGTGATACTTGACCATGTCATTAATTTTTAACCAGTTTAGAACGGGATATTTCGCTGATACATGATCAAATTTACGTAAGCCAAAAATGAATCGTATACAATTGTTTTGAATAACTTGAATAACGTTTTTAGTGAAATTGTCTAAACAAGTATAGTATACGATATTACAATCATTTAGTATAGATATGACCAATTTCACATAGTTTTTTACGCAACTTAAAATTTAGTAAATACCTGTTTGCTATAAGAGTGCGCAGCCGTAGGTAGGTTTTCTCAGACAGACTTTTAACATGTTCAATAAACCTTAACTTAGTATCAAAAACAACACCAAGAATTTTTGCAGAATCAGAAAATTGCAAAATTTGGTTATTTATCTGAATGTTCAAGAGCTGTGTTACATTGTATTTTTTTCTTTGTGCGCAAAATAATAACAGTTTAGATTTTTGTGGATTAATAAGTAGATTGTGATCTAAAGAGTATTTAATTAATTTATTAACATCGTTTTGTAAAGTCTGAGTAGTATTATTGACATTATCTGGGTTAAAATAACGGAGCAATTGAGTATCGTCTGCAAATGACTGGACATGAGAATTATCAATACTTTTGCTTAAGTCGAACGTATATATGAGGAACAGAAGCGGCCCCAATACAGAGCCCTGAGGTACGCCTGAGGGAATTATTGTCACTAGAGACATTTCTTGATTGAGAAAAACACACTGAGTTCTTTGATGAAGGTAACTGTCGAAAAATGAAAGGGATACACTGTCAAGACCTATGTAATTTAATTTAGCAAGTAACAATTTATGATTGATGCTGTAAAGGCTTTCGAATAGTCTATAGAGATTAAGGCTAATGCCATTTTCTTATATACGGCACTTAAAATATTGTCTTGCAGATTAAGTAGGGCAGATGTTGTACTATATTTTTTTCTAAAACCGGATTGAGTGTCGGGAAGTATAAAGAATTTTTCTAGGTAAGCTGTCAATTGGAACTTTATAATTTTTTCTAAAATTTTGGATAAAATTGGTAATAAACTGATAGGGATGAGATCATTATACTCAGTGGGTTTCATTTTTTTAGGAATTGGAATAATTAGAGCTTGTTTCCATGTGTTTGGAAAGTAGCCTTTTTCCAAACAGTCGTTAAAGATGTGGACGATGTGATGGAGAACAACTGGCAGGCAAAGCTGGATCATTGACAGGGATATACCATCAATTCCCTTTACATCAGATTTTAGGCTCCCTATTGCCTGTAATACGTCATTTGAACTAATCTTATTCAATGAAAAAATATATTCAGAACTTAATTTATTTTTGAAATAGTTTTCGCAAACTAGTGAATCAACAGGTTTATAGCTATAAACAGACATAAAATAATTATTAATTTTGGTAGGGTCATTAAAACTTGCCGGAAGGGTTGGTTTACTACGAAAATTTATATCAAGTTGTTTGAGAGTCTTCCACAATTTTTTTGAATCATTTTCATTTTCCAAATTTTTGATATATGTCTTTTTGTCCCTCCTGATCATCTTAAGAGCACGGTTTCTAAGCGATTTGAAGTTATTATAGGCGTCCACGGACTTATTAGTTTTATATAAAGCTTGTGCAGTATTCTTTTCAACAAGAACAGTGCGCAGTTCATTTGTTAACAAGGTGATGGTGGCTTATTAACTATATACAGTTTTAAAAGGTGCATGTTTATTATAGGTTTCCACGATAACGCTTGTAATGTGCATTACCTTCTCATCAATATTAGATTTCGTAAATAATTCATCTATGCCCGATGTAGAAAGATCGATAAGAAAATCATCCTCACTGAAATGTTTAAAATCCCTGATTGTGATAAATTTTTGTTTTCTTTTATAAGATGAAATGTCAAAATGAAAAAATACGAGTTTTTGGTCCGAAATACCATTCGTGTCCATGACGGAAGAATAGCTGCATATTTCAGGATCATTTAAAAATATTGGATCGATTAATGTTGCAGTACTATCTGTGACATGGGTGGCTTCCGTTACGATTTGTGTGAACCCCATCAGCTCAAAACTCAGTGAGAACATATTGTTATTAAAAAAATTCATATTCAGATCTCCCAATATCACGATGTTATGATGATATAACGAGAGGCTGGGTAGGAAACCAGTTAATAAATCTGCACATTGTTGTATGTTTTTAGAGGGTGGTCGGTACAAAACACCTAACAGTTCACACTTACCCGCAACCAATTTAACCCAAATGCTTTCGAAAAAATTGACTGTAACGTTCTGGCCATCATCGATTTTGAAGAAGTACGCACCAATGATTCCACCAGCCCATAAAGCGCACCAGTCAGTTTTTCTGGATATAACGGTGTTTCGACATAGACTTGAGGATTAACTTCACTTCAGATGCGGCAGTTTTGTTTGTTAACGTAACCATTCAACCAGAACTGCGCTTCATCGCTAAACAAAATTCGCTTATGAAAATCGGGAACAACGGCAATCTCGTTTTGGGCCCATTCAACTTATCTACGCCTTGCTTGATGATCGTTTGGCTTCAATTCTTGCACGAGTTGGATTTTGTAAGGACGCAAACCAAGATCCTTGCGCAAAATCTTCCATAAAGTGGATGGACACAGATCCAATTCCTGTGCTCGATGGCGGATGGACTCATTCGGGACTTCCTCCATGCTACGCTCTACAGTAGCAATAGCTTCTTCTTAGAAATCAATTAGAGTAAACGTGGTGCTAAAACCGTCCATGGTTAATCGAATTAACTACTCTGATGGACGATTTTGTCAATGATAAAATGGACGTAGTGCGCGATACGTATTCCGCACAGAACTATTATTTTCGAAATAAAACTGCACAATTTGCAAGCGTTGTTCAGGCGTGAGTCTATGCATGATGAATTGCCAAACCAAACTGAGTATAAATCACTTGACAGCTGTCAAATCGGTCGCCATCTTCAAAAGTAATGCCAACTTAAAGCTCTATACCTCGAAAAAAAAAACACCCGTTACAAAGAATATGATATAAACGACAACATTGCTAACTGTAACTGCTCTGCAAAATAATGTACGGAATCACAAAGGCGCATCCTAAACATCAGATTAAAATGGTCTTACTAAAAAGAAGTACCTTTATCGCTCCAAAAAATCTGCATCAACGTCTTTATTGGTTATTTTCTTATTGTAGAAGAGGGGTTCATCTGTTAATGGATGACCAATGATATGCTAGTACTGAAACCGAACCATCTGAAGGCGGTACTAATATTTGTGTACGTGGGAGTACGTACTACATCCTGAGTCAGTGGATGAGCACACAATAGTTAAATCAATATTGACCACCGTGTGTATGTGTGTGGAGTGAAGATGATGCCATCGTATCTCAAACAGAGCCGGCTAATTTTCATTAACGTCATCGTGAACGAGCTGAGGACAGGTGAATCACACACCATTCTGGTGGTGTTTACATTGGTGCGTTCATTAATGAGAAATTCGTTGGGATGTGAAACGGTCAATGGCACTCCCTTGACAGGCGGTCTCTAGCCTCTTTCACATGAACGGTACCCTTATTACGAAACTGCAAAAATACAGGGATGTTCACTTGCAGCAGCTGTGTGTGTTGCATAAACGTCAACCTAATTGAGGTGTGCTGCGGCTTCGATTTGACGTAACATACAGAGATTCACTAGTTGACTCGATTTCCAAGCTACTAGAATCAAGCTCAAGTCAAGTACTTGATAATTTTTGTAATACAAGGTGTAAACGTTATGTCATTATTTACATGGATGATAGAGGAGGTTAAAGGAATCAAAAAGTTTCATATAACATGGGGGTAAAAACGGCATTTTTTTTAGAGAAAAGCGACTTTAAAGTAAAATAAAATCTGACAACGCCGCAATGCCAGACGCAAATTACGACGGAACGCAGTGTAAATAAAGATGGAGTTTGTTATTTTTGGCTCTTAGGTATTATTTCATTATTTGATAATGTACTCGTAAACTGCAAGCAATTAAAAAATCGGACTTACCACTAACTGTCTCAGCGCTTCACTTGGTGTGTGAAAGTTTATTGAACGTAAAAAAATCCACTTATAAATAGGGAGCACAATTTTGATACATACATTGTTTTTCTTTTTAAAACCCACACTGCACTTTTTTGTATTTAAAGAAAGTGTACAATATGTTCTCCTCCACTTTCCACACAAGCTTCATTACGACGAACCCAGTTTCTTCTTACTCTAGGTCCTCGAAGTTGTCCACTTATTATTTCAGCCGCATTAAATTTTTTTTCGCGAAGTTGTGCTTCAGTTGTTAAAGGACCAGCCCCATAAACCATCTCTTTAAGTTCTCCCCAATACCAGAAATCCATCGGATTGAGGTCAGGAGATCTTGCTGGCCATTTTCGAGGATCAGGAGCATTTCGATCGATCCAGCGATTTGGATAATGTTCATTCAAATCCTGAATGATGCCTCTAAACATGTGTAGTGGTGCCCCGTCATGAAGAAACCACAAATTCTATCTCCGTTGTAATAGCATGTTGTCTAAGGTCTGTTAAAAAAGTTCTGGTAGGTTATTGGCTAGGCAGCTAAGGTATCCTTCTCCTGACAACTTTGGGGGTAACTCGAAAGGCCTGATCGTCAAGAATACCCTCCCAAATATTTATTTTGAAACGTTGTTGGAAATGACCTTCACGAATGGTATGAGATATTCTTGGGCCCACGTGTTAGCATTATGGAAATTTAATATCCCGTCTCGCGTAAAAGAACATTCGTCCATAGCTAGAATGTTTTTATAAAAATCCGGATTTTCAACGTGTTTGTACAAAAACCACTGATGTTAGTCTGCGAGGATAGTCTTCTGGTAACAAGGCCTGAACTCGTTGTACATGGTAGGGATAAAGCAAATTTTCCCGTAGGATTCTATGAACTATGGTATGCGATAGTTCTACGCGGCCGCCTAATTTCCGAGTGCTGATATCTGCATTGATTTCCACGATATTTAAAATTCGTTCCTCCTGCTCCAAAATAACCTGTCTTTCACGAGTGCGAATATTAGTGGGCTGAACACTTCCTGTATCTCGAAGTCTTTGGTACACTGTGCACGTGTCCGTCTGTCTGGATGTACCCGTTAGCGAAATCTGTCGCGATAAATTTGAGCTGCAAGATTTGAACTCTGAACTCTTGATTCGAGAACATTGTAAATAAACACGACGACGTACGCGAAGAAAAACAAAACAACACGCCCGATGAACGATAACTAACCACTGTTACCGTTTGCGATCGATTGCCGGTTCGATATGAGTGATGAATGACCGACGCGCTGTTGTCATGTGTGTTTTAAATATTTAATTTAATGAAACTTACTTACTGACTACAAATTTTGGCTCAGCTTAGAAAAACTTAATGCCATTTATTTGTTAATTACCCAATTTAAAAATGTTTTAGATTAGATTATAAAATTCAGTAAGATTGTGGTGATTGTGGTCGATATGAAGCACTTAAAGTTGTAAACTATAAAGCCATTTAGACAAAAATCTATTGACTTTTGGACCATGGGTCATATGAACTTTTTGACTTGTTTTGACCCCCCTATCACCCATTTCAATAATGACTACCATAACGTTTACACCCTGTATAAATACGAGTTTATTATAAATAGGTACACCACGGAAAGACTAAGTGACAAGTTACAGAGAAAACAATATATATAGAACAAAATAATGTTTTCATTGTATAACAAATAAAAGGACGATGAAACTAAACTCAATTAGAACGAAAATAATATCATTATCAAATGATACACAAAAATGAAAAATTAATAGCCTATTAAGATCGCTTGTTTCACTATTAAAAACAGACATCAAATAAGTATCTACAAAGGGGCCATGGACGGAGCAAAGCGATTAACCCTCGTATAAACAGCATAAAATATCCTAAAGTTTCGATTAGCAATTAAAAACCATTTTTCGACCACATTTCCAGTAAAAACGTCAACATAATTCAATCGACTTTCTATTCAGCGCCATCCATATTTCAATTCTAATCATATACAGGATAAGTACCATATTAGGTACTAATAATGTTCAACTTGAAACTTGTAGCTATGCTTACTTTAATATTATTGGTAGCGTTATAAATTTAGATACTTATCATTCTAACACATAGGAATATTACTGGAAAACGGAGATTCTTTTCAAGATAAAACACTGTAGTTGGATGATAAAGTGTAAATACGTTAGAATTTACATATTATGATAGAAGCGCTGTTACTGCCAATAAGTTTGAATGCCGATTTCAACGTAAACGATTTTCTTCGCGTTTACACTGAGAGAAACGCATATAAATGCCATGTAATTAACTATTTATTACCAGAGTGGTATGGTATGCAGAATACAAATGGTAGGCTCGCCCTGCAAGGAAGCCAAGGTTATGGATATGACATTGGGTGGAAGAAATAGATTATTCAGAAACCAATTTTTTTTTTTTAAATACACACTGATTTGTGGAAAATTGATTTTAAAAGAAATGAATCCATTTTTTTTTAATGTCGATTTTGTCTATTATTCGAAAAATTGCACGCTTTTGCAAATAAGGCGGTCTAACAGTGTGTGGAGAGAGAGCATTGCTTCTATACTATAACTATCTAAAACTGTAATGACTCATCGATGTTCAAGTGAACATCACTTAACTACCAGTAGTCGGCTGTTCATAGGCGGGGTATGAATGTTTAACATGGGTGAACTAGATTTGTCACATGCTTAATAAAGAGTGGTTTGAAACATATTGTAAGTCAAAAATTTGGGAATTACCTTTATTCATCGTCGCTTCCACTTACATCTGACAGTAATAAACTGTCACTATCGCTTTCCTCGTTGAAATTGACTATAACTGGCTCTATGATGGTGTCGATGTGGTGGTCAAGCTGCCACATTTTTGTTTCTTCCTTCACAACATGACGGATAGCGTTCTGCCAAGCTTCGGGCGTTACTAGCTGTATGGAAGTCTCAAGTAAAACAACGTCTGATAATTTGAAGGTTGTGTTATGGCGCGCAATATAACCCTTCACTTGAGCCCAGATGAGCTCTATTGGGTTCAGTTCACAGTGGTAGGGCGGTAACCGCAGCACAGTGACGGGCCATCTCATCAGTCACGTAACTAATGTTCGCAGGTTTGTGCTGTTTATTTTTTTCATACAATTTCGCTTTCACACATGAATCGTCAAACGGGATTCCTTTTTCGCGCAACCATTGCTGCATGTCACTTTTCCCATAGTCGGTACACGTTCGGCTCGACGACTATGGTAGGAAGCATTATCCATGACGATCACAGAGTTGGGCTCAATTCGCTGAAGCACCCCTTGAAACCAGCTCTCGAAGCAGCTGGCATTCATTTCGTCATGGTAATCACCTCCTTTCTTAGAGACGAAAATCAAGTCACACTCTTCTAAAAAGCCACTATCGCTACCAATATGAGTTACGATCAATCTTTGACCTTTTCCTGACGGTCCACGAAGACCTGTTGACAAACCTTCAATGCTTGCTTGTTGGTTACTCACTACGTTTTTGTCTATCCAGGTTTTTTTAACTGTGTGACCTGCATTTACCCATGTCTCGTCCAAATAATAGATTTTTCTGCTTTGTCGCCTATATTCAATCATTTCGCTAGGTATTTTCGACGCCAGGCGACTATTTCAGGTCTTTCTATCAATACTGACTTTCGATTACGCGTTTCGTAACGAAAATTAATTTCGTGCAGGGATTTCCTCATTACCTTGACGCTCATTTGGGGTATAATTTCATTTTCCTTGATCGCTGCATGTACAGCCTTGATGGTTGGTATCTCATTCCTAAAGAAGAATGAATGTACGGTTCGCCTTAACGCCATTTTGCTATCGTCATCCAATTTAACGGCCTTTCGTCCCTTCAAATTAAACTTAGGATCAGTAGTAGCTCCAGTTTTCTTCTTTTCATGCACCGCCCTGCGAATGGTCCACTCTGGAACGCCTGCCATACTTTCACAACGCGCGAGTGCATCTCCCTGCGACATAGTTCTGTTCAGATAATTGAACACGTTGAGCACGATTTCTTTCGCGTCCCTCTTCAGTGCTTTACGAAGCCGTCTACTTGTTCCCTGACTTTCAGTACTTCCACTCGTGCCATTTGTACTCCATGGTTAAGTATAACCAAAACAGTAACCACAACAATAACAATCACACAACAATTCTTATAAAAACACACAATATGCGATCGCTCAACGAAACACGTTCCAATGCGTTGCCGACGCCTATGAGTCTGCCGGTCGAGGCGCGTCTTTGATTTGTCTGTGCTGTTGACCACCGCAAAGCCACAGAAACGACATATGTCGTACGCTATACGGCTGTACTGGAAGGAAGCCGGGATCGAGCTCTGATCACGTGTTGATCACGCGTATGAGTCATTACAGTTTTAAATAGTTGTAGTATAGAACAAAACTTCTTTAAAATACCATTTATTGATTGTCACCAACAATTTGACAACCGACCTAATAATAATAAACGTCTCTTTATTAAAGGGCGAAGTTTAGCTTGAAGCTATTCTGCCATTAATCACTACGGACGTCTGACAATTTTTTTCAAACAAAAAAATATCCAAAATTCAAATCTTCAAATGTTTTTCTACTACAAATCTGTAATAAAACACATTAGGGCACAAAACGTAAGAAACTGAAAGTATTGCTCTACTGCTCACAATAAAAGCAAAGTTGAAACAATTCAATTCGCAATTTATTATAATGACACTTCAACTTGTGTTTTTAATGCGAGGCAGTGGAGCAACACTTATTTTTAAGGACAAATGTTGATGAAAAATAAAAATACCTATGTCCTAAAATATTTAAATTCAAAGACTTCATATACAAACATGTTATGTGATTAACTTGAAACTTGAATGTTTATTAGAGCCAAAAACCACACTTCTGCTAGCAGGACGTTGCAACCGAGAACCAAACAGTAAGGGGGAGGGGCAACTACATTGCCATGAAAGGCTATTTTTTGGCACTGTGAAGATAGATTTGCATGCAGTTTTAACTTCAGTTGAGACGCTTCTACTTACAAGTTCGTAAATATAGATATAATACCGGCAAAATTAGTGTCAATGTCGAAGTCTAAACGAACAAACTTTAAAGAAATTTTTACTGATCATGAATAATATAATTTTCACTTATCAGAACACCTAAAAGAGAACTTAACATTTAGGGCATATTTTAGGTTGATATTAGGTAAGCTATTAAGTTCTCTGGATTTGTCTTCGACGTCAAGAATTCTTCAAGTACTTTTTAGAGGTGTTTTTTTTTTGTTTTGAACCAACCAATTCCCGTTCTTGGTCCAAGGTCTATTAAGGCCCTAATTTGGTACGAAGTTACCAACCTCTGACAGAGGATTCAACTCTCAAGACCATTCAACTTCTGAGGATATCAATGAAAGATATGTTTAATAAAATTTGACAAATATGGGTAACTTTTTTTTGGGAGGTAGCTCATTTTAACAAAATGCTAGTAAGGCTATCAAATTGCGATTTTTGACTTCAAACTAGCATGTTCGAAGCCTTGACTGGACTGATCATTTTACCTTGACAGCTCGTCACTGGAAGAAAAAACATTAAGTTTCTTGGGAGGTTAACTGCAAAGAAATTAAAAGATTTTTCCGTGAGTGCTTTTACTTTTCGTACTCTTTATACTCTGGTATTACAAATTGCACGTTTAGTTCAGAATAAATCAGGTGAAACAATTAAGGATCTCATTCACTCAGAGATAAATAACATGTTCTATGAATTATGATTCTTTGTTTTCAACTAACAATAGCATGGCAAACAGATGATCCATCATCAACTATTTCCGTCATATCTCTGTTAAATAAAGAAAACAGCCAGTTTTGTGTCAATACAGGAATAGCGAGGAAACTAATCGAATGAAACATATATACTGGAGTAGTCGCGAAGTCAAAGCCTAAATTCTTGAAGTACCGCGCATGCCATAAGGCCATCAACAACATCTCTTTTAGACTTTGACATCGCGCATGTTTCAGTTTCAAAACAAACAAAAACACTCCACTCTGTATTATCAATAATTGCAATCAAGGCATTTCTTTTAAAAATGCAACCTCACTGCACCAAAAATGACGTATCTAATGATGAAAGAATCACATTCCGCCATGTTTTTGACTTCGCCCTGTATACGATGACGTCAAATCCAACCCGCGCGTTACGCGAACAGGTGCTAAGTGACGGAATATAAAAAATAAGCGGAATCGCGGCTTATTTATGAACGTCGTCACATGTTAGTAAATATACCGGATGTTACTCCCACAGATATATTAATATTCATGCCGAACGATCGGATTGTGTGCCACAAGGTGTGAACCGAATGCCTAATGGGGACAAACGAACATCTGAATAATCTCAGTCCTCCGCAATTGAACACTTGTTTTCAAACGAGAATGTCAACGTGTTGTACGAAAAGATAGTATGTCTTGAGAAATAGGGTCAAATGGTGAAGAAATATTCACGTTGGGGAATTGGGGAAGAATGGATGCCTAAAAGGTGCCATCTTCATCGTATGGGATGAGGATGATCACCTTGGCAACTCATTGGTAGGTGGACATCTTCAGACGTTTCGCCTACCTCCGCACCGTATGCTGGTTTGCTTTTCGCTTGTCTCCAGGACTACTACTAGACCTAAACCGCACTGATGAGTTAGGAATGAGCACGAAATATGAGACATGCCTCTCTATGGCCGAGGCTAGTTGACATCGACATAAAATGGCCGGATGGGCTGATTCATATCAAGTATACGTCAAGTCATCCACCATATGGAGGTAATAAGATGACAGAAACGACCTTGACCAAAAATCACTTGAGATGGACAAAAGTCCTCACAATTAAACTATATAGCTTTCATTTGTCCCACCACAGACGGCCAACCATGGACTGCTGTTTCGTGCTATTTGTCAACTCCTCGGTATGGTCTAGGCTCGGTTCAAAGTTCAAATAAATCGTATGCTTAAAATGTCACAAATGGAATCCTGCCGTGCAAAATTACATGATCAAACGAACTTACCTGTAAGTGATCTTCGATCTTAATTATGTCCTCGTCGAAGTAAATAGCTCTCTTTCTCTCCCTATGTTTCACCCAATTGTGGCAACAACTTCGCTTTGAAGAAAATGAGAATTGATAGGCCGGAGAGGGGATAGACAGGTACGGTAGGTCGCTCCTTTCGCTACATACACGCTTTGAAGCCGTAAATTTGGTGCGCTACGAGGGTAAAACGTTATGTATTCTAAACATTTACTTCGATGAGGACGGAACATAATTTAGTTCTAATTATATACTAAGTGACATATAAATCCGAACACCCAGTTTAAATGGTTTTATTTTAATAAAAGTTGGTGAATGTATTTATCTTACTGTAAATAACAAGTGAAAAAATTTTCAGCCTTATCAGTTGGACATTCGGGTTTTTATACTGCTTTTTTTTAATTCACTAACGCTCTAAAAATGAATATTTCAGCCGCAGTAAAGAATCAACGTTGGCGGATTTTGGTTCTTGACATCCTTTACGATCGGTTACGATGCCTAGAGTACGGAGACCTGTACGATTTCGTCAACTTAGTGAGTTTGATAGGGGCCGTATAGTGGGACTTCGGGAAGCTTGACCTTCTTTTCGTTCAATTGCAGTTAGAGTGCAAAGAAGTGTAGACACTGTGGTTAGGTGTTGTCAGGCATGGCTTCGAGAAGGCCGTACGCAAAGAGCAAGGGGCACTGGACGCCGCCGTAGAACAACAGACCGTGAAGATCGCCGCCTAAGATTATTGGCCTTAAGGGACCGTTTCTCCACTACCAGGTCCATTGCAAATGAATGGTTTGCAGAACACGGAAGACCTATTGGCATGCGAAGTGTTTACCGACGAATGAGAAGTTTTGGCTTGTTTTCATACCGGCCACATTGGGTCCTCGCTTTAACTCGAGAACACCGACGTAATCGCCTTGAGTGGTGCAGACAACGGTCTCTCTGGGATCAGGAATGGAACAGTATTGTCTTTAGTGACGAGTCTCGATTTTGTTTAGGCATGCACGATGGTCGTGCCAGGGTTAGAAGGCGACGTGGTGAAAGGAGGAATCCACATTTTTTTGTTGAAAGACATGTTCATCACACTGTTGGAGTTATGGTTTGGGGTGCTATAGCTTATGGTTCCAGGTCACCTTTAATCTTCATCAGAGGTAACATGAACGCGCAGTGTTATATCCACGAAGTTCTAGAACCCCATCTTTTACCCTATCTTGACACCCTGGCAGATCCAACTTTCCAACAAGATAATGCCCGACCACATGTTGCAAGAGTCACAACAGACTTCTTTCAACATAATGATATCACATTGTTACCATGGCCACCAAGATCTCCCGACTTATCCCCAATTGAGCACGTGTGGGATATGATGGGTAAGAGATTGCTCAATTTGCAACGTACAACGCACATCAGGGTGCATCCACACATTATTAAAGGTCAAAGGGCTTTAAAGCAGTGCAATCATTTTGAAATTTACTTCATTTACTTATTATGCTTCATTAAGTACTTATACAAAATTTTATTGAAATAAAACCATTTAAACTGGGTGTTCGGATTTATATGTCACTTAGTATATTTTTTAACTACAACTGCTATTTATTAAAACAAGTTTTACTTTTCGTCTTTAAGAATCGACCTTTGTTTTAAAAGTATCTACCAGGGGGTGAATATAACACTAGAAATTTCAATTATACAAATATATATATATTCTATACACCGTCTGACTTTAACAGAAAGAAATATCGAATGTATGTGTTTGAAAATGTTTAATCATCTCCTCCAGATATAACAAAAGTAAGTAATTTAAATTTCTTCAAGAGAAAAGTATGTAAATTCTAGAACATTATTGTTTCGATGAACACTTAGCAAGGCTGTAGTGTTTTTTTCTCTACTGTTAGCCTAAAATTGTACATAAATGTATTGCATTGTTATTCGGAAATACAAATTTGTTGTTGTTGCTAAACTGTTTGAGTTTTTTGGAGGCATCTCAAAGAAATGGTCCCGAAATACTTACTTTAATACATTTGTTGTACTGAATGGATCTGTTTTTACATGCATTGATCATGTAAAAATGATTAAAGATAAGATAAAGTGTACAACAAGCTCATGCACTCTAGAATTTTCAATACAACCGCTAGAAAAATCTTGTAGTTGGATTATAAAAAGCAAAACTGTAAGGAGATGTAAGCATTGTTGTGTCCAGATACGTCCTTTTGAATTTAAACTAGTCCTGTTTGCTCTCGTTACCATTGGCGTACTGAGAAACGATCATTGAAGGTGATACGAAGTAATTTAGTACAGTTTAGTGCCTCTAAGATACCGTACATGTAATACGAAGCAGCAAAACGCACATCAGGTTTTGCTGTTTAGCCGAGGTTTTGCTAAAAAGTCATTCTACCACAATCAACCACTGCGAAAGTAAACAGTAGCTATATGTTGGAACTGTAAACATGCACGCACATTGAGCGGTGAAATGCGTCATTTACACGTGACACAACTCTTCCCTCCGCGTTGCTCTAACTTGATGAGTAACAGAACCCAACAAAAGAATTTCGCTTCCCTTCTCTTCGCGTCCTCAATGAGCCTGCACCTTTAAGGTATCTCAGTTTTCGTTCGACAATCAGGTCACTGTCGCAGTGCTCGATCCTGGTCATTGATGGCACTTGCGCTGTTATATTTCGATACAATTTGTACCTGTCCTAGAGGATGAGTTTGGTATGCTTTTGTTCGCCTAGACCGTACTGATGATTGCCAATAAGCACGGGACAACGCGGCACACGGTTGGTCGTTCGCCAGACGCATGGAAACAGTATTGTTAGGTAAGAACTAAATTATCCGGAAGTTTTTTGACTCAATATTTCTTTTATTGAGGATATCTCAATAATGGTTAATACCGCATCAAAGTGAGCTTTCGGTCTTTCCATTAATGTTAACTGCCCTTGCAACAATGAATTTCACTTTTGTCCGCTCAAGATTAGAATATGCGTCAATTGTTTGGTATATCATAAAATGGCAATTTGAGAACGTGCTACGATGCTTACAAGACTGGTACTTATCCTCCTAAGAATATACTGTATGTGCAGCGTGATTTTATCTAGTATTAATTTTTGTGAGCCTTGTCTGAAAACTAGAAATACCAAAACCTTCCACTGTAAGAGAGCTAGAACTAATTTGCTTCTGCTGTTTGTGTTATAAATTTTGACAGTATCTCAAAAATACTGCATTGTGGCCATTTGTACTTAACTTTCATTATACGAGTATGCTTATTGTAAATGTCTCCTTTATATTTTTTTGAGGTTAAACGTATTGATGCTTGACAAATTTCAAAAATCGTATATTATTTTTTTGGTATTCTGTTGTACTTTCGTACTTTTCCCGCATTCAATTATTGTTTACATACTAAGTGACATATAAATCCGAACACCCAGTTTAAATGGTTTTATTTTAATAAAATTTTGTAGTTCTTAATGAAGCATAATAAGTAAATGATAAACATTTCAAAATGATTGCACTGGTTTAAGGCCCTTTGACCTTTAATAATGTTTGGATGCACCCTGATGTGCTACGCATTCTCCAACGCGCCTAGGCATGCTTCTGATCAGGTGGTCAATGTCCTCGTGTGGTATCTCATTCCAGGCAACCACCAACTCCTCTCGAAGTGCTTCTAGAGTCTGAGGAGGACGTTGCAAATTGAGCAATCTCCTACCCATCATATCCCACACGTGCTCAATTGGGGATAAGTCGGGAGATCTTGGTGGCCATGGTAACAATGTGACATCATTATGTTGAAAGAAGTCTATTGTGACTCTTGCAACATGTGGTCGGGCATTATCTTGTTGGAAAGTTGGATCTGCCAGGGTGTCAAGATAGGGTAAAAGATGGGGTTCTAGAACTTCGTGGATATAACGCTGCGCGTTCATGTTACCTCTGATGAAGATTAAAGGTGACCTGGAACCATAAGCTATAGCACCCCAAACCATAACTCCGACAGTGTGATGAACATGTCTTTCAACAAAAAACTGTGGATTCCTCCTTTCACCACGTCGCCTTCTAACCCTGGCACGACCATCGTGCATGCCTAAACAAAATCGAGACTCGTCACTAAAGACAATACTGTTCCATTCCTGATCCCAGAGTGACCGTTGTCTGCACCACTCAAGGCGATTACGTCGGTGTTCTCGAGTTAAAGGGAGGACCCAGTGTGGCCGGTATGAAAACAAGCCAAAACTTCTCATTCGTCGGTAAACACTTCGCATGCCAATAGGTCTTCCGTGTTCTGCAAACCATTCATTTGCAATGGACCTGGTAGTGGAGAAACGGTCCCTTAAGGCCAATAATCTTAGGCGGCGATCTTCACGGTCTGTTGTTCTACGGCGGCGTCCAGTGCCCCTTGCTCTTTGCGTACGGGCTTCTCAAAGCCATGCCTGACAACACCTAACCACATTGTCTTCTACACTTCTTTGCACTCTAACTGCAATTGCCCGAAAAAAAAGTCCAGCTTCCCGAAGTCCCACTATACGGCCCCTATCAAACTCACTAAGTTGACGAAATCGTACAGGTCTCCGTACTCTAGGCATCGTAACCGATCGTAAAGGATGTCAAGAACCAAAATCCGCCAACGTTGATTCTTTACTGCGGCTGAAATATTCATTTTTAGAGCGTTAGTGAATTAAAAAAAAAGCAGTATAAATACCGGAATGCCCAACTGATAAGGCTGAAAATTTTTTCACTTGTTATTTACAGTAAGATAAATACATTCACCAACTTTTATTAAAATAAAACCATTTAAACTGGGTGTTCGGATTTATATGTCACTTAGTATATTTTACATCAATTAATTGTTTTTCTTTTCATTAAATTTGGTTTTATGGTATGTTTCTGTATTACTGTCCTGTAATTGGGAGATTGTTGGGCGATAAAGATTATCATTATTATAAAGATTATTATTGGTATTTCGACGTGCGGAGTTCAGGTCACTGAGGACATGTTTTGTAACGTACACGATTCGTCAGTTACCGCAGCTGCTAAACAAAAGCTGAACTGTTTTTTGCATTAATGATGCAGCGTAAAGGTAAAAACCTAAATACCGGGGACCTGCGACTGCTATAAGGAGCTCAAAGACACCTTGTTAATCCGATTTTTCAACCGAGATAAGGCAGATTGTTGTTCCACAATCCTAGTCAAAGGAGCGGTCGTACCGACCACTTATGTACGTACGAAGTTCAACAGAGTTAGGATGGTATCCAGAAGCCTGGTGAGTCTGTCTGGCAGACTCAACGCGCAGTGGCATGCTGTAGGAGAGCTCTGAGGAGCAAAACCCGTCGACATAGCGGTAGAAGAGAGCCAGATCGCCGACTGCTCGCCGATGCGAAATTACTTTATTACTTTCATAATCTTCTGCTTCTATACCAGGCCTAAACAAGCGTAGGCCTGGAATTCAGTGATGCTGCTGCTCTTACCATGTTGTCCATAGTTCTGACGCGGCTCGAAGATATATCCAACAAGGAGCCTGAAGCCTCATCCACATTGATGGGTGATCTTTGATCCGTATACCGATATTCTAACGAACTTTACTCATCTGAGCTTTTCTCTATGATCGTAGCATTCTAAGCCTGATAGTCAACATAACCAGGTTTATGATTTTCATTAAAATTTTGTTTAGAGGAGTATTTTTTGGTTATAGTAACTTTAGTTTATCCCTGCGGACGGTAACGCCAATGATTTCCTGTTTCTTATCTCTATAAAATCAGTGCGGCGGAACAGTCGTGTTGAAAACTAAAAATATATACCGCGGGTCGTTCCGTTTCTTGTTTCGTGGTAACCGACAACAGCAGGCAACATATATAAATTTCAGTAACGATCGTTTAGGTTTGAGGCTGGAGAAACAAAAGGCTGAAGCAGAGACAATAACAGTAATTTGGGAAAACGACAAGGCACGTTTAATATGACGGGAATGGGGAATTTATTTTTCAACTCATTATACTACATAGAACAGGATAAGCAAACATTTGTTACCGAATCCTCCGACTATGGTGAGGTAATAGAGAATATAATAGAAATTTAATGGTTTCTCAGTTATAAAAAAAACAAAAAAAATTATAACAGAGTTAACACGTCATTGTGATACAGTGTAAATAACATAAGACTTTTTTTAAAGTACATACAAAAACAACATACATAGACAACATATAACACAACGATATTGATGCTTACGGTTTCACTAGAGTATAGAACTCTTCAATATTATATGGTTCCATTTCGTATATTTATTTATGAATGCTTTTTTTGAATATAGGGAGTGCGGAAATGAATTGAAGATGTTGAGGTAAAGTATTGTAAAGTTTCAGTGCAGAGTAATGTGGACATTTTTCGGTAGTATTGTAGCTGTGGTTGGAGACGTTTTTTCCAAACTTTTCTTTGTGGTTGAAGATACATAGTAGAGTGTTATAGATATTATAAATTCCCGCTAATGTTAATAAGCTGTTGACTATAAATATACTTCTACATGACTCTCTAGGTTTCATTTTGAACATGGTTCTTATTATCCTCTTTTGCATGATAAACATTCTATTGGCTGCGGAACTATTACCCCAAATTGTCATTTGATAAGACATAATAGAATACGCAAGCTCATAGTAGCAGCCTGCGCAGCTTGCAAGGGCAGATGACAAGTGAGTACTCGTAATGATTAGCGACATTAGCGATAATGGTATGTTTATATGGATACATCGAAGGCATCTGATTTGTTTATTATAGCCTTAACAATATTCCAAGTGGATAGGTCTTTTACGGGTTTTAACGCGTGAAGGTAGAAATTACTTTCATGTATCCATTTCTCTTATATATACATATGCAATCAGCGTCTATGAATTGAAATTTTCTCGTCAACGTATGCGTCTTCCACATTTATGCTTGTCACTTTCAGTATGCTTATCAAGGGCGTATAACTTGAGCTTACCATGTTGATGTTCGATACAAAACATAGTAGTGCCTGAAGATGACCGCATTAGAAGTATTTTCAGAGAGAAAGAAACGGTCCTCTATCTGACAGTTCACGTGGTGTGCAAGAGCGAGTTTCAGATGCGTTACGGATCGGCTTGCGGAATGTTCAATTTCCTTCATTTCGTACGGCACTGTTACGCAATGGCCAAAAACAGCGAAAAGACCATACAGGAGTGAGAGGTATGAGATCTGGGAGAAGTATGGAGCATTCTGTACCGCGCCCTAGTGTTGCGTACTGCGTATATACATGGTATATTTTATTTATTATTGGTACCTCACTAGCTTGAAATGTTCGCGTATTTTTCGGTCTGTCTACATAGAGAACTGTAACCGTGTAAATGTATTTAATCTTGGTTTGTTTTTAAAAAGCGGTATAAGAGCGGCGAGAATAGAGGGTGTTCTAGAGTTGAGGCTTAGGCTGCTAATAGCACATAAATCCAAATCTCAAGATCACCGAATAGGTAAAACGGCCTGTTTGTTTGCAACTCTAATTTAAATAAACAAAAATAGCACCTTCTTACAGCAATAACTTGTCGATTAATTTTCGAATGCATTTGAGATGTTGCGGATGCTTCGCGAGTATAGTCAGATCGTTTTCCTCGACGCTTCCATCCCGCGCCGCGTTGGCGTATTTATCTCATACAGAGTCAGTTTATAGGAACGTCGATATGGACACAGTAGACGGCCTAGAGAACCTCAAATGCTGCATATTACGCAAGAACTCAACACAACTATATTGATGAATTGAACGCAGACAATTCAAATAGTATTTATAAGCAAACTTTCCTGTTTTACTTTTTCGCCTTTTGTTGTTTAAAACGTAGTTGCAGAATTACACTGCATTTTCGACTTCTTCATCTCTTTAGAACATATATTCGCTTACAACTTTCTGATAGACGTGACAAATGATGAATTTCGGCAACACTGTATAACATTGTGGAGTACAATATCCCTTTTATTTACCTTTGAAATGCAAACTGTACGTATGGCTACACCTTTGTATGGTATATTCATTATGTAAACATTTGAGTAAACATTACCAACCAAATATCACTCTGCGCCTTTATGGCACAATGCCTACGAGTGGCTCGGAATTATTCTTAGGTACACACTATACACAACAAACATATTATTTTATAAAAGCAAAAAAAATGGCATCTCAGCCAGAGTATCGTAGGCAGTTTAAATGACCTCATTACTGGCGAGCCGTCGGCGATCTAACTCTCTTTTACCGCTACACCAAAAAGTTTTGCTCCTCAGAGCTCTCCTCCATGATACCGCCGCACAATGTGCCTGCCAAATGAACCCGGCAGACCTCGGTCTCCTATCCTAAGCGTGTCGAACTTCGTACATCCAGAAGTGGCGGATACGACCACTACTTTGTACCGAGGGTGTCCAGATTGTGGAACAATCTACAAAAGGAAGATTTTCCCAGTTATACTAACCTTAGGCAGTTCAAAAATCAGATGCTTCGGTGTAAAAAAAATTCACTCGGTGCTGGGTCAGAGTCTGGTGCGTTAGCGTTGTCTTGATGGTACCGATTGCGTAATAATCATGGTAACAGACTGTATGTTCATTTTAGTATAATGGTTACATTTCGGAGAAAATCTCATTTTCACATGAGTCTTTAATGGAACATTTTTCAGACTAAGATACATTATTATTATTATTATTATTATTATCATTGAGATGAGCAGAGTACACAGTACTATAAGCTCATGCAGTAAATATAGTGTACGGATACGTAACACAAATACATCAAATAGAAAAAAATAAAAAAATACAGTTCATAGCTATAAAGTTTGTACACTCCTCCAGCTATCATACTGCACTTTGAAGCTATTAACTGAAGTAGCACCAACCACACTTTCAGGTAAACTATTCCAGGTGTTGAGTATGCGGTTGGGAAGAAACCACTGTCGGACTGTTGTTTTAAATGGCTCCTTATGCAGTTTGAAGCTGTGTCCGCGTAGATTGCTGCGCGACAGATGGTATAGATGCATGAGGTTGGTGCCCATCAAACCATGAAGTATCCTGAACGTAACTATAAGATCGCCACGAAGTCTTCGCTCAGAGAACGAGGTCAGGTTGAATAATTCAAGGCGATCTTCATAGCTTGGTCTTCGTGCTCCAAAAGGGATACGAGTAGCCCGACGCTGTACTGATTCGACGAGATTTCTATCGCGCAGAAGCACAGTGTCCCATACCGGGCCAGCGAATTCAAGAATTGGCCTCACGAATGCCTTGTAAATGTAGGCGCAAGTGTTGACATCGGATCCTTTGAAAGACCTCTCCAGCATATATAGAAGTTTCTTGGCTTTTGATGTAACGTGGTGAATATGCTCTGACCAGGAAAGACGATCGTTGACTACAACGCCCAGATCAGTGTGGCTCGAAACTGCTTCGATGTTGTGGTCCGAGATCTTGTATGTAAATCGCGGATTTGTCTTCCCGAGGTGAAGGACACAACACTTAGTTAGATTTAAGGGTAAAAGCCAACTGACTGACCATTGACAAACAATATCAAGATCTCGTTGAAGCATAGCAGAATTTACGACAGTATTGTAAATCTTGGTGTCGTCGGCATAAGCTGAACATGTGGAGGAAATCAATGCGGGCAGGTCACTTGTATACAGAAGGAACAGCACTGGCCCCAAGACAGAGCCTTGAGGAACTCCACTTGCTACATGATGAAGGTGAGACTGGCTATCACTGACGCGCACAGAGAAAGTCCTCCCGGTGAGAAAAGCCTTAATCCACAGTAACAACTCGCCTCTTATTCCCATACATTCCAACTTAAACAGAAGCCTTCTATGTGGTACGCGATCGAAAGCCCTAGAAAAATCTAAGTAGATTATATCAACAGGAGTCTTTTTGTCCAGATACTGAGTCCAATTGTTGAGAGAGTGGAGAAGGTTGGTCATTATTGATCGACCAGGGAGAAATCCATGCTGATTCTTAGGGATAAGGTCATTTTCGAAAGCAAATGACTGGAGCTTATCTAATATGATTCTTTCAGCTATTTTGGCGGCGATAGGAACGAGACTTATTGGTCGATAATTTTTAGCGGAGGATTTGTCGCCCTTTTTGAATACAGGGGTAACAGAAGCACTAAGCCAGCATGAGGGTAGGGTATGAGATCTAAAAGACGATGTGAATATCAAGCTTAATGGTAGGGCCAGTGCTGAAGCGCAGTTTTTAAGTACAGCAGCCGTCATCCCATCCTTACCAGGGGAGGAAGAGGTCTTCAGATTTCGCAGGTGCATTAATACATCTTCAGGCAGGAACTCAACTTCGCAAAGGCTGTTGGGACACCTATCGCAGATAGTGGTCGGTAGAAGGTCTCCATTAGGCTCATCGACGAAGTCATCACTAAAGGACTCTGCCAGTAAGTTGGCAGATTCGGTGGCATCCATGTGGAGATGACCGTCAGCGTTGCGGATCTGAGGTGATGAAACTTTGGAATTCAGGTTTGTTCTTAGATACCGAAACAGCTTCTTCTTATTTTTGGAGGTAACGAGTTTTCGTTCATAAGCATGTTTGGCATTATGTAACGTTCTAGATAGGAGGTTAGAAAAGGATCGATGAGACACGTAATCTTGTGAATGGCCACTCCTCCTAAACCGTTGCCACAAAGATATCTTGTGACGAAGCATCCTCGATATGTTAGAGTTGATCCAGGGCTTTGAGGGGTCACAGTATACCTTCTTTTCAACAGTATTGTCAGCCGTTTCGCTTAGGACCCGTTGAGCGAAAGTGTCCCACATATCTTGGGTGCTACGGTTGTTAAGCAAAGCAGGTCAGTTGACTTCAGACAGTGCTTGGTTAAGAGCATCGTGGTTTACAATTTTGATGGTTTTAAACTTATCGGTTGTAGAACGACTATTTATATTGAACTGGAGAGAAGATAAAAGTGAACAATGGTCAGACTTGCCAAAAGGTGGCAAATAATCTAAATTAGAAGCAAAGTCTGCGTCGTTAACGAATATCAAATCCAGAGCCCTAGGCGTCTGTCCTTCCCTGAATCTCGTTGGACGATCAACAAGTTGAGATATGCTAGAGTTGCGTAGCAAGTCGATGTAAGCAGCAGAAGAAGAATTGCATTCAGGAATGGTTGACATAGGCCAGCTAATGTCACGTAGATTGAAGTCACCAGCTATGAAAAGGTTGGTGTTTTTATTTAAGAGATCTGAAATGAGACTGCACAGGTGTGTGTCTCCCAAACAGGGCCGTGGCCGATATATGCAGCCTATCGTGAAGCTGAAATTTGGGCACCTCAATTCCAAAAATAGATTGTCAATGCCATCGAAAGGACTGAAAGAGGGAGATACCGAGAAAGCCGACGCGATTTCCGTGCGAACATAAATGCATACTCCACCAAAACCAGGAGTGCGTGGTGAATCCATTCTGTATAAATAGTATCCAGGCAAATTGATGGAAGAGTCGGACACGTTGGAATGGAGCCATGTTTCAGTAAGACAAACGAACGTTGGATTATTGTCTCGAACAAATGCTTGGAGTTCAAGTAGCTTAGAAAAGAGAGATTGTATATTAGTGTAACAAACCGTCCAGTTTGCCACAGAATTTATCAGTTTTTTGAAGGTGTGATCTCCTGGGTAGCTGTGTGTACTATAGAAGGTTTACCACGAACGTATTTTATAGTAATATTACTTTCGCCTGTTGTTTGACGACGTCTAAGCTCTTCGCGAAGGTGTTGTAGTTCTTGCATTTGACCTCTGGTTTTGTCGTCAGAGATTTTTACGTGACGAAGCGTGGGGTGGCTAAGGATGAAGTTTTTCTTCCGCAAAATATTGCTGACGATAATAGGTGAGGAAAACACAACTCTAATTAAACGATTGCTTGAAGTTGTTCTGCCAAGGCGAGTGATGCTGAGTCGGTGATTTTCGGCAGATGGTTCAATATGCCTAATTATCTCTGATACTATGTTTATGTCATCGTTACCTTCAGCTATGCCCCTCAGAATGATATTGTGGGAACGTCTAAATAACATGGTGTTGTACCAATTAGCTTAATATCATTCCAGTGAAATACTCACTAGGCAACAGCTTTTTTAACAGTTTTGGGTAGTTAAGGTTTTCAAAATGGGTAAAGGAAAAGTTATTAGTGAGAAACTTCGGTTACTGATAATTAAATTTTTTAATTCTGGGAAATCAAACTCAGAAATTGCAACTTTGTTAGACTTATCGCGGTACGTTGTGAGACATATACCGTAACTGGTTCAGTTAATATTAAGCCACGATATGTGAAAAAAGTAATATCACAAATGCCGACCGAAGAGCATTAAGAAGAATAATCGTGAAAAACAGGGGTGCCAATTATTTACTATTAAGTGATCTGTGGAGTGACGCTATTGGATGGAGAATTTCGAGGTCCACAACTTATAGAGAGGCCCACAAACTGGGATTTGGCACTGGTAAGTTTCCTTATAAAACAAAGTGAAGTAAAAACCCTAGAGTAGCACAACTTGTTTATAGGCCAAAGAAAAGCCACTATTAACTCCACTGCAAAAGAAAAATCGGCTTAGATGGGCTAAAGAACATAGACAATGGACACCTCAACAATGGTGTACAATACAATGGAGTGATGAGGCCCGATTCGAAGTTTGTGTTGGTGACAGTCGCAGTAGAGTTATTCGCAAAAAAAATGAAGCATTCCATGTTGACTGTCTGAAGAGAAAAGTGAAATTTCCAGCATCCATTATGGTCTGGGGCAGTATGTCATCAAAAGGAATAGGAAAACTTCATTTTATTGATGGAAATGTGGATACAAATATTTGGCAATTTTAGAAGATTCGCTTTTACCAGAATGTTTGACATCCGGCCAAGATTTTGTGTTTCAGCAAGATGGTGCAGCTTGCCATACCTAAAAAAAGGCTATAAAATGGATGGAAGAAAATAATGTACCACTTTTGAAATGGGTTTCTAGCAGTTCAGATCTGTCACCTATTGAAACTTTGTGGCACGAGATGAAAAAGGGTCTACGACAACATCCTGCTCGTACAATCACCGAACTGAGACAAAAGCTTCAAGAAATATGGGATTGTTTTACACCAAATTTTTGCCAAAACTTGGTTAACACTATGCGCCGAAGAATTTCGGCCGTAATAAAAAGTAAAGGTGATGTTACCCAGTGGTAATCTTTCAATTGTTGCTTTGTTAACTTCGCGCATTTATTCGCACATTGTTTATTTGTTCAGATGTTCAAATATGTATTTTTTACGACCTAGAGTGTATCTAAAATGTTTTTGAGAAAATAAATTGTTTTAGAAGTAAATAGTTTCATGTTTAGTTTATAAAGGCATATTTTGGTACAAATCTTGAAGTGGGCCAACTGAAGTGGGAAGGGGCTCGTAATGTCTTAACAATGTATCTTATTTATTGATCTTACTATGAGGTAACTAGTGGATGATATCGTTTCAAAACTTTTGAGTTAGGGATCTCGTTTCGTCGTTACTAGATGAATACAAAAATAATCATTAGTAACGCAAATTTCATACTCAGAATTTAGCTAAACCCAAATTCTGTCCCTCAAAGACGGAACTAGGTTAAGTCCAAATAAGTAGTAATTGTATTTGAAATATTTTTCTTGCATTGTATTGTATGCGACATGAGTTAAAAAGACGTAACTTCCTTATTATTACAGATAGATGGACGTTGCATGTAGCAAATGAAAATTCACAATATCATAAGCTTAAAATATCAAACTCGTTTTTGACAAAAATGGACTTAACCTAGTCTGGCTCTGGGGCACAGAATTAGATATGCAGTGTTAAAGGAGCGATTCTTAGTGACACTTGAGCCTCTTGGTCTTTTTTTTATTATTTCGGGTTGAGTGGAAGAATAGCGGAGGCTAAACTTTGCCCATTTATAATGTATCATTATAAATAACGCTTTGCAGATGGGTGGCTGACTTAATCTCTGGCCGCAAGATATCCGTCGTAATTGACAGGATCTCCTCTTCATTCCACAACGTCTACGCGGATGTTCCCTAGGGATCGGCCTTGGCTCCGAGACTTACATATTAACGACCTCCTTCCCTGTACGATCAATGAATCTAGCTCTCGTCTACGGCTACACCAATGGGGTTTGTACCTCAGAGCTCTCCTCCATGATGCCATCGCGCGATGTGCCTGCCAGTCAGACCCGCTTAACTCCGGCCTTCCATCCTAACCGTATCCAACTTCGTACATCCAGAACTGACTGATACGACCGCTCCTTTGTCCCGAGGCTGTCGAAATTGTGGTACAACCTACAAAAGGGGGCTTTTCCCAGTTTTACTAACCTTAAGCATTTCCAAAGTCGGATTAAGAAAGTTTCTTTGCGATCCTCATAGCAGCCATAGTACCTTGGCATTTAGGCTTCTACTTGCTCGTCTGCTTTGATGTAAAACAATATTTAAGACTGTCAAAAAAGGCAGTAAAGCATAATTTATACGATTTCTGTCAAGGTGTAAACAAGTTCAGGCAATCAAAGATGACTTGATCAATGTGGCAACAGTGTACGATGCTACCGGCTCACTATAGCAATTGTCATCTGTCACACGTTCGACTTCCATTCAACCGTACGTTGCGTGGGCAACACTTAATTATTTCTATTTCGGTTTGGCAAACAAAAATACTTAAGTATCCGTTTGTCCATGAGAACGGGGCTTTTTTTCCTCTGCCTTCACATGCGCCTCGTAGGACGTGAGACCTGTTTTGTGTTTAATGGGATTTTTCCTTTTTGTCCCAGGTTGAAGGTGGCTTGTGCCATTAAACGATTTTTCATAAACGGTTTGATGTAATTGCCTGTAATGAAATCAGACTAAACTGTAAACGTTTAGTATCGTAATGGTGTCAGAAGTGGGATAGATACAATCTAAACGATTCTCGTAATTATATTAATGATAGTTTAAGACAAGTTGCCCATTATTATATCAGTTTTTTTTATTTAAATTTACTGAAATGGAAATGTCCAATATATGAATGTCTCTGTCTCTTAATGTAAATCAACATTTTTATCTTGTATTTGCTTTTACGACTATTTGCGTCTTCCCTGCTTTGTAATTAAAGCTTTACGTGCCGAGGACCATACAAATCGCGGGCATTGATAGGTTAAACTAACATTATTGTTAAATACCTTTTGTAACAAAATCAGCTAGATCTAAAAATACCAGTGTTATATACGTATATCTGATCACTCCTATACATTCTATAAGGAAGCATAGCACATCTTCGCTGCCAAGTATGCGACACATGTGACAAGAGAAAAATCTACATAAAACCAGTCTGTGTAAACGACTGTTTAGATAAGACGATCCTCACTACAGTTCCTTGAAGCGCCTGAAACTTTGCAAACACATAAATATATTTATACGTTATTACTTGTATTAATGCAATCATCCACTGTTATCATTCTCTTTGAAAAGTATGCTTAATATAAATAAACCGTAATGATGCATTAAATATAACTTTGCTCAATGAGATAAGTCAGGCTGGTGAGCGTGTGTGTAATCTTTCCGTTCAATACAGCAGCGTGCCTTCGCCAAGGTCTTTTTCCATGAATGAATCGGTTCGGATTTAGAAACTCTATTCAGAACGCTGCACGGTATTATTGTGATATTGTTTTAAGAGGGACAAAGTTGCATAAATTATTTGTACTGTTTCACCTTATACTCAACAAATGGGACTAGATGCAATTAGATTTTTTTATATTATTCGAAACATCACGGAGGCCTAAAGCCTAAACACGTGTGCATGCCATATGCATACATTCTGGCCCCGCCTTAGAGATCCGGTGGGTGGTACCTCCTCATTCGTCAGTGAAAGACCGTCTACCACTTACGGACAATCACAACATCCATAGCTAAGACGGGACTCGAACCCGCGAAGCACACGGCGCTTGATTAGGAGACACATAACGCCTATCAAGAAGCAGAAGAAAAAAATGAAAAAGAGGGACAGCTATGAATAAGAAATACAACTGTTAGAAAAGGCATCTGACCATTGTTGAAAGTTACTGTAATAATTTTGGATGCCGAAAAGGAATTTGGTTGGAGTTTTGTTAAAAATATTATATTATACGAAATTCACAGTTTACGATCTCCTATTTGAATCAGCATCCCAAATTACCTAATCGCACTAAGCTTCATTTGCAGGTACCCACCGATAAGAATAATGGATTTTTAGCACCTCAAAGTGGCATAGTTCTGCGCAACTCTTCATTAAGTACGCGATGGAATCGGAACAAGATAGATTCGAAATTTCACGACAAAAGTGGCCAAGGAAAATTGCTGGAAATTATTTTCAGTTTTCTAAAATATTTGCGTGAATTTCAAAAATTTGGGCGCCATTTTTTGCGATAAATGCGAAGTGATTTAATGACCCTATTAAGTTGATAGCTCGAACTTTTTTCTCAATGTCATTTTTCCATATTTCGTTTATGGTGGGGAAGGATTGAATGTCATTTCAGAACACGTAATATAAATTCTGTTTGTCTGCTCCGATTTTCACGATCTTGGTTTCATTCGAAAATGCTTGCGCCTGCGCCCCTACTCAATATTGCCAAATTAATTCACTTTGCAGCCACTAGATAGCGTTTTATGGATGTGCCAATGTTTTTTGGTTTTTCGAAAATCTCAAGTACATCGGTTTACTTTTTAGTATTTCTCGTAAGGAGGATGAAAATCCTATAAAATGGTGAAAATAAAAAATAAATCTCTTTATGCGTTATGGAGATATAATGAAAAATACGATTAAATTACAATTTTCGGGTAAAAGTGGATAAAAAGAAAAATTCAAACGATGAATAGTTATGTAAAATGTGTCAATATGATATGATGATTTCAAGATACTTTGCTTGAAAGTTTACTTTTAAGCTTTTTATAATCAGTAGGGGTCATAATAACAGCAGGGAACTTAGAACTATCCTTTATTTAAACATTAAAAACTTATTAAACGAATATTTCTTGGACTATAAGTCCATCCTTCGGGCATTAAGAACTTGCTTCGGCTTCTTGCGAGTCACATCTTTTGATCGCAAGTATTTTCCAACTTATCTATCTATTCGGCTCTGTTATTATGTATATTCTAGATTCAACAAAATATCTCAGATAAAAAACTGCTCTTCTCCTCAAGGCACGCTTTCACTATAATAACAAATTTGCTGCGCATTATGCACCGCTTTCTGTGCCGGCACATTAGGCAGAAATGTAAGTATATGTGTGAAAGTGTGAAAACATGTCAAACTGCAAATCAGCCGCGAAATGTTGCAAATATCGAAGTGAATATGCTGGGCACACGTCACGTACCATGTGTCACTAATTCTGACAGTCTGCCAAATGTTGCGGCACATGCGTCTGCAACTAGTTATATCGGAAACATACCATAAGGAATAAAACTGTTTGTTTCAATAAATGATATAAATAATAATTTCAAAAATAATATGCTAGCCTCATGGAAGCAGCGATGGAGCATATATTGTAGTAATTCTAGAAACGCGTATGCAATAATCAATCCTTTTTTACCAGTCAGGTCGTCACACATTTTAGATTATCAAGTCGGAAGATTTTACTCTATCTTATTATTCTTTAGACCGCAGTTTAAAAGAAACCAATCCATTATCCAAATTCAAGAAAAAAAAAGTGAAAGAAGTTCTTCTTGATCAGCAGCGAAATCGGTTGTAACCCATAAGTGTCCTCATATTTTCCTTATGTATTTACTTGGATTATTCGTTATTGTATACAGCTGCCTATTAATTTTCAATAAATTTTTTTTTTTTTTTTTTTTTTTTTACATCTCGAATTGTTAAGGGGGTTAGATGGTAGAATAGATATATAATCTAAATCTCGCCTCCTGTAAGAATATTACAAATAAAAGACGTTAATTATTATTATTATTATTATTAATAACGAGATTGAGACTAAATCATGGTAGATTAGGAGACCACCTCTACAGAAGAATAATAATAATAGCTTTATTGTCCAACAGTTTCCCATTTATAGGACAATTTATAAACATAATACAAAAGCAAAAAAAAGCGAAAAGAAAACAACAAATGCAACACAGGTATAAATTTGTAACATGAGCTATTGGTCCGAATAAGCCTTAGCTGTCTTTAGCAGGTAATTAACATTTGTCGTAAATATATCACAGTAACATCCAATTCTGTTTAAGTTAGAGCACATTACATAATAACGGTGACTTGAGAAGAATGTTTGTCCTAGCTCTAGGAAGCCCGAATATTTTATGATTGCGAGATGCAAACGTTGGAGTACGAAACTTGATCTGTTCCAGGATCATGGGGCAATCAATTAAATTGTTGGTCATTTTGTAGCCAAATATTATTGAGGCACAGTACCTACGTTTTTTCAAAGTCAACATGTCTAAGCGACTACATAGTTCTTCATTACTTGTACCTGTCTCTGGATATGTCCCATCAATCCTAAACAGAACAAACTTCAAAAACTTCCGTTGTACTCTTTCAATAGCTGTGCTATAGCATTCATAGTAAGGGCTCCAAATAATACTACAATATTCGACTTTGGATCTAACATAAGCATAATATAATAGCTTAATAGACTTTATGTTATAAAAATTCCTGCAATTCCTTACTATGAAACCATAATCCGCCAATGCTTCTGATGCTTTTTTATTTATATGCTGACTAAAAGTTAACTTTTGATCATAGATTATACCTAAATCACGTACATCAGAGCATCTTTCTAGCACAGACCCATCAATAGAGTACGGATATTCGCAAACATTAATTTTCCTGGTATAGCTGACTATTTTACACTTTCTCACATTAAGCTCCAACTTGTTTTCTACACACCAAGACAGCACAAAATTTAATTGGTGTTGTAGCTTGATACAATCATCTGGAGTATTTATCTGCGAATAAATTTTTAGGTCGTCAGAAAAGCATAGGCGTTCACATTCAACTGAGTCACAGAGGTCATTAATAAATATCAAAAACAGTAATGGTCCCAGGTTGTACCCCTGAGGAACTCCAGAAGGTGCCAAGTAGGTCTCAGATTGGAAGCCATTATAGCTAACAAATTGTCTACGATCGGATAAGTAAGATTTCATCAACTCCCTAGCATCATCTGTGAAACCAAGTGCGCCTAACTTATTTAATAAAGTTTTGTGGTTAATTTTATCGAAAGCTTTCGAAAAGTCGGTATAAATAACGTCAACTTGCTCATTACTATCAATGGCTTCCGAGAGGTACTGCGTTATTATAAATAGATGGGAATCATTGATAATAACTGGTGCGACTGTGACAACACCAAAGTAGCAGATTTAAATCATATTTTCTTTGAATGCACAGGAAATCAGCCTCATGTTTCTAATTTAATACAAAGATTAATTTTTGAGGATCAGATATCACTTCCAATCCAATTGTCATCTTTGCTAAGTTTAAACAGAAGGTCCATCCTGGACAAAATGGTTGAGTTCGCAAAATTAGCTAAGGTGGTAAAGGACCACGTAATACAAATTTAAAAAATCTGTGGCTAATGGAATTCTGTCCAAAGCCAACCCCTCCCCCCCTACATACATACCATAAGAAATATGAAACGTTAAATTCAAAAGTGTGCTTTCGCTAATTACAGCATCTAGAAAGTCAATATGCATTTATGCATGTACGGTGAAGACACATATGAGTACTTTCCGGCCAAAAAACCTTCATCGCCACACCTTAAAGCGAACCAACCGACGTAGGCAACATGTTAAGATGCAAGGATCGTCAGTGAATGAACGATACTTTCATTCATGAAAACACGTGCTGTGCGGTGTCTGTCATAACCGACGTATAATGAGCACATAATAAACGTAATTAATATATTCAAATCCAGTCACCTTTACCGGTAAACTTTTCAGACCATGAATAGTTGGGTCACTAACAGACAAAACATTCCTATTCAGACCTCTTAAGTGGTTCCGTTAGTCTTGCTCGAATCGAGATATTTTTTCAGTGAGTGACAGTCTCGGCACAGCGGTCGCTTCAGTCGAACGAATCTCTCGCAATTTATTGTCGCTAATTACCTATGTTTTGTTCTAGAAACAAATAATCTTGAATTGAAAAGTGTTATCGACACCTCCACCTATGATGAGGTAATAAATAGCAATGCTACCCCGATAGCACGAAATATTCATTAAATATTTATTCAAAATTTAATAATATTTTTATTATTCATTTTCTTAATCAAATATTTAATAAATATTTGAAATATAATATTTTTATTAAATATTTATTCAATATCTTTTAAATATTTTAAATACAATATTTCTATTATAATAGTCATTAAATATTTACTTTTCAATCAATGGAAAATATTAAATCGCCAATATTTAGAAAATATTTATTGAATATTTTCGGCTTCGGCGCATGTGCATGTGACCCCGAGCAACCAATGGCATAATAGCAAGCCGGCCTGAACTGACCCGTTTGCCGACATCCATTTTGCCTGCGACTTTCACTATGATAGCGTGCTTCCTGTGTACATCCAAGTGGTACATTATTTTAGTGTTTTTTTGAGGAAAAGGGAAAAGGGTAAGTTCTTTGATAATTACATTAATTAATTTATCTGACTAGTAAACATTGTTGTGCCAGTTGAGTATAAAGGTATTCACAAGACCATAAATAACTTGCCTTGAAGTGTTGCAGTTATTTGGTATTGATGGATTTATCTGAGATGGATTCGAAAATTATATTCATAACATCAAAATGATAAGTCATATAATCGCAACTTGATCGAGATACATCAAAAATGCTTTTTTGAATATCTCAATTATTATTATTATTGTCATAGTAGCTGTAACTATTTTGAAATTTTCAAGTTCAACAGCGACGTTCCAAAATTTTAACAGTCGAAAATACTATATTTTTGTCCCTTGGCTAAATTAACTCCCTTACTAAACAAAAGTCACATTTTAACAAAATCAATAAGTGGTCTACTTTCAAAAACCTTTTCCTTAAATGCTGGTCAAAGGATCACGTTGTGCCCATGGACATTTTTCATTCAAGATATCTAAAATAACATACCAAATTTTCTTAAAAATTAACCAAAACTCGAACTCTCTTAGAAAGGAAATGTGGGGGCCTTTTAGGTGCATTATAGAGGTGCTATAGTAACACAGCAGTCCTCAGCACCAATATTGTTCCACTGCATTTTATATTCCCATAAATACACTGGAAAGCAGCTTATGTATGCAATAATACTTCATAATTAGTAAGTTTGTTTTTTTCAGAGGAGTAGACTTGCAAGATGCAATGTTTTTTTGATAATATTTTTCTAGCAAATTAAACCATTATATTTTGAATGAATTTTCTTTATAAACCCAAGTTTATATAAGCATTCCTACAGATTTTGCTAAAATAACCAATGAAGAATTTTCTATATATACTGAAAATATGAATCAGATTTAATGCTTGAAAATCCACACATAATTACGAAAAATATTAGATATTTCATCAAAATATAAAATTGATATTTAAGAATCTTTCCTCACATATTTTCTAAATATTTGGAAAAAATATCGCAAATTGGGAATTACTGAGACCACTTTACGCCGGATTTTACACATTGATTTACACCTCCATCCATACAAAATCCAACTAACACAAGAATTGAAGGCGGCAGACGTGTTTTTGTTGATTGGATGCTGGAAAGAGAAGACGGATTTTCGGCCAAAGTGCTCTTTTCTGATGAGGCTCATTTTCACCTCAACGTAAATCAGCAAAATTGCAGATTCTGAGGGACTGAAAATCCACACCAATATCATGAACAACCTCTCCATCCTGAAAAAGTAACTGTTTGGTGCGGATTATTGGCTGGTGGCATCGTTGGACTATTATTCTTTGAAGATACCGAAGAAAAGGCCATTACCGTCAACAGGGAACGTTATCGCGGCATGTTAACAGACTTTTTGTGGCCACAATTCGATCGTATTGGTGCCGACGATCTTTGGTTTCATCAAGAAGGAGCACACATCTCACCAAAGAATCGCCTTATTGCACACGAAATTTCAAGACCGCATAATTTCACGAAATTCAGATGTCAGTTGGCCCCCGAGATCGTGCGATTTAACACCTCTTGACTATTTTCTTTGGGGATTTTTGAAAGGAAAAGTGTATGCGTATGGTCCCCGGACAATTCAAGACCTAAAGCGCAATATTCGGACTGAAATTGCGGCCATAGATCCGATTATTCTGGGAAAAGTCATTCAAAATTTTTATGTTAAGATGTTGGCCCGCAAACGAAGCCACGGTGGTCACATGATTGATGTTATTTTTCATACATAAATGGCATAAACCAACCTTCATTTATCAATAAAAAAATTCGATTTCACCTGGTAAAAAGCGTGTTGATTTTTCAAATAGAAAAAAAAAGTAATAGATGACGCACACTGTATATCTCGCGACTTTGACGTATGTGTTATTAGGAAAATTTGCTTATTTTCAGAACTATACGCCGCATAAAGAGGGGTCCCAACTTTAAGTACACCTGATACAACTAGGGCAGACTTGACCATCGAGATCTGGCATACTTTTCGATTATGTTAAATATTCGAATGTGCTATTTATTTAATGGACAGAAGATATCGGTACAAAACAAAAATTGTCGCAAATTTTACTCTTTCAGTTAATATGTGTTTTATCCCAATCATAAACGGATTTTTGAAATACTCGCCATATGTTACTATTTTAAAGTTTATCAATCGAAAAACTTGTCAAAACCTGCGATACTTCAATGTAAAAAACTGTAACTGACTACCTCAAGAGTTAAATTAATTTTTTCTTGCACATGACTTCAGTTTCACTGCATGTTCGCAATGCATATTATATAAGATCTTTCAATAAAAAAAAATAGCAGCAGCTTGCTGTCTACCAGGCGGTCGCTGATTGGCTGATATCGGCGACGATTACTGCGCCCTCTGCGTGTGACCCGTGGCGATATCCGATAATATGCAATCGCTGCATAGCGAAATAAATACACACTCAGCATACGCACACAATTTACACTATCTTTCGTATCATCAGTAATGTAGTGATAGAATTTTACGCTGGATGATAATACCTACATGGTGTCCCTTGATAGTGTGGGTCATCATGAAGATTAAACCGAAACGTAAAAATTTTGAATATTATATTTTCTGTCTGTCTCCCAATCTTTGGTCGCTCGGAATCTAATAAAAGTTTGAAGCAAGGTTAGAACTATGCCAAGAACGAAAAAGCTTTGTAGATTTTGAAAATCGAAACAGACTTACGCCCAAAAAATGAAACAAATAAAAATTGCATAAACCTTATTTTTTGACGTTTAGTTTAGTTAGTTAGTGTATTTTTTATAAGCTTCCAACTCCGGAAATATTACACACCTATTAAGACATATTTTACACTTCTCCACATATTTGCTGTTAAAACTTCGTGCTGAGAAATTATAAGAACCCTCGCGTGGAATGCCACGAACGTGCGGGGATATACATTTACTGGAGTACGATATTTAGCCATAGTAACGTTGCCAGATGGTCGATACTGTCAGTAGCGAAGGGAAGAAACTCCTATATCGCAACGTCGTTAAATGGCTGGGTAATAAACTGTATGGGGATATTTGACTGACTTGATCCATTCAACTTTCTTGTTACACATTAGCTAACCTTTTTTTTGAAGGGCGAATTTATTCCGATCATGAAGCTTTATAAACTGATGACGGCGTTGCGTGGGTAATGCCGTTCCTTTTTTTTATTTGGAACACCCTGTATATAACGTTTTGAAAAGTTTATGACATATGAATAACATACAGCAAACACAATGCCAAAAGCATTTAATGAGTGGGCTACCGACATCGGCATGTACAGTTGTTTAGTTACTATTATGAACAGGTGTGCAGCTATGCACATATGCACTTCGAGTTCTTTTTATTCGTGAATGATTACACGGTTCATTTGACTAGGCGTAGAACGTTCAAGGCTTCCTACATTTACAAGGTGGTCACAAAACTCTTCGATATGTTTTATATCCAAATCATGGCCATATCTAACTTGCAATCTCACTATTCTATCAGTCGTATCACCCAGAAACTAAACAAGATTAAAGAAAAAATATCAAACAAGGAACAAATAATTGTGCATGAGTGAGCATTTAAAGATTTTATTAGTTGCCAGGGAATTAATTCAGTCCCCAGTTAGTTCCAGGTTTTTAATGAGCTTTGCAATACCTCGGACTATGAAACTGCACCTGTTGCCTTCTCTCTTGGTGCATCAAGTCGCAGACCCCAGTTTTTCGTCTCACCGTCTGGTTTCGGAGGTTTGTTGGAAGAGTCAATCCTCCATGAAGATGGCCTTCAGGTAAGTGTTGGTTTGTGAGCAAGTAATTTTAAGACACATTCGTTTAATAAACCAATGTCCGCAGATAATTGTTTCCTTCATAGTTTTTAAAGGCTATTACAGGAGGGCGCTTACGCTGTGAAAAGCGATTCGTGTCGTGTGAAACTCAACTCTACTTTTTGTAAGTGCAGCTCAAATATCAGTCGAGAGTTAAAAATCCATCCATTTCGCAATTTTTTTCAACTGGATATTGGTGATGTCTGAAGATGACACATTCATGCATTGTTAATTAATAATCTCAATTTTGATTCACCGTTTGGTAATTTTTCTTATACTTAGTGCTGGTGTCAGTCTGGGACCTCCTACCTTACGTCACGCAACTGTATAAACTTATCCAGTCTTAAGATGAGACTCGTCGTTGCTCTTGATATCACGAAACCGTTCGATAAGCTGTGGCATGCTTCCCTCTTAAGCAAACTTCCATCCTATAGACTCACTGAGAAACTTTGCAAACAGGTAGCTGCCTTTCTGCCGACCCGACTACATTATCCTCGATGTTGTTCAGAGCTATCCTCCTCACCGATGACTTTTCTCTACCGGACAGTCTCAAGACCCTTTCGCACCGGCGGACCGTCGGCGATCTAGCTCTCCTCTACCGCTAAATGTGAACGGGCTTTGCTCCTCAGAACTCTCCTCAATGATGCCGCTGCGCGATGTGTCTGCCAAACAGACCCGCCTAACTTTGGCGTCCCAGCCTAACCGTGTCTAATTTCGTACATCCAGATCTGGCCGATACAATCGCTCCTTTGTCTCTAGGGTATCGAGATTGTGGAGCAATTTGCCTAAGGAAGCTTTTCCCACTCCTACTAACCTCAGACAGTTCAAACATAGAATTAACAAAGTGTCTTTAAGCCCCTCGTAGCAGCCACGGTGCCCTGGTAGTTAGGTTTAAACAGCTGCTTCGATATTAAAAAATCTTACCGGTTCTTCTGTGTTGAAGCCTAGTGTTCCTAGTTTATCCAAGACTCGTTTTGACTCAGTATGAGATATGTCGAGGCAGATTTGTGGAGCTAATTGGTGAGATCCTTCCATCATCTAACACTATTTTGCGGCCGTAATACCAAATTGACAATTGTTGACAAATTCATTCTGTCAAAGTGAACTTTATGAGAAATTGATATAAGGAGTGTTCATATGCAATATGACCAAAAAGAAGAAAAAAATGCGAAAGCGAAACTCTAGAACCAAATATTCAAATTAGCGTAAGTGAAAAGAGTACCAACGAAACTATTGTCAAAGAGAATTATTATCTTAAACAGCTTTTGGAAGAAAAGGAAAGATTTATATATCAGTTGTTAAATGAAAACCGTAGACTACAGGAAGCATATGACTTGATTTCTGTCAACATAGTAGAGAAGGAATCCGTTGTATCTACTTTGGCTATTGTAACTGATCAACTAGAACAACTTGAGAAAAGAACGTCAGAGAATAACATCATACTCACAAATTTTAAAGCAAAATACTCCTAAAATCAATAGCAACAACAAGAACAACGACATGAAATCCATATTAGTTACTCCCGAAAGGACCCAACATTATAATGATACCAGAAAAGACCTAACTAGTAACATTAATCTAGCAAGTATTGAAGTCAAGATAGAGAAAGTAAATAATTATAAAAACGGCGGCATCGAAATTCAAGTTGAGCAATGTTATTACCAGAAACTCAAAAATGAACTAGAAACTAAGTTGAAGGGAAAATACAATATACCAGGAGCAAGAGAAATGAGACCGAAAATTAAGATCATAGGCTACAAAACTGAAAAAAAACCTTCAGAAGCAGATATTAAAGAAGAAATCATATCCCAGAATACATTCATTAATGAAAACGAAATCGAAATCAGTTTTGTACGACACATACCATTCCGAAATTCTTATACTATATTCGCTGAAGTTTCTGGAGAGCTATATAGAGACATATTTATCAACAAGAAATCAAGAATACTACTAGGTTGGCAAAACTTATTTGTCTATGACAATAACCAAATATCGCAGTGTAGAAAATGCTTGAAGTTTGGTCACACAGACAAAAAATGTAGGGGCGCGGAAATGTGCATTAAATGTGGACAAGCACATAGAAGTGAAATTTGTACTGTAAACATTTTAAAATGTTCTAACTGTATGACCTATAACGTTAAGCATAATAAGAATAATGATGTTGGTCACTCGCCCACAGACAAAAAATGCCCGTCGTATTTATATTTTCAAAAACAGTATTCATCCAGAATAATGTTTTAAGCGTTTAGTTCTTTTTACGTTTTTCGAGCTACATATCATTTGCAAAATTTTACATGGATAGCTACGTAAATAATTTTCAGGTTAATGATATCAATACAAATATTGCTCAAGACGCAATTGCTCTTAATAAATGGTTAGAATATTCAATTTCAATGTTAGCTTATATCACATGAATATACGAAGCCTAAACCAAAATTTTGACTGTTTTAATATCTTCCTAACTACAATTAAACACAAATTTGATATAATAATATTAATAGAAACTTGGAAAATTAATGATGTATCTTTGTTCTATTTGGAAGGTTATGATACGCTTTACAATAATGGTACGTACAACCAGAATTATGGGGTGGTAGTATATGTAAGAAATGATATCAACTACAGATATGATTTTGTTAAATTTGATGACGGTATCACAGTGTTGGATTTGATATTGAGAATTAATAACAAAAGTGTAGAAGTCACATCTGTTTATCCACCACCATCATCAAACCCTTATACATTTGTAGAAAATCTTGAAAAATTTTTGTTAGATAACAAAAATGCCATACAGTCACACCACATCATAATAGGAGATATGAATATTAATATACTCCAACATACAAAATTAGTTAACAAATACCTCACTGTAATGCAGAGCAATGGATACATATCAAATATAAATTTACCAACAAGAGTAGTCAATAATAGTTCCAGTTCTTGCATTGATCATTGTTTCATCAAAAATTTTTCAAATTTCTTTCGGTACATACCGTTAATTGTTGAAAACCATATTACCGATCATTTACCCACTGTAATACTTATATCATCACCAGAAAAAAATAAAAGTAGATCCATCTCCAATAATGAAACAGTGAAATTTAGGTGTTTTGTCGATAATAAAAAACTACTTGCAAATATCAAATTAGAATCGTGGACAGCAGTGTACTGTGCAACGAATGTTAATGATGCTGCAAACACACTCATTGAACGCATAAAATATTTAATTGAATGTAGTACAAACAGAGTTATAATTAAACATTTTGACAAAAGCAGGAATCCCTGGATAACTAGAGGTTTGATAAAGTCTGCCAACAAAAAAGAGGAACTATACAAAATAATGAAAGCATCGCCATGTGCAGATACCTCCCATAAATATAAAGAATATAAAAATATTTTTATCAATCTAGTTAGAGAAGCAAAACGCCAATTCTATCTAAAAAAATTACAAGATGCCAAATCTGATCCAAGAAAACTGTGGTCAGTTGTCGATCACTTAACTAACAAAGACGTTCAAGAAAAGCCAAATATTGATGAAATTAAGAATCGTGATGGAACAATATTAACAGATAAACGACAAATATCCGATGCATTCTTAAATTCTTTCACTAATGTTGGAGAAAATTTAGCATCCAGTATTAAAAAAATGGTTTCGAACGAAAAGTTCACAAAAACCCAACTTCCCAATTCATTCTTTTTAGAAAGCGTTAGTCCGATTGAAGTACAAGAAGCTGTCCTATCACTTAAAACCAAAAAAAGTCCTGGTGTAGATGGTATCAAAGCTGACCATTTAAAAATAATAGCCTACGACTTAGCCGAACCACTTTCTTACGTCATGATTAATTGGTGTTTCCAATCTGGAATTTGTCCTGATGCATTTAAAACAACTGTTATTACTCCTGTTTATAAAAGCGGAGACAGAATGGAAACATCAAATTATAGACCCATATCAGTACTATCGAATATAGCAAAAATTTTCGAAAAATTACTACAAAAAAGGATATTACAATTTTTGGACAAAAACAAAATTATATGTTCTGACCAATATGGATTTAGAAAAGGAAAATCTACTACAGATGCAATTTTGGCTGCAATGGATGAAATTAACTCTAATGTCAACAAAAAGATGCCTACTATTGGTATCTTTGTTGATCTAAAAAATGCCTTTGATACGGTTAACCATGTCGAGCTTCTGAAAGTTATGAAAAGATTGGGATTTAGGGGAGCGTCACAAATCCTTTTAAAAAATTACCTTTCAAGTCGGGCACAGACTGTCAAAATCACTTACAGTAAAAAAATAAATATACATCAAGTGTGGTGTGCCTCAAGGAACAGTACTAGGCCCACTATTATTTAGTCTCTACTTAAATGACGTTTATATGTTTTGCAGATGACACCCTCGTATTATATAAAGCTGATGACTGGAGCACACTGAAGCAAATAGCTGAACAGGATTTTATAAGGATCATTGACTGGTTTGATACTAAAATTTTAACAGTTAACTTCAAAAAAACAAAATTTATTGCATTTACATCCTATTCAAAATTTTTACCTACCTTCGAACAAATTTCCGTTAATTATCATGGCCAAAAGACCAAAATCGATAGAGTTAACACTTTGAAATATCTTGGAATATTTATAGACTCACATCTAAGGTGGGATAACCATATTAAATATGTTATCAAAAAAATTAGAAATGTTGCCTATAAACTCAAAATGCTTGCTAACATTCTTACAGAAAGTTATCTGCGAATCCTATTCCATGCCTTAGTTGAAACCCATATAATATACGGCATCACAGCCTGGGGTGCCGCCTGCAAGACATATATTTCTGACCTGAATATAGCACAAAAAAATGTTTTGAAAGCCATTTTCCATAAGCCAAGATTATATCCAACGAACAACTTATATCAAGAAACAGGGATACTTGATACAAGACAACTTTATTTCTTACATGCCACCACCTTATACCATAAGTATTGTAATAAAAAGAAAAAATCCTATAAACACGAGCATAACACACGATTTCGAATAGGCTCATCTAATATCCAAAGACCACACAAAACATTATTCAAAAAATCATTTAAATTCTTAGCAGTTAAATTATATAATGTAGTACCAAACGAAATAAAGATACTTAATTTTGGAAAAAAATTTAGAAGAAAATTGAAAGACTGGGTTAGTAATGTGCAGCGAATGACTATACATAATTATATAGAAAACTAAAACTACAAAATTCCAATTACATTAATACCTTTTAGATTTAACAATAATTGTTATACACATATATGATTGATTGTTAGTTATTAAGATATAAACCACACACAGGCGATGCCTTCTGTGGTTTTTTCATATTTATTTGCCCATTTTTTGTATTTTGGCGAATAAATATTATTATTATTATTATTGTTGGAACCCACAAATAATCACAATTTTCATACTATCAGATGTTTCTTGAATGGTCGAAGTGCGAATTTGCATGGTTTAGTTATTTTCCTCATTCATCCGAACGAAAAATGAGCACGCATGCAAAGTGGTGCGGGACGTCTTGGTTTGTTGGTGCGATTAAGATAGTCGTCCAGCCCATCCCGCATGCATATATACAACAGCACAAGCGCCAGACCGGTGCATCATATACACAAGCACTTGCACTGCTAGCACTTACATGCAGCTCAAGATGTTAATTAAGTGAACCAGGAAGGTGAGATGGAACAGGTCGTACCGGCGTAGTACTGCAGGAGACGGAAAAAATGTGGAATGGCGAGCAACGATGAATTGACACCGTCATTGGCATGCGGCAGGGATTTTACGAACAGATGCAAGTTATGTACCAGTCTATAGAGAAGAATATGCTGAACAAGGACTTTTGCCTCCACGTTCCTTTCTTATCAGTTTCAGTATTGTATTTCATTTGTTCTTTACTTTGGTTTGTATAATGAACTTTGCAGTCAGTCTCGATTCAGAACTCATTCGATTAACATCATTGTATTTGGTTATTCTCAAAAATAAATCTTTTTTAAAAACGTTTTCGTTGAAGAAAGATATTTGAGTTTGCATATACATGAACAAAATGAATGGTATTCCGGTAACAATGGACACCGCACACAGCGGACTTTTGTGCACTGTTTCAAAATTCTTAGAAGATTCCAGGTTCTGCCCGAATATGGTTCGTGCTTAAATATTATGTGAATCATAAATATCGTTCATTTGGAAGAAGAGGGTTACATTTAAAAAAAAATTTCATTTTCCGTTTTATTGCGTTAATAAATCAGAAATGTGTTTACATTTATGTGGAAAATGGTTACATCTGTTATGTCTCGGCAAACGGCTACAACTACAGATGCAATAAAACGGAAAATGAAAATGTTTGAGATGTAACCATCTTCTTCCAAATGAACAACATGTCAAGCAATGGGTTTTATAGAAATTCTGGCGCTAGCTCCCAAAGCTAACTTTTGCTGCAATGATGAAATGATTCTAGCTCTGTTTACCTCAAGATTTAAATACAGGTTTTATTATTGCCTTTTTTATAAGATACGTTAGTACTTCTATCTTATAATTTATTTGTTTCAGAGTGTATGCGGTTATAATGGGTGATTTTTTTGCTAGTATCTTTTTGGCAACACTGTTTTGACAGATGACTCGTGAATCGTGTCTTGTGTCATTGTCAAACTTGTTCAGTTTGGTCTATAATTTAACCATGAATCGACTTACGAACGTACAACGCTTGCAAATTATTGAATTTTACTATCAAAATTCATGCTGGGTTAAGAGAGTGCATCGAGCACTGCTTCCAATTTATGGGCAATTTGGTCGGCCTACTGAGAGAGCTATTCGGAAGCTTGTGACTAAATTTCGAACCCAGTTTACATTATTAGACATTACACCACCAACACGCAGATGTAGAGTGAGGACTGAAGAAAATACTGCGGCAGTGTTAGTGATGACCGTGAAATGTCGATTCGCCACCGTTCGTAGCAATTGGGCCTCTGTTACTCCACTACGTGGAAAATTTTGCCACAGGATTTGGGTGTAAAACCTTATAAGATACAGCTGATGCAAGAATTGAAGCCACACGACCTCCCACAACGTTTCCAATTTGGTGAATGGGCGCTGGCAAAGTTGGAGGAAGATCCACATTTTTATCGAAAAATTGTGTTCAGCGACGAAGCTCATTTCTGGTTAAAGGGTACGTTAACAAGCAAAATTGCCGCATCTGGAGTGAAGACCAGCCAGAAGCATTGCAAGAGCTACTAATGCATCCTAAAAAAATCACTGTTTGGTGTGGATTATGGGCCGGTGGCATCATCGGGCCGTACTTCTTCAAAGACGACAATGGCCGGAACGTAACTGTGAATGGCGAGCGCTACCGTGCGATGGTAACAAACTTTTTTTTGCCCAAAATGGAAGAGCTGGACTTGGCTGACATGTGGTTTCAACAAGACGGTGCCACTTGCCACACCGCACACGAAACAATGGCCCTATTGAGAGGCGAGTTCGGTGAACAGTTTATCTCACGTTTGGGGCCCGTCAATTGGCCGCCTAGATCGTGTGATTTAACGCCGTTGGACTATTTCTTGTGGGGCCATGTTAAGGCTAATGTCTACAGGGCTAAAACCAGCAACGATTGACGCACTGGAAGCCAATATTGAAGCATTTATTCGTGAGATACCGGCCGATATGTTGGAGAGAGAGTGCCAAAATTGGACCTTGCGCATGGGCCATCTAAAGCGGAGCTGCGTCCAACATTTACATGAAATAATCTTTAAACATTAAATTATATCGACCGTTCTCTCGACTCAAATAAAGATTTAATCGTTTTTTCAAATTTTTTGTGTTTCCCGTTATTATCAAAGCCCGGTGATTACTTAAATTTCGGCTCCTTTATGATATGTTCGATTTGGCATGGATCGGTCGATATCAGATACTGGCGTCAATATTAAAAAAAGTCAGTAAATGAACTTTCCTAAGTACGGGAGTACAGGTAAGCAGGATGAAAATGTTCAGTATTATACAGTAAAATCATTTTACTTTTTCGGTTTTGGCTTTCAATGTGTACGAGAGAGAGGGGAGAGACAGGCGTGCAACACCATGCAATACGTTTGTTAGAAAGAGTGCGCACTATAAGCGTCCCCCACTGCCGCTTCTCTCTCTCTCTCTCTTATCTGAAAGCCAAGACCGATAACGTAAATGAATTTTACTGTATAATCGTGTACAGAATTTACTGGTTCAGACATAAGGAATCCTGACAGTAAATTTAGTTCACCTAAAGTTAGATACAGATATCGGAAGAATCAGGAATCTGCTTCTGCGAGGTATGGACGGTAGCCAGACTCTGATGCAAGAGCACCTCCTTATTATATAGTTACAAAAAAGGCAAACAGCTACGTATGTTTATCCGATTTTTGGCATATAGTAATGGACAAAAGTATACAGACAGCTATAATATTGTGCTGTATTTCTTTTTTAACTTGTTTTATTAATACACCAACCTGTATACATAATTCGTTATAGCATAATACTCACTTATACATAAATAAATTCATTAGACTTCCTTCAACAAAAAATTAATTGAAAAAACTGGAACTATGAAGGAGAAAAATATATAGACAAAGCAAAACAATTTAGAAAAAAGAAGCAAAGTTCATTGAATTATAGAAAACCAACCATGTTTGTGTTAATATTTTGTAGCATAACACTTATTATCAATCACCGCCTGGCATCGTCTCGGCATAGATTGTAGAAGTTTCTTGATATAAGATTCATCAATCTGTCTCCACTTTTGCTCTAAAGCGGCAAAAGGTTCATCCTGGTTTGATTAATTTTTATCTTGTATTTGCTTATCTAAGTTTTCCCATAGATTTTCAATGGGGCTTATATCGGGAGACTGTCAAGGCCCTTTGAGAACTGGTATTTTTTCATCCAGATGTGAACTGTGCTTCGGGTCATTATCTTGCTGGAAGATTGATCTTAAGGGCATATTGTCTTCCATATAGGGTAACATGACATGCTTTAGTATGTCTGTGTATACAAACTTATCCATAATGCCATCTTTTCTATGTAAAGGTCCCATCCCAAACCCTGAAAAGCACCGCCAAACCATAACAGACCCGCCTCCATGTTTGACAGTGGGCAAAGTGTACTTGGGGTTCAATCTTTGTCCACTATGTCTATCGTAATGAATACCTTCTGATCCAAACATATTGAACTTGGATTCGTCACTGAAACATACCCTCTTCCAGTCACAGATGCTCCAATCAAGATGCAACCGTGCAAATTGTAATCGGTCCTTACGATTTTTCCTCGAGATTAGCGGCTGCTTACTCGGGTGACGTGCAAATAACTTCAAATCATTTAATCTTCCACTTATAGTTTTCGTAGGAAACACTGACAATTCCTTTTGTCTCGATTTCGGCTTTTATTTGTCTTGGGGTTTAAACGGATCTTTGGACGAAATTACTTTTATTAATCTAACTGATCTAGCATTTAGTTTTCTATGCTAAGATACCTTTTTGTTTATATTTGTTCAATATTGCCCAAACTGCTTTACGCTTCAGCTTCAAATTTTTGGCAATGTCGACTTGACGTTGACCATCTTTGCATAACTCAATGATCTTAGTTTTCACATCGAAAGACATTTCTGGACCACGCGGCATGGTCTTAAAATCGCTCAACTTATTGCACAATACTTGATGAACACAAACTAATCCTCTTCTGACACGAAACTGTACTAAACTAATGTTGAAAACGATTTGTCTACATATTTTTGTCCCTCATAAAAAATTGCTTATATTCAGACTTGCATTGTGTTCATTGCAGATAATGTAAATACAAGGAATTTAGTTTTTCTACTAATAACGCATTTGTTTATGGACCAATGAAGTATGAATTCGTTTTCAAAAGGTATTCATATTTGTCTATATTGTCCATTACTGTATGTGTTTACCATTTATTGTCACTCAGTATACAATGGTACTATTTTATACTTGTAGACCAGGAAAGACGCCCCTGCTTGTCCGTCGCTGATCCGACGTCGTCATCATAATCATTTAGGCGTCGGTCGCCGTCACTTAACATCGGCGCCTGCCGATCTGCGGGCAGGCATCCTCCGGGTCGCCGCTCTGCTCCGGACGGACCACGCCCGGAAAACGGCAACAAGACGACCTGTTTTTGCTCGCAAGTACTACTTGCACACTTGACGCCACTAGCACCGACCGGAGACGCGACGCCGTAACGCTACAGGTACCATATCATTCAGCTGGTGACGACGATACGGTTCGCTTGAGATCATTAGAGGCAGCTATTTAGCCATTTCCAGGAATTGCATCACACCAGCAGGTTGAATATGGTGGTTTTCGGAGCATAATGATAATTATAATTAGTGAACAGAAATGTTTCCTCCTGGAAAAAACAACCAGACTATCATTTAAGGTAAAAGTTGACTCATCGCTCCAAGACTAAGTATTCGTGGCTGATAACCTGGTAGATTGGTTAAACCACCAAATGATTATTTATAGATCATTCAAAAAAGTAGTTCGATGCAAATAAGCTGCGCTTGAAATCAGAAAAAAACAAAATATGTACATTTTCATCATCATTAATGACTTATATCCAAAACAGGTGCAAAATATACTAATCGCAAAATTGCAGGTACCGTTGACGAAAATTCTGCATATAATATTAAAATTAAGTTGGTTGGGGCAATGCTTCAAACTCAAAGTTACATTGTTCATAATTCAAAAGGCTTCCGCGCATTGTCACAGCCAAACATGACGACCCATGTAGGAGCATCTGTAGAAGGTTGGATATCAGGACATTGTATACCTTAATTATTTGTCATTTTTTTTTTGTATCAAACAAAATGAAGTTAAATACAATCTACAGTCTGATATACACAATCATGACACTAGATAAAATATCACTTCCACATGACCGTATTGAAAAAAGTAAAAACCTTGGAATACAACTTTATAACTCGCTACCTAAATATGTAAGTGAACTAAAAATGAATGCTTTTAGAAGGCAATTAAAACAGCATTCAAATAAAACAGCTCCCTATAGTATCGAAGAAATTTTTGATCATTGAAAAGCCAAAGTAATTTATTTCCCATAATTATACCTAATAATATAATAATCAGCCCTATACTAGAGACAGTAGGAAAATAAATAAGATTACCCACTGACATCTTCAAAGAAAATTTATGCGCAGGATTATTTTTAACCAATGTGTTTTAAAATTTTTACACTGTTTATTTACAATATCTGTTAATCTAGATTTCATAGTTTATTGCTTATATGTATTTAGACAGTGTATCATATATGTTTCTCTTTATTTAAGCTTTTTTGTTTATCTTTTACCGCTAAATTGACATCGATGTGCCAAAAATGTTTGTACATTAACTGGTTTGAATAGATCTATCTATCTAAATGTGTTAGAGCAATTATTATGCAGGGTGGCGCATCGAAAACGAAACAGACGCATTTACTGGCAGCTCAGTTTTTTTTTTTTTGGAAAAGCTCTCAGACCCGTCGATTTTGTTTTCGAGGAGGACACAAGTCTGGCAAAAAATCACGTTAACACGTGCAGCCCCCTGGGCGGGGGTGACACCAACCCTAAGATCTTAAATGGAAAGGGGGGTCGAGTGATACCTTATTTTAAAGGTCTTTCAATTCCCTTTATAATGATCTAAAATTAATGTACTTCAGTTCAGTAGTTTTGAAGATTTATTGATTTAAGTAGACTTTAATAGGTACATCAGATTAGTTCGTACTACTTTCAGAAGAAATTTGACTAAAAGAATTTACTTAATAAGTAAATGATTTTCTCCACTTCGCTCATGGTTTGTTTAAAATTTTGTTGTTGAAAGTAGCTATTTGAGCGTTTTTTTGTGACAAAAAAGTTATTTTTTGAAGAAAGATAAGGAAATATCTCGTACTTATTTTAAATAGGAATTTAGTACATAGTTTGCGATTGTTTTGACCAAACTTTGTTGCTAAAATAACTTGTAATGCTTTATTACATAAATTAACCATGGTATATTCCACAGCAGAAAGAGTTGAAATTATCGAAATATTTTTCTGAAATAATCAGTGCGCTAATAGAACAGCAGAAATATTTAATGAGCGACATGAGAACAGTAACGTGTATCGAAAATATGTTCCAGAACTTGTAGCTGAATTTCGGGAAACTGGGTCAGTCGCCAATAAAAAACGCAACATTGAAAATCCCATAAGGAGCGAAGCAATAGAAGTGGGGGTTTTAGGGCAAGTTTATGTAGATCCTACGTTAAGTACCCGCAAATTGGAGACTGTGTGTGGTGTTAGTCGACGTACTGTCCAACGGATTCTAAACGCCCATAGTTTTCATCCGTATAAAATTCACCTGGTACAAGAACTTAATGAAGACGATTTTGATCGGCGATTACAATTTTGTGAAAATATGAGTGAACGAATTATAAACGATGAACGTTTTCTATTCAACACTTGCTCTTCCGACGAATGTTCCTTTTTCTTAAATGGCGTAGTAAATCGTCATAACTGCCGATATTGGTCCTATACTAATCCCAGAATTTATCATGAGGTTCATACTCAGCAGCCACAAAAATTAAATTTTTGGGCTGGTATTTTTGGCGATCATTTAGTTGGTCCTTTTTTCTTACCTGAAAATTTGACCAGTAAAATGTATTTGGAATTACTGGAAGACGCCATAGATCCTGCATTAACAGCCATAATTGAAAATCAAAACGATCGGCGGTACATTGCGAATACGTTGATGTTTCAACAGGATGGTGCCCCGTCACATTACGCATTACGTGTTCGACACCTTTGGATTTCTTTATGTGGGGTCATTTAAAAAGCAAAATCTATGCTACTCAGCCAACATCATTAGAAGACCTGCGACAAAGAATTGTGAATGAGTGCCTTCAAATTACTCCTCAAATATTGCAAATATGCGGCAACGTTTTGACCAAAATCTTTATTATTGCATGGAGAGTCATGGTGGCCATTTTCAACATTTACTTGCCTAACGGATCAGTTCATTCTTCATTTTTAAATTACTTTGCTGCCAAATGTATTGATCTAAACTAATGATGATGTATTAGAGTTTTATTTATGCTTTAAATCAATAAATCTTCAAAACTACTCAACTGAAGTACATTTATATCCTTATAAAGGGAATTGAAAGACCTTTACAATAAGGTACCACTCGACCCCCCTTTCCAATTAAGATTTTGGGGGTGGTGTCACCCCCGCTTAAGGGGCTGCACGTGCTAACGTGATTTTTTGCCAAACTTGTGTCTCCCTCGAAAACAAAATCGACGGGTCTGAGCGTTTTTAAAAAAAAAAAATAAAAACTGTGCTGCCAGTAAATTCGTCTGTTTCGTTTTCGATGCGCCACCCTGTATATGGGCAACACGCGATAAATGACATTAAATGGTGCTAAACTCCTCATATGTGGCGTCATTTATTCAGTAGTCATATTTCTTATGAAACTAAAAAAGCCTTATCTCACTCTTAGGATTAGTAACATCTTTAATTTTTTTCTGTGCGCAGGGTATACATATAATGTTAAATTGTACGAAAAACGCCTGCCAGCTTATGTTAATTATACCATTTTGTTTGTGTCGTTATCTTCGGTGTGCATCTTGATTGGAGGAAGCGATGTGTATGCTCTGCAGGAATTAAGATAACGCCAACTTGGATGAATTGCACCTACACGGCTGATACCTTTTATTTTCCTTAATTAAATCATCAGTCTACAAAAACTTTTAAACATATATATATTTTTACGTAAGCTTGGAGGTGCTGTCGAAGTTTAAATAAAGTTTGTAAGCATCTGTAATATGGACTGGTCGGCAATCCCGTTTTTCTACTAATATGCTAACGAATTTCGCTAATATGAGCCCTCGTCAGGATCTCTACAGATCGGAATTCACGTAAAAATATGTCACAAGTTAGTCCCTCAGAACTAGCTACAAACACGTTTAACAAAAAAGTTACATGGGTCAAGTCAGCCAAACAGATTCATACAATTAGTCCATACTCCATAGTCCCCAGCAATTCAATAATGCTAGGGCTAGTTTCTTCCCTGCCTTAAAGATCGACCATCTGGCAACGGTGCTGTACCATACCAGTCAACGTGAACGTCGGCGATGCAGTCATACGCACACATAGTCTGACGCATTAAGGTTGCCATGGTCATGGTCGATCGCGTGTTCCGTCTGTATATATTTTTCAAAGTTTTAGAGGCAAATGTATGGGGAAATCTATGATGTGTGAAATATCTACTGATCTATATGTAAAGTTACCGGGGTTGGAAGCGCATATACTGCCGCTAAAAAAGAGATATACTCTTTGCGAAGGTGTCCGTTTAGATTGGTTGTCAAAACTACATCCCACACAGCACACCGCATTTTTATCAATTTATCAACCACACAGGGTGTGTAGAGTATGTATGACTAATACAAAAAGTCACAAAACCACCAAAAATTACCAAGAAATAGCACTATATAGTATTAACCACGATATACGTGCACTACCAGCCGACAACTCTCTAGGTGACGTCACGAAGCTCCGCCCACAAGAGCAACATCCTATCTTCAGTGTATGTGTATCTTAGTTCAACGCGTCAGACGCGACAGACGTCGAAGTCGAGAGCACTGATCAAGATCGGTACGCTCGCAGGAGTACCTAGACAGCAGAAGAAGTGACGCATATCGAAAGCATTTCTCTATCATTCTGGGAAAATGTAGGAGGAAATCTATGGTGTGTCAAATATAACTAATAGGTGCGTAGAACTACCGAGTTTGGGAGCGCATAGACATACAGAAATTAAGGATAATCATATATCTCTACCCCCCATTATTTTACCCCTAATTTTCTTTCAAAAATGATCGGGATTCTCTAAAACGTCAAAAAAGGGGTTTCATAATTTTTTTTCACTTTTGGCCTTTTTCTCTGAACCGATTTTTAAAAACGATTAAGCTTTTTCGTCCTTGGAACACTAGTAACCTTGTGTGAAAAATTCATCAAAATCAGACCGGACACGGTCTTTCGTTGTGTACCTACTTCCTCGCCAGTAGGGGTTCCAGGAAGAAAATTGATTAGCAAAAAAAAAAATAATGAATAAGAAGGAGACAGTGGACATCTTGGCTATAATTCATAATGCCGCCACATTTCGGGGTTGCCAGACCGACCTGCTAGACTTCTGCTTTTCAGTCCAAGAGACCGAGCTCTGTAAATCGGCTTCTTCATTCCCAAGAAAGAATGAAAATATTCGTCGCCCTCCATTGCTCCGAACAAGTATGGCATCTGAAGCAATACGATCGCACCGCCTAGCAATTTGAATAAAACTGCAATTTTGTACAGTAAACCATGGTACGGTGCTCACTTTATGTAGTCGTAATCCTCTTTGCCAGAGCCGTATTTGCATTAAGTTCCGATGCATTTAAGCAAATAGCGGATGAAGCAATGGCGCACAAACATCAAACTCAGTTTAAACCCGGTTTAACATTGGAATTAGTCTGACGAGAACCGAGATAAAAATAAGTCGTCGCCGGGCCGCCGTCCAATCACATTAACGATTGATTGATGGGATGCTTTTAATCCATTGATCCGTTTTGTATTGTCCAATAAAACGATAGCATTATCTAACTGCGTCTAAACAAAAATTTTCAGGCAGATGTGGAATTTTTCTGATGTTAGTTTTTCATTTCGAAAAAATATTTTCCAACCCACAAAGATTCAAAAATGGCATCATTCCAAATAAGAAATACGCAGCTGGCAGCCTGGAGGGAAAATGCAGCTGACATGACAATGTGTTGACAATTACAAAAGCACGAAGTTTACATCTGACATCTGTCAGTGTCAGTGTCCTATGTTATAATGACACATTTGTTTTGGCATTCTTCATAATTTCACTAGTTACTTCTCTGTGTTTCTCCGTATGAAAGTTCACATAATGTAGCATCTGAAACTTATCTTGTGGTTTTCATGCTGATAATTCTCCAAGTTTTTTTTCTGGCCTTTAAATGTAACCACATACGTAGGCTTGATTTTTTACTAACCTCTCGGTAGCCTTCATCAAAGTAAAGATTAAAAAATGCCAACAAGTATATTGACTCGATACTGGTTAAACTTTCCATGCAGTGCAATGACATCAAAAAGTCTTAGATTTTTTCAGAACCTGTAATCTATTCGCGCGTTTCATGGAAAACAAATTTCTCATATTGCAGCAATGAGCGTGTCCGTTCACGGAAGTCTCATTTCTTTGGACCTCTTGATACATAATCATATACAGGGTGTCCGCAAAGTTGGGGTTTTCCTTTACACGACATGTAGATCTTGAAAACATAAGCAATTTTTCTTAGTACCATATACACCAATGTCTTAAGGGAACCGAGATAAAGGTCTCTGCAACATCAAAAATATCTGAATACCGTCCTGTAGCCGCGACATCCCCGAGCGGTACTAGGACACTAGCTCAACCCGACGACAGAACTGGGTCGGGGTCAGTGTGTCAGGTTAGTATGCAACCTTCAACCAACGGTTACGGTCACGCGTGTAGAGGTAATCGCGTCGACGAGAATCCCTCAACAAACACTAGAGACGTGGCTAGAGAAGTGCAAGTATCAAAAACTAAAGTGTGGCAAACGCTGCGTGAAGAGGGGCTGTATCCGTTTCACGTCCAACGTGTACAAGCCCTTCAACCTGACGATTTTCCAGCAAGAGTGCGGTTTGTGAGTGGTTGTTGCATCAACGTGACAATAATCCGGACTTTTTGAAGTGCATATTGGTGACAGACGAATCTACGTTCACGCGTAATGGGGTGAATAACTTTCGCAACACTCATGTTTGGTCAGTAGAAAATCCGCACGCTGTCCGTCGGGCACATTTTCAACAAACATTTTCGGTGAATGTTTGGGCTGACATGGTGAACGGTATGCTCATTGGACCATTTATTCTTCCAAATCGATTGGATGGGATGCAATACCTAGACTTTTTACGCAACATTTTGCCTTCCTTGTTTGCCTGCGTCTCCTCGGTAGCGCATCAGCTGATTTCATTTTCTGTTGGAGGGGAATGATTTCGGGCAGAGACGTACTTAGCCCTTCTCGTCAACTGAAGAGTGAGTACTTTTCCTTTATTTTTTTTACTTGGTCGCCCTCGTTTCACTACACATTACCTTTGTTATTTCAAGGGTAGTTGTTTCTGAAAAGGAAAACCCCAACTTTGCGGACACCCTGTATAATTGTACGTCACGAAATCAAATAACCTCATTGAATTACACTCCAAGCATAACGCTCATATACACAGTCACTTGGATCGAATAACAAAGATGCAATATTTATAAATAACCCTGTGGCGCACGGCATGTGCGACCGATAGGCGATCCGTCTACCGCGATAAATATATAAATACAGTTTTAAGGGCAAATGTGAATTATGTCTAATGTAAAATCACCGGGATTGAAAGTGTAATAATATACTAATATAAAAAATTGACTTATACCCCCACCCACTACAAACCCCTGCCCCCAATTTTTTACCCCTAAAACTTTTTTCAAAAATGATCATGATCCTATGAAGTGTCAAAAAACGAAGCTTGATCGATTTATACTTTTATAGTTTTTAACAAATAAGCCAAATAAGCAAATAGTTCCCACTCATTTTATAATTGATTTAATAATAACTCTAGTTTCTTTCCTGATCATAGCACCGGCGATGCAATCAGAGTCAGGCAGATGCTGATAGTGCTCAGCGTATGAAGATTGCGTCATGGCCGGCCAAATGTAGACCTAATTACGGGGAAATCTGTGAGGTGTGAACTATATACTGGGGTGTGTAAAATTACTGGGGTTGGGAGCATATAATTTACTGCGGTGCGATTACGATACTTCCTTGCCGGTAGACGTGGGAAGTAAAAATGGCAGTTCTAATATATTTTATATACTGAGACGACCGAAACGTTAGTGAAATCTTAATCCCAGTTATGTGATTACATTTAGCGACTAGAAAAAATGATCAGAGTAAAATAGACGTAAAGCGAATTCAAACCGGTGGGTGTCTTTTAAATATGTTTATTATGGGAGTTGTCATTAGTTCAATTTATAAAACAGTATTAATACCAGAATAAAGCAGAAGTTCCCAACATTTTCTTACTTGCTGCGTATATGCAATCTCGATCAAAACTCATCTCTTGCATAAAATGATAACGAATCTGATCAGATAGACGAGATACACAAAAAGTCACATTTTCCTACGCCACATTAGAAATTAGACTTCACAACACTTTTGCATTTAGCGTTGTAACAACGGAAGATGAAACGAATATTTTGCGTTAAGAAATGTTAAAGTTTAAAGTTCTAAAAAGTTCTTGCCCAGTCTCCAGCAGAACCCGTTTCACCAGTAAATCACATGCGCGGATCTGGAATCTGATGTCTCTCACTAAGACTGAGAGAAGGCTCCAGAAGTCTCAATCGCCTACTTATGATGAGGTTTCGCATCACTTTAGCATTTTTTAAGACATTATGACTCACCGTCCGTCAGGGAGTTCTTTTAACGTTCAACAACAAAAAACATTTTGAAACCGGCAATCCCGACCACAAACAGTTTTTTGGATGACTTGGGTGCGTAGGTCGCCAATATGATGTCAGCTTTTTCGCCGAGATCGAGATGCTGTCTATTTTCTAATTAAAGTAGCATCGGGTTGAAAAACATCCCATATTTGTTTGAAAAATCAGAAATATACCGAAACTTTAGGAACTGCTGGCACAGACAAAACAAATTCTACGACCTCACCAGACGAAATAGGACCACCTTCACAGTCCTCAATGTTGTTTACGAGTATATGTGACTATAAAATTTATTTGAAATTAATCCCGCAGAGAACGTTCATCGCGGCTATCAAATTTCTCTTTTCTACATGGTCCCGGTGCGTGTTACATATACAGGGTGTCTCAACTTTAGTGTTTATAATATACAGGTGACTCCGTATGTATTATCTAACTAGAAAGAAGTTTAAAAGTATCACAAAGACGAAAGCGACGAAGTAATAGTTGAGTTTGAAGTTTAAAAGTATACTTTGAAGTGACGTTCAACATTTTTTTCAAAATCTTGTTTCTTTGGTGAATCGGGTCTGTAGATCACGAAAATTATGTCAGTTCTTCGCTAATACTGACAGCAGCATTGAATGGAATCTCAAAAGCTAGAGAGGAGTTTTCGTTCCTATTTATTTCTCACGCCAATTGGCGTAGCATTGTAAACGCGAAAAATTTCGAAACTGAGATGTGTTCATTTCTATTGGCCTGAATGTCGGTCTGTCCGCTGATCCTTGATCCCTCTATAACTTGGAAAATACTGCTCGGACATTGATGAAATTTTTACATAAGGTTACTACTAGGACGAGAATTTTTGAAGTTTTTCAAAATCGGTCCAGTGGTGGCGGCGCGAGGGGCAAAATACTAAAAAATGGAAACATTTTTTGGATCATTTTCAGAAAAAAAAATGTAGCGGTTAAAAAGCATGGCTTGTAGGAGTGTGGAAGAGTATACCTTAGTTTTTTGTAATGGAAGTCGAAAGAAGAAACTTCGATTTGCAGTGAAGAAGAAGTGACAGTGAAAACATTCAATTTATTTTTAAATCCCAACTCAAAAAAGTTCTGGAAAAAATAAAAATGTTTTTGGAATAAATCTAGTATGCCAAACAAATGACTGTCTCATAATTTCAAAGCATGGCAATGTCAATGTTATGCAGCATTACACATTTTTGGAATAAGAATTAAAAGCTCTATTCACCTGTGTTAAAATACAACATGGCGTTCTTAAGAAAAAATAAAGTTGATGCTGGAGGACAAGAGATGAAAAATCATAATTCTAATTATGCCATCTTGTAGAGGAGAAAAAGTGGCAGTATTAATTCATTTTGAAAACTCACTACAAATAAAGCAATAAAAGTACTTTGACTACCGAAACTTTCTAAGCGGAATTTTGTTAGTTACCTATACGCAACTTTGCTCTCATTTAAGCAACTTCGTATCTCTTTCCGAGATCCCAAAGATGAGGTTCGAATTTTTTAACACCCGGCATACATCATATATTTCCCCGTACGTTTGCTTTTAAAACTTTGAGAAAAACTAAACCGACATGTCGCGACTAAGTCGCACTTGTCATATGCTACGACCTTACAATATGCACAAAATCCTGTCTCACACCGCCGTACGGATCGAGCTGGCCAGCATAGCATGGCTGACGTTGCCAGATGGTCAATACTTTCAGTAAGGGCAGGCCAGACGAAATAGGACCACCTTCACAGTCCTCAATGTTGTTTACGAGTATATGTGACTATAAAATTTATTTGAAATTAATCCCGCAGAGAACGTTCATCGCGGCTATCAAATTTCTCTTTTCTACATGGTCCCGGTGCGTGTTACATATACAGGGTGTCTCAACTTTAGTGTTTATAATATACAGGTGACTCCGTATGTATTATCTAACTAGAAAGAAGTTTAAAAGTATCACAAAGACGAAAGCGACGAAGTAATAGTTGAGTTTGAAGTTTAAAAGTATACTTTGAAGTGACGTTCAACATTTTTTTCAAAATCTTGTTTCTTTGGTGAATCGGGTCTGTAGATCACGAAAATTATGTCAGTTCTTCGCTAATACTGACAGCAGCATTGAATGGAATCTCAAAAGCTAGAGAGGAGTTTTCGTTCCTATTTATTTCTCACGCCAATTGGCGTAGCATTGTAAACGCGAAAAATTTCGAAACTGAGATGTGTTCATTTCTATTGGCCTGAATGTCGGTCTGTCCGCTGATCCTTGATCCCTCTATAACTTGGAAAATACTGCTCGGACATTGATGAAATTTTTACATAAGGTTACTACTAGGACGAGAATTTTTGAAGTTTTTCAAAATCGGTCCAGTGGTGGCGGCGCGAGGGGCAAAATACTAAAAAATGGAAACATTTTTTGGATCATTTTCAGAAAAAAAAATGTAGCGGTTAAAAAGCATGGCTTGTAGGAGTGTGGAAGAGTATACCTTAGTTTTTTGTAATGGAAGTCGAAAGAAGAAACTTCGATTTGCAGTGAAGAAGAAGTGACAGTGAAAACATTCAATTTATTTTTAAATCCCAACTCAAAAAAGTTCTGGAAAAAATAAAAATGTTTTTGGAATAAATCTAGTATGCCAAACAAATGACTGTCTCATAATTTCAAAGCATGGCAATGTCAATGTTATGCAGCATTACACATTTTTGGAATAAGAATTAAAAGCTCTATTCACCTGTGTTAAAATACAACATGGCGTTCTTAAGAAAAAATAAAGTTGATGCTGGAGGACAAGAGATGAAAAATCATAATTCTAATTATGCCATCTTGTAGAGGAGAAAAAGTGGCAGTATTAATTCATTTTGAAAACTCACTACAAATAAAGCAAGAAAAGTACTTTGACTACCGAAACTTTCTAAGCGGAATTTTGTTAGTTACCTATACGCAACTTTGCTCTCATTTAAGCAACTTCGTATCTCTTTCCGAGATCCCAAAGATGAGGTTCGAATTTTTTAACACCCGGCATACATCATATATTTCCCCGTACGTTTGCTTTTAAAACTTTGAGAAAAACTAAACCGACATGTCGCGACTAAGTCGCACTTGTCATATGCTACGACCTTACAATATGCACAAAATCCTGTCTCACACCGCCGTACGGATCGAGCTGGCCAGCATAGCATGGCTGACGTTGCCAGATGGTCAATACTTTCAGTAAGGGCAGGCCAGACGAAATAGGACCACCTTCACAGTCCTCAATGTTGTTTACGAGTATATGTGACTATAAAATTTATTTGAAATTAATCCCGCAGAGAACGTTCATCGCGGCTATCAAATTTCTCTTTTCTACATGGTCCCGGTGCGTGTTACATATACAGGGTGTCTCAACTTTAGTGTTTATAATATACAGGTGACTCCGTATGTATTATCTAACTAGAAAGAAGTTTAAAAGTATCACAAAGACGAAAGCGACGAAGTAATAGTTGAGTTTGAAGTTTAAAAGTATACTTTGAAGTGACGTTCAACATTTTTTTCAAAATCTTGTTTCTTTGGTGAATCGGGTCTGTAGATCACGAAAATTATGTCAGTTCTTCGCTAATACTGACAGCAGCATTGAATGGAATCTCAAAAGCTAGAGAGGAGTTTTCGTTCCTATTTATTTCTCACGCCAATTGGCGTAGCATTGTAAACGCGAAAAATTTCGAAACTGAGATGTGTTCATTTCTATTGGCCTGAATGTCGGTCTGTCCGCTGATCCTTGATCCCTCTATAACTTGGAAAATACTGCTCGGACATTGATGAAATTTTTACATAAGGTTACTACTAGGACGAGAATTTTTGAAGTTTTTCAAAATCGGTCCAGTGGTGGCGGCGCGAGGGGCAAAATACTAAAAAATGGAAACATTTTTTGGATCATTTTCAGAAAAAAAAATGTAGCGGTTAAAAAGCATGGGTTGTAGGAGTGTGGAAGAGTATACCTTAGTTTTTTGTGATGGAAGTCGAAAAAAGAAACTTCGATTTGCAGTGAAGAAGAAGTGACAGTGAAAACATTCAATTTATTTTTAAATCCCAACTCAAAAAAGTTCTGGAAAAAATAAAAATGTTTTTGGAATAAATCTAGTATGCCAAACAAATGACTGTCTCATAATTTCAAAGCATGGCAATGTCAATGTTATGCAGCATTACACATTTTTGGAATAAGAATTAAAAGCTCTATTCACCTGTGTTAAAATACAACATGGCGTTCTTAAGAAAAAATAAAGTTGATGCTGGAGGACAAGAGATGAAAAATCATAATTCTAATTATGCCATCTTGTAGAGGAGAAAAAGTGGCAGTATTAATTCATTTTGAAAACTCACTACAAATAAAGCAAGAAAAGTACTTTGACTACCGAAACTTTCTAAGCGGAATTTTGTTAGTTACCTATACGCAACTTTGCTCTCATTTAAGCAACTTCGTATCTCTTTCCGAGATCCCAAAGATGAGGTTCGAATTTTTTAACACCCGGCATACATCATATATTTCCCCGTACGTTTGCTTTTAAAACTTTGAGAAAAACTAAATCGACATGTCGCGACTAAGTCGCACTTGTCATATGCTACGACCTTACAATATGCACAAAATCCTGTCTCACACCGCCGTACGGATCGAGCTGGCCAGCATAGCATGGCTGACGTTGCCAGATGGTCAATACTTTCAGTAAGGGCAGGGCAGAAATATCTAAGGCGTAGTCGGTGGGGATCATGGACTAATTGTATGCTTCTCTTTGGCTCACTTGATCCATTTAACCTTTTTTGTGTTATACATGTTAGGAGTTTACTCGTTTTCTTATAATAATGAACTTTATGAATTGATCACAACTTACTTGACGAACATTTTTGGGGCGGTGGATCAAAATTTAAAATATTGTTTTGTGGATCGTTGAAGTTTAAAGATAGCACTGTGTAGAATTTTCAAAAATTAGTTCGTATCTGGAATCTCCAGTAAAACCGCTTTTTTGGGTAAATCGGATGCATAGATCACGAATCTACCTTTACCGATGGCCATATTCAAAACGTACCGGGAACATAATTGGAAATTTTGCATTTAATAATTAAAAGCGTACTTTTGAGAGAAAATTTTCAAAAATTCTTGAACATCTGCCGTTTAGACGAAAATTCGTTTCTTGGTAATCAACAACTTTTTCTACTTCCTGGACGAGGAAGTTTGTATTGTAATCGCAAAAATTTCTAAAATGAGATATTATGTTTTTTTAATGTTATATGACGTGTAGATACCGAAAAACTATATCCGTCGGTTTCAGTCTGTCGGACTGTCCGTAAGTCTTATAACCGACTATAACTTGAAACGCTCTTATAACCGACTATAACTTGAAACGCTCGGACTTTGATGAAATTTTTACACAATATTACTACTATGCCAAGGACGTAAAAGCTTTGTAGTTTTCGAAAATTGATCCAGTGGCAACGGAGAAAAATCCCAAAAAAGAAAAAATCACACAAACTTCGTTTTTTAACGTTTTAGAGGGTCCTGATCGTTTTCAGAAAAAAAAATTGTAGGGGTTGAATCTTAGTAGTTGAAGAGGGTAGAGAAGAGTATATGAACTTGTTTCGATCTTATTAATCAGTCCAGCCCAGCTTATAATATGCATCCGTACTGAAGCGCAAAAAACATCCGGATGTTGCACGAAACGAAAGATAACTTGCGCGCAGATATGGAAAGTTACAAAGTTGCTGCATGGTCAGTAACTACCAGTAGGCCAGAGAAGGAATGTGTGTGGAATGATTGTATGGGCCTGTTTGACTGACTAAATACGTTTTTTTTTCTCTATTGTACATGTCCATACCTCAACTTTTTCACTTGACGCCTTTTCTTTGCTTAGATTGACAGATGTCCCTTAGGCCCGTATCGTCAGTCGTCTCCTTTCTCTCCTTCAAAAATTTCTAGATTACACTTGTCCCGTGTCAGCGTCAGCGCTCTCCTATTGTGAAGATATGTTTTCTTTTTAAATTGTAGGAAATTTCAGGCTGATAACATGAAATAACTCAAAAGCAAGCACAATTTGATGCAAATAGATGTTTGTGACATAACCTCAAAATAGAGTTCTGACACGGAGAAGTAGTAAACTATGACAATCAAGGAGGCCGTAAAGGCCCCTACAATTCAAGGGACGACTGACGATACGGGCCTTAGAGACCTATTTACGGGTTACGCGGTACATTAGAAGTTACCCCTTACCAATGACCCAGATTGAGGTTGAGTCATCGTATATCTGAACAATTACCTTCCCAACAATTTATGTTCAATGATAAGATTCCGTTTAACAACCAATTAGAATAAAAGGAGAATCAACAAACGCCTGCGCAATAAATTTTCTGATCCATTTCAGGCGAGACGCAACCACAAAATTTATGTCCTTCGCTGAAGCGATGACACAAAAATATACGGCGTTGTTGAAAATTAATAGCATAAATGAATATTATTTACATTGCATTACGGATTACTACGCCATTTTTCAATTGCACCAGGGAGGTAGTAATTATTATTCCGACTTTATCTAAGATGGATCTTAATCGTTTATCACCACACACGCTGCTCACTTCTAGGATAATGCAAAATTATAGAAAAAAGTGTCCATTGAATCATGTTGTGTATTATATGCAATGAATACTTGATTATACAAACTGTTTCAGAATATACGAGCCTCTTCCCACTTCAGTTAGCCCACTATTTACTTCTAAAACAATTTATTTTCTCAAAAACATTTTAGATACACTCTAGTCGTAAAAAATACATATTTGAAATCACTTAGACCTATAACTAATAGAACATCTGAACAAATAAACAATGTGCGAATAAATGCGCGAAGCAACAATTGAAAGATGCCATTGGGTAACATCACCTTTATTTTTTATTACGGCTGAAATTCTTTGGGGCATAGTGTTAACCAAGTTTTGGCAAAAATTTGGTGTAAAACAATCCCATATTTCTTGAAGCTTTTGTCTCAGTTCGGTAATTGTACGAGCAGGATGTTGTCGTAGAACCTTTTTCATTTCGTGCCACAAAGTTTCAATAGATGACAGATCTGGACTGCTAGAAACCCATTTTAATAGTGGTACATTATTTTCTTCCATTCATTGATGACATACTGCCCCAGACCACAATGGATGCTGGAATTTTCACTTTTCTCTTCAGACAGTCAACATGGAATGCTTCATTTTATTTTGGGAATAACTCTACTGCGACTGTCACCAACACAAACTTCGAATCGTGCCTCATCGCTCCATTGCATTGCACACCATTGTTGAGGTGTCCATTGTCTATTAAGATTCATTTGACAAATTTTAGCAACCTATAGCAGTAGCATATTGAAAACAAAATATCGTCAAGGCTTGAGATGACAGCTTGTCATTGAAACGTCAGCAAGCTTATTGAATATTTAGAAATTACATACAATTCACGTTTATAATATTTTCTGCAATTCATATGCCATTTTACTGATTTAACATCGTCTACCGTGTGTTTCTTCCTATAAACCTATGTTGATACAACGTTTCCACTTTGTTCATAGTCAAATGAGTTCAAAAAATGCACTAAAAATAGTCAATTTCGGAGAAAAACAATGCTATGTAAACATATACGCTTGGCTCATTCTAAATTATTCGGATTCGGTTTGTGGAATAGATTGGTAAATGGATAGATGGTACTGGACTATCCCGGACTGTGATATCCATTGTTGTAAACTAAAACAGTGATCTTAATCCTAGGAAGAACAACAAGTAATAAATAGCGAAAAAGATATTTTGTCTTCGTCCACAAATCCCCGTTAGATTTATCACACGGATAACAATGTCGCAACAGTCCATTTTTAGTAGGAAGACATAAGCCGGTAGCACGCACACGATCCGAGCCAGAGTCCAGGTGTGAAGTAATCAGTTAAAAGTTGGACGTTAGAGGTGGTATTTATGGCAGTTGTAGGTGGATTAGAGCGAGCCTCGGCTCTTCTTGAAAATAACGGCAGGTAATTACGTGTTGCTTTGAAGAGGCGCAACGACAGGTGAAATTACTGCGATGCGTCTCAGCACTTCAAAGCATGTTCTGAGGTATGTCGAATCGGTTAATTTTGGAGTCAGGTCGCTATTTCCCGCATGCTATATTTTATTGAAAAATCGTGAGATTGTCCCCTAAATGCCACTACTTAATATTATAAATGAGAAAGTGTGGATGTTTGCTAATCACGACAAAATTGCTGTACCAATCTACATGAAATTTGATACAGGAATATCACTTAAGACCGTTTGCACCACCTTGCTTAACTGAAGCTTAACCTAAGGTGGACCTTATCCCACAAATTTCTGTTGCACTGCTATCATATTATTTGTAACATTAAGTGAAGTTCTATGTTAAAAAAATAAAACTAAGATCTGTTGAGCTTAAGTTGCACATAACCTGAAAATTCAGGGAAGTAGTTTTGTTTTGATTTTCAGTCAAACTCTGAAGGTAGTGACGAGGTTTGTGAGGAAATATGGAACTTTATAAAAATTAGATGAAATTAACCTCATCATATCTGGAATTCCGACAATGACTATTTTTCATCAGCAACCTCTTTCCTAATAAGAGCCCCTTCCAACTTCAGTTGGCCCACTTCAAGATTTGTACCAAAATATGCCTTTATAAACTAAACATGACGAAACTATTTAATTTATCAAAAACATTTTAGATACACTCTAGTCGTAAAAAGTACATATTTGAAATCACTTAGACCTACAACTAATAGAACATCTAAACAAATAAACAATGTGCGAATAAATGCGCGAAGTTAACAAAGCAACAATTGGAAGATTACCATTGGATAACATCACCTTTAGTTTTTATTACGGCTGAAATTCTTTGGGGCATAGTGTTAACCATGTTTTGGCAAAAATTTGGTGTAAAAAATCCCATATTTCTTGAAGCTTTTGTCTCAATTCGGTGATTGTACGAGCAGGATGTTGTCGTCGAACCTTTTTCATCTCGTGCCACAAAGTTTCAATAGGTGACAGATCTGGACTGCTAGAAACCCATTTCAAAAGTGGTACATTATTTTCTTCCATCCATTTTATAGCCTTTTTTGAGGTATGGCGCGCTGCACCATCTTGCTGAAACACAAAATCTTGGCCGGATGTCAAACATTCTTCCATCACTGGTAAAAGCGATTCTTCTAAAATTGCCAAATATTTGTTTGTATCCACATTTCCATCAATAAAATGAAGTTTTCCTACTCTTTTTGATGACATACTGCCCCAGACCATAATGGATGCCGCAAATTTCACTTTTCTCTTCATACAGTCAACATGGAATGCTTCATTTTTTTTGCGAATAACTCTACTGCGACTGTCACCAACACAAACTTCGAATCGGGCCTCATCACTCCATTGTATTGCACACCATTGTTGAGGTGTCCATTGTCTATGTTCTTTAGCCCATCTAAGCCCATTTTTCTTTTGCAGTGGAGTTAATAGTGGCTTTTCTTTGGCCTATAAACATGTTGTGCAACTTTAGGGTTTTTACTTCATCTTTTTTATAAGAAAACTTACCTTGCAAGTGCTAAATCCCAGTTTGTGGGCCTCTCTATGAGTTGTGGACCTCGAAATTCTCCTTCCACAAAGCACTTAATTGTAAATAATTGGCACGCCTGTTTTTCAAGATTATTCTTCTTAAAGCTCTTCGGTCGGCATTTGTGATATTACTTTTTTTCACATAGAGTGGCTTAATATTAACTGAACCAGTTACGTTATATCTTGTAACAATATTTCTCACACTGTACCGCGATAAGTCTAACAAAGTTGCAATTTCTGAGTTTGATTTCCCAGAATTAAAAAATTTAATTATCAGTAACCGAATTTTCTCACTAATAACCTTTCCTCTGCCCATTTTGAAAACCTTAACTGCCCAAAACTATTTTAAACGTATTCTGACAGCTGTGAATTGTCATGGCTTTTATTTTTCACAGCCACCTATGCGTTATAGACTTATTTTGCAATGAAATGGAAATAGGTTGATATGCTGTAATTACAACATGTGTTATTTTTATACTGCAAATTTGATTAGGGAGTGATAAAGTTGGTGTTGTCTACTATATGTATATTATCAAAATATTCATTGTTAATATTTTAAACCTATAACACCCTGCTACATTTTTATTATTTGTGTTTGATAAAAAAAAAGTAAGATTTCAATAGTTGGGCCAACTGAAGTGGGAAGGGGCTCGTAGGTTTTTAATGTTGGCGTAATATTTCCTTATAGGCACCATGGTCCTAGGATAATTTTCCGATGATCGAGAATTGCGGAAATTAGTAATCAGTTTGTTTTGTTTTCGATTATATGTTTATATTCGAAAATAATATTCAGCAATAAATTTTCTGAATTCTGGGTGCGAAAACCTTAAAAATATTGCAATTTCTTGCGATTTTTGCTTGCGAATTTTATGTCAATGCTGTAAAACCTGGGCTTGGCGCAAGCGCAATCCAAAATTGTTCGGTTTGTTTACTTGATTTTCGCTTGCTTTGAAGTGAGGCCACTACCTTTTTGTAATCCCGAGAAAGTTTAATTAGTATAATAGTTAAAAAGCTTCTTTTCATCTTTAAGTATCACTTCGACCAAATTATGAAATTTCTTCTGTACTTTTCATGTATAGACCCGTCTAAATTGATTTACAATTTGTTTTGTTCAAGAGTAAATACAGCAGCAATTGCTCGTCTTCGACGCCAAAGAAAGAAATTTTGTGTTGAGCCCTATAGAATAAACTATAGAAGCATTATTTTTATATTTATAGCTCAAATGTTAACACAACAGTGACACAAAAGCGTCTCAAATGAATGAATAAATAAGCAATATCCACTGAAATGACAGACCGGATAAACAAGCCTAACCATAGGTACCAACATCCCTGTATGTCACCAAAAAATAAAAGTAAATGTTACTAAAATTAGTGCGAAATTCGCGTCTATATGAATGGTATGAATTTTCAGCAACCCAATTCGCATTCGCAGTACTGAGAGACGCGAAAATGTGTACACTTACTAATCCCAAGGAAGGTTATACGCACGGTTTTATCCGCGAAATCATCGTCGATTTTGCAATGAACTGTCGTACCAAAATTTCCAAAACCATTATCGAGCCGGCAACAGCACAGCCAGCCTTCGCCCCACTCAACCTGTGACCGTCAAGCGGTACAGACATTTCATTTCCAAACAATTACTAAGACAAAATATTGTTTTTACGCAATGCTAAGTTCCGATCACGTATTGAATCTTTGTTGGCATTTGTAATAAGCCAACTTACGTGCTTTGGAAATTTGCTTACTATATTAGTGGCGCCATCTACACATTGTGCGGGTGAAACCGCGAGGCAAAAAGCTAGTCGACATATAACTGAACTACTCAAAAGATTTTCTATCTGTCTAATCACCCTCTCATTATCGTGTAATGTCACCTGTGCTTTCGCACAATTTTTCAATAGACTCATACTCGCTTGTTTGCTTTCAGTCATCTGTCTCCAAATACCGTACTGATGATTACTAAAAAGCATGAAACAACGTATTATACGGTTGTTTATGGTCGCAGAGACGGAAAATAAACAGATCCTATTCAGCATATGCTCTTGTGTTGCTGAGCGTATCGCCCCGTAGGTATATTTACTTCAATAGAATTGAACACCACATGCTTGTTTCGTATTTCCAATGTGACTGAGACTGCGTGGACTGCTAAAAAGCATGAAAGCATATGCTCTTGTGTTGCTATGCGTATCGCCCCGTATATTAACTTCAATAGAATTGAACACCGCATGTTTGTTTCGTATTTCCAATGCGACAGGGACTGCGTTCCCACTTTTTTCTCAGCGACCAATACAGAACAATAATACTTATTGCACCTTTATAGGCAATCGGACCAAATCTGTTAAAGGAATGCAGTTGCTCTCAAGACGTTCAGCTCGGCTTGCAAAGAATGCTACGCATACTGTCAAGCAATTCAGTGCTGTAAAAGGTTCAAACATCCATCGAATGCTACTGTGTACAGGCTGAATTCAATTTGAAAAAATCATACCAGTTTGTTTTACTTGTTATATCGTGACTGCAAAAACTGGAGTAGAGTAGTTATCGCTGTACTTCCCACGCAACAAGGTTATTTAGAACCGCGAGCCAGTAGGATGAGTCGAATTGTTTTCTTCATTTTGAAGAGAAATTGTTCCTTAAGATGAGGTGTCATAGGTCGGAAGTTTAAGGCGCAATCGAGGCAACCCACAATCCAAGAAAACTCATGGCGATCAAAGAAGTTTACAAGGGGAAATTTTGTATCACAATGATTTTATAATCATGCAGCAACGAAGGCAGAAACCTAAATACTGGAACATCAATAAAGTCCAACAGTGTCGAGACTCTCATTAGAAAAGTGTCATAGATCATCTGGACAACATCGAGTATGAACAATGCAGTCAAGGCCACAGGACCCCACAGTGAGCAGTTTTCAAGGATGACTCTTATCTAACCCGAGTATAGAGTGAAAAGATCATGCGGAGAAAAGTACTTCTAAGGCCCGTATCGTCAGTCGTCCCTACAATTGTAGGGCGCCTTTATGGCCTCCTTGATTGTCATAGTTTTCTACTCCTCCGTGTCAGAATTCTATTTTGAGGTTAGGTCACAAACATCTATTTGCATCAGATTGTGCTTGCTTTTGAGTTATATCATGTTTTATCAGCCTGAAATTTCCTACAATTTAAAAAGAAAACATATCTTCACAATAGGAGAGCGCTGACGCTGACACGGGACAAGTGTAATTTAGAAATTTTTGAAAGAGAGAAAGGAGTATGACAATCAAGGAGGCCATAAACGCGCCCTACAATTGTAGGGACGACTGACGATACGGGCCTTAGTCCTAAACAAATAACCTAACTTACTCCCAGCAGCTTCTGCGATTGAAGATAGGTTTCACTACCAAATCAAGTTCTCAGCGATCTGGACTCCGACGAATGGGTCTTCATCAAAACGGGACAAACACTAGGGCGCTTCTTGTTCGACGAGGATAGTTCTATGTTTTCTAGCATTAAACTGTATCAGATTGTTGAGTCCTCAAGCAATGATAACCTCCAGGCCTCTCGTCAGACAGGAAGTCGCTGCTAATCTTCTTTCCTCCAGAAAGTCTTTCATATGCCATAGAAACAATGTTGGAGTCAAGATCGATCCTTGGGGAACACCCGCGTTGGCATTGCGACCGGACAGGAAGTCAGCCACCTATCCGAAATGTTTCTTTTGGAGGTCATAGGATAGAAGTTTCGCAAGCTGATTGAAAGCTTTCACGACTTCAATAGCATCACACATATGACCGAATATAATCTATCTAAGGAGATAAGGCAGTATTTTCACCTGCGCATGTGCGAACGGCGCGTTTCTGTCGCCATTACAGCTCATCGTTGTTAATTCTACTGACTTTTCAGTAGATCTTGCGCTTGCTGGTGACCATATAGAGAACATACAAGGAAATCCGAGGAGATCCAATAATTTCAGGGAAATATGAGTTGAGAATATTCTTTGTTCCAACAAACTGTAAGTGGTTAGCTCTTCGAGCTCAAGAACTTGATTCATGATGAGAAACCTTCCAACAGCGCACCAGTTATACTCGTCGCAAGCTTAGAGTGCAAAACGTTACAAATCTTGTCCTCGTACAGCTGTCGCCAACCTTTTAGTGGCCGCGTCCAAGAGTCAGTCACACAAATTCCGTTCATTCTGCTACGCTATATAGATGGAATTCATGCGGCCGGATCCCAGATACAGTCACCAACTACGGTACGAACAAACCTTCAGATGAAACTAAACTTGAACCTTATCAAACTTACATGGAAGGTCCACTCACCGTCCACTGGACCACCCTCGATCTATGCAGTCTAGCTCCGCCTTCAACTATTTATATCTTATAGCAGTGTATGACAATTTGTAATAGCGAATGTAGAACAACGAACACAGAACATACAACATATAACACGCTGGATTACCATAACATTCTGCAAGAACGTTACTCCGAGATTTATGGCAACATAGGAATTTACATCTCCGCTTGCGACACCAACGTACTAAGAAACTTATTGCTTCTCCAGATGACTGCAACGAGCTTCTGAAAATCCATCATCACTGCCGACCGTTTCGTTTCGTGGCATTCAAGGAATCTGGCAGAATATATTATTGCTGCAGACCAGATTTGTTTTTTTACACCGAAGCAGCCGCGCACAATCTTGATACCATAGGGACAAAGGAGTAGTCGTATCGGCCAGTTCTGGATGTACGAAATTCGACACGGTTAGGGTGGGAGGCTGAAGTCAGGCGGGTCTGTTTGGCAGGCTCTGGACGAGAGCTCTGAGAAGCAAAAGACGGCCGAAGCGGAAGGTCCCGATACTGTTCGTCATCGTTAATTCGGACAGCCCTTGTCTGAACACCATCGAGCATGGACTATAATTCCCTAATCGAATGTCAGTATTTAAGGGGAAATTTTAGGGTCCATTATAAGGAGAAAACTTCATACGAATGCATGTCCTAAACTTCTTAACTTTTGAGATATAGATAAGAGATACAGATAGAATATAGATATTTAATTGGGAAACACCCTGAATACTTATCTGCTGTCTTGCTGATTATCCCAATAAATAAATCATTGATTTGCAGTGCTGCAGTTTGGTAGTGATGTTCCTAATCAAGGTCAAAAGGCCAGTTTTGTCTATAATTTCTCCAATTCTTTTCTTTGGGTAATGCAATGATATGGAAGGGATACCAAAAAGTCAATAACAAACTAAATACTGGAGCTTAATGCCTGGGTGTAAGCCTGAGGTCGGATTTATCTTGGGACGATGCCATTGCTGTGAAGTTATCAGCCATTTTATAGCAGCCAAAATGCTGCAGTTTCGAAAAGACATTATGAAAAACTGTTACACCTCAGTAGCTGCTTATCATAGGTGACTTATGAGTTCCTACAACCACCAAAAGAGATGAAAACAACCCCATAGTCGCATTACCAGTATAGGTGATATGAGAGAAATCGCGATCGTGGATAGCAAAAAGTATTTACTAAGAATATACTAAGTGACATATAAATCCGAACACCCAGTTTAAATGGTTTTATTTTAATAAAAGTTGGTGAATGTATTTATCTTACTGTAAATAACAAGTGAAAAAATTTTCAGCCTTATCAGTTGGACATTCCGGTTTTTATACTGCTTTTTTTAATTCACTAACGCTCTAAAAATGAATATTTCAGCCGCAGTAAAGAATCAACGTTGGCGGATTTTGGTTCTTGACATCCTTTACGATCGGTTACGATGCCTAGAGTACGGAGACCTGTACGATTTCGTCAACTTAGTGAGTTTGATAGGGGCCGTATAGTGGGACTTCGGGAAGCTGGACTTTCTTTTCGGGCAATTGCAGTTAGAGTGCAAATAAGTGTAGACACTGTGGTTAGGTGTTGTCAGGCATGGCTTCGAGAAGGCCGTACGCAAAGAGCAAGGGGAACTGGTCGCCGCCGTAGAACAACAGACCATGAAGATCGCCGCCTAAGATTATTGGCCTTAAGGGACCGTTTCTCCACTACCAGGTCCATTGCAAATTAATGGTTTGCAGAACACGGAAGACCTATTGGCATGCGAAGTGTTTACCGACGAATGAGAAGTTTTGGCTTGTTTTCATACCGGCCACACTGGGTCCTCCCTTTAACTCGAGAACACCGACGTAATCGCCTTGAGTAGTGCAGACAACGGTCACTCTGGGATCAGGAATGGAACAGTATTGTCTTTAGTGACGAGTCTCGATTTTATTTAGGCATGCACGATGGTCGTGCCAGGGTTAGAAGGCGACGAGGTGAAAGGAGGAATCCACAGTTTTTTGTTGAAAGACATGTTCATCACACTGTTGGAGTTATGATTTGGGGTGCTATAGCTTATGGTTCCAGGTCACCTTTAATCTTCATCAGAGGTAACATAAACGCGCAGCGTTATATCCACGAAGTTCTAGAACCCCATTTTTTACCCTATCTTGACACCCTGGCAGATCCAACTTTCCAACAAGATAATGCCCGACCACATGTTGCAAGAGTCACAATAGACTTCTTTCAACATAATGATGTCACATTGTTACCATGGCCACCAAGATCTCCAGACTTATCCCCAATTGAGCACGTGTGGGATATGATGGGTAGGAGATTGCTCAATTTGCAACGTCCTCCTCAGACTCTAGAAGCACTTCGAGAGGAGTTGGTGGTTGCCTGGAATGAGATACCACAGGAGGACATTGACCACCTGATCAGAAGCATGCCTAGGCGCGTTGGAGAATGCGTAGCACATCAGGGTGCATCCACACATTATTAAAGGTCAAAGGGCTTTAAAGCAGTGCAATCATTTTGAAATTTTTATCATTTACTTATTATGCTTCATTAAGTACTTATACAAAATTTTATTAAAATAAAACCATTTTGAACTGGGTGTTCGGATTTATATGTCACTTAGTATACATAAAAAGCGGCTCTATTGTCAGTCCCTCACACGATCCCGAACCTAGCGGTAGCAGCCCACCTTTGCAAGAAGGCGTAAAGGAGTGACAATGGGGCCGTTTTTATGGTTTTCGCGATATGAATTATTCATGATCCCGATTTTCCTTATGTTGTCTATACGGATTTTGGGGCTTAGGAGTTGTTATACAGGCCATCGAAAATGGCATATGAACAAAAGGACACCGTTGATTTGTGGTATATTTATTTCGTATTTTTTAGAAGAGCTCCAAACATAGGAGTGGTTACCTACGCCTACAGATGTAAGCAAAAGGTGATAATAGGGTATATTTTTATTTATTGCTAAGAAGTAACTTTTGTGATATGAATTGTTCATGATCGCGATTTTCCTTATGTTGTCTTTCCATGTTTTGGGGCGTAGGAGCTGTTATACAGGCCATCGATAATGACATATGAAGATAAGGACACCGTTGATTTTTGGTATATTTATATAGATATTTTTTAGAAGTTGTTGTCCACGTCTACAGATGTAAGAAAAGGTGATAATAGGGTATATTTTATTTATTGCTAAGAAGTACCTTTTGTGATACGAATTATTCATGATCACAATTTTTTCCTGTCGCCTATCCTGATTTTTGGACTTTGGGCTTGTTTGACATCCGTCGGAAAATTGCGTAAGGAAACACGAATATTGTTGAATTTTAGCTATACATAGCTTGAATCTTTTCTAGTAGGAATAATGCATTATCGTAATTTTTTTTTTTGAAGAGTCAGAAGTAGCGTGAGAGTCATAATAAGGCCGTTTTCTACTTTTTACGATATGAACTGTTGATCACGATTTTCCTCATGTAGTATATCCCGATTTTAACTTTGGTATGATTTTAACCCCTTATGATGGTCGTGCGAACTCCGAATTGACCTACTATTTAGTAGCTATTGATATCGTATTTCCCTCTCATTAGGTAATTACGCTAACGCCTTTTCAAAAATGGTTGCTAACTAACTAAGCACACAGTGGCTTGAAAATACACCTGTTCAAAATAGTAAGATAAGGAAGTGGATATGATCTGAAAGAGAAGAATAATTACTGGCAGGGAAACGTACGTTTATGTTTATTAGTAGCGTCACATGTTAAATATACTAAGTGACATATAAATCCGAACACCCAGTTTAAATGGATTTATTTTAATAAAATTTTGTATAAGTACTTAGTGAAGCATAATAAGTAAATGATAAAAATTTCAAAATGATTGCACTGCTTTAAAGCCCTTTGACCTTTAATAATGTGTGGATGTACCCTGATGTGCTACGCATTCTCCAACGCGCCTAGGCATGCTTCTGATCAGGTGGTCACTGTCCTCCTGTGGTATCTCATTCCAGGCAACCACCAACTCCTCTCGAAGTGCTTCTAGAGTCTGAGGAGGACGTTGCAAATTGAGCAATCTCCTACCCATCATATCCTACACGTGCTCAATTGGGGATAAGTCGGGAGATCTTGGTGGCCATGGTAACAATCTGACATCATTATGTTGAAAAAAGTCTATTGTGACTCTTGCAACATGTGGTCGGGCATTATCTTGTTGGAAAGTTCGATCTGCCAGGGTGTCAAGATAGGGTAAAAGATGGGGTTCTAGAACTTCGTGGATATAACGCTGTGCGTTCATGTTACCTCTGATGAAGATTAAAGGTGACCTGGAACCATAAGCTATAGCACCCCAAACCGTAACTCCAACAGTGTGATGAACATGTCTTTCAACAAAAAACTGTGGATTCCTCCTTTCACCACGTCGCCTTCTAACCCTGGCACGACCATCGTGCATGCCTAAACAAAATCGAGACTCGTCACTAAAGACAATACTGTTCCATTCCTGATCCCAGAGTGACTGTTGTCTGCACCACTCAAGGCGATTACGTCGGTGTTCTCGAGTTAAAGGGAGGACCCAGTGTGGCCGGTATGAAAACAAGCCAAAACTTCTCATTCGTCGGTAAACACTTCGCTTGCCAATAGGTCTTCCGTGTTCTGCAAACCATTCATTTGCAATGGACCTGGTAATGGAGAAACGGTCCCTGGAGGCCAATAATCTTAGGCGGCGATCTTCACGGTCTGTTGTTCTAACACCTAACCACAGTGTCTACACTTCTTTGCACTCTAACTGCAATTGCCCGAAAAGAAAGTGCAGCTTCCCGAAGTCCCACTATACGGCCCCTATCAAACTCACTAAGTTGACGAAATCGTACAGGTCTCCGTACTCTAGGCATCGTAACCGATCGTAAAGGATGTCAAGAACCAAAATCCGCCAACGTTGATTCTTTACTGCGGCTGAAATATTCATTTTTAGAGCGTTAGTGAATTAAAAAAAAGCAGTATAAAAACCGGAATGTCCAACTGATAAGGCTGAAAATTGTTTCACTTGTTATTTACAGTAAGATAAATACATTCACCAACTTTTATTAAAATAAAACCATTTAAACTGGGTGTTCGGATTTATATGTCACTTAGTATATGTCACAAGTGTAAACAGTTTGTGTTCTACACATGACTTAGAGCCAGTGTGAACACCGTTAATGTACTGGCGAATAGCATAACAATTTACTGCCATAATTATCTAAGAACATGAGTAAATTGGGTGCAATTGGGGTACAATAAGCTTGAAAGATGCAGTCTCATCAGGGACTTCGGTCGGCTTCTATAAGGATAAGGACACGCTATATAGCAGATATGATAAATCTTTTACAAGTACAACTGGTAAGCGCGAATATATGGCACCAGCATGAGTCCATTTGGCACGAGTTACAGAGACTCGAGAGGAACTGACGCGATGCACGGTCATTTCCTGCTAACATCCTTGCATCCTCGGTAAGTAACTCACCTGTATCCGCACATCCGTCTGTCGGTGTCGGCCTGGCAAAGAGAATTAAACAAACACCGTCGCGTGCTCAGAATAATTATTTATTAAGATTATATTGGCTGGTTCTAAGACGATTAATAATATATACTTCCGCTCTAAAATGATACCCGTGAAAAAAAAAACTGAAACGTCCTAGGAGCATAAACTCACATATCAGTTTTTTCTTATACTGGAGCAGGCAGAACCTAAACAAACGAGGTATCTCACCTGTGATTAAGGAAACTTGTTGGACCAATTTGTGAACTGCCTAAGGTTAGAACAATTTCTTTATATACTGGGTGTATTAAAAATAACGGAACGGCTCTGCACTTTTTCAAGTAAGGCATTTTCGAAAAAGTCCAAGGTCAGGTCTATACTAACTTTGAACACGGAGTTTAATGGCGGCTTTAGCTTTGACCTTGATCCTAGCGTTCAAGGTTATTTCAAGGTCAGCTATTGTTTTTAATAGTACTGGTGTTGGTAACTTTTAACAAGGATTTCAATGGTGACCTTGGAGCAATTTTACTCCCTACCCTACCCGACTCTTCAATGTAATTTCAATACCAAATTTTTGTCTACATGCTACATTACGTATGGTAAGTAGGGTCTTATCTGAGCCTTGGATATGAAACAATGTACCAATTTCTTTGACTGACAGATGCAAATCAGAATTATTTGATTGAGCAACAGTTTGTTAAGAAACTTATTTTATGTGTTCAAGTATAAAGTAGCTCGTAAACTATAAATCATACACATGAGAACATGCTATAATCTCAAACTCTCTCTCTCTCTCTCTCTCTCTGTCTCTTTTGAAAAGTTGCTTCGTTGGAATGCGCCGTTTTATATATCGGAGACGGAGGTGTTACGGTTGTAAACATTGTTATTATTACTTATTACATGTGTACGTAATATAACACGACCTGCACTTTCGAAGTGGTATGATTGGAATTTGCTGTGAGCACATCTGTATGAGAACTGTTTAGCACAGGACTTAGTACTATAAGTGATAGTATTTATTTCAGTGGATTACAAGACTATAGGAAACGCCCCAGATCCAAAGCAAAAACAAATACAAACAGATTAAATTCGCCTAAAAATATATTCAAACAGATTGAAATAAGTCAAATATCTTGCTGTTTTCGCTCTCGCAGTGGTCGATTCTGGTAATAGATGGTACTTTGTACTCTGAATAGTTGATATTTGCTCAGCGTTTGTACTTTGCTTTACCTGAGACCAAGCCTAGACTATGCTGAGGAGTTGCCAAATAGCACGAACCAGCTATCTATGGTTGGCTGTCTAGGGATGCATGAACGTAAGCTTTATTAATAGTTTTTTAAAATACTATACCTACTACTACGACTTAGATTTCAATTTGAAGAAGAAAATGGTAGTTTTGGGTCTCTTATAAGCCCCATGACGGTCCTCGCGTCAAATTGGCGCCATATTCCGTATATACACGCCTCAATTACACAAAACGAGTTTTGTTACAGATGCTATCTATATGACAAATTTAGTTTATATTACAGGTGCACAGCGAATTTTGGACATTTCCATAAAAAAACACAAATTGTTACAGAAGCTTGTAGGGTCAAAATTTCCATTTTCATCTCCCAGTGTTATAAGCGTATGACACTGACAATTTTGGTAATTTGGAGCGCTGATCGCGAATATGAGCGTCAAATAACTGTATCCCATCAAATTAGAGTCAAATAAGTTGACTGCACTTCCCACGCTCCTCTGTCATCGGTTCTTAAAGGATTATGTTTGACACAAGTTCGCCCTTGTGTGAAAAAAATTAGATACGAACATGTATAACAAAAAATTGAATGACCTTCTTCCTCCCCCTGAGAGAAATTGCTGCAGGCGCACGTGATCGTTACAATGACCAATCTCGCGTAAATGACGATATTGACCTTAACCATGCACAGTGCACACAACCCACAACAGTGCGCAAGAGACTGCCGACTGTCACGTACGACCACCGACGATGACGCTTGTCCATCGGGGGACCACGTCGCACGTATCGACACCCGTCTGTAGGAGATATTTCTGTTTTAAGGGCAAATGTACGGAGGCATCTATGATGAGTGAAATATGCCTGTGTGTAAATTCACTGGGGTATAAATATACCAAAAATTGAGATTACACCATATCACAGATATGCAAAGGATTTTTGAAAATGTTCTTATAAACATCCAGTGATAGGATTTTATAGGGCAAACTATCAATTTTCATTTCCTGTTGTTTGAAGCGGATCAGGATTTGTATACATAAGTAATTTGGGGCGACGATTTCAAATATGACCACATCAAAAATCGTAAAACGTCCTAGGACCGAAATTTGAGGCAGAAAGTGGGTTGTTTGGAACTGACAGTGGGTGTTCAACTTCGAATTGACGTCGCAAATCTAGGCCCCCGATCTGCTCAAGCAAAGAGCTTCGAAAAGCTTGAAATATTATAGGACTTTGTAGGGAAATCTTCCATTTTCGCTTCGAAAGGTTGAACAATTGTACACTTAGAATGAGATTTATAAATATTCATTGAGGCTTGAGGTTTTCCTGGAACCAGTAGATATCAGATATATCCCTGAAATAATGACATTTCGTTGAGGAACATTCAAGGGAGGATTTAATTTTCCATTTCACAGTAGATTGTAACAGTTATTCATCACAAGATATCATTCATGTCTTAAAGATTTTTCTTTGCAGGCCCTATCCACTTAGCATTTTGATTATAAAATTGGGACGATTTGTTTCATTTGTGCTAAATAATAATGTATTTCCTTCCTCGAATTACATCGTAATCACAGAGAAGTAAAAAACTGAATAACGGCAACTAGTGGCAAGAACTGCTCTGCTGGTTGCAGTTTGTGGGTTTCGTGTGTCAGATTAAACCACTACACTGCACTAAAACATTTCATACTCAAATTTTATATTATTACAAATTATAATGTGTGTGTATGAAAAAAGCAGTTTAGCGAGGAGCACCTGCATTTGATCTAAATACTACACAATAAAAACAGATAGCATCAGAGCAGTTCGGTGCAACTGGTTGCCTATATCCAGTTTTTGACTTCTCTGTGATTACGCTGTAATTCGAGGAAGCAAACGTATTATAATTTTGCATTGTTTATTGATCTTTAGCTCAAATAAACCAAATCGTGCCAATTTTATCAGCAACATGCTAAATAGATACGGATAGCAAAGAAAAATCTTTCTGACAAATGTCCTACTTACCTTTGTTTGACGTAATTCCATAACTTTTTATAGCTGCTTACTCGTTATTTTGGGTTTTATTTGGGTTATATATTTTTGTTAGTTCCTCCCAAGAATTATTTTTTAGATGTATGGCGGACCCGTCAGTTGTCTTATTTTCAATGATAAGTTTAAATTTATCCAATATATCAACCAGAGACATCTCGGCTTCTTTTTATATTTGCTGTCAAACATTGTAACTAGTCTACAGTTTAGTAAAATTTTAGAGATTTTAGAGGAAGCAAACACATTATTATTTTGCAATTTTATTGATGTTTAGCACAATTAAACCAAATAGTCGGAATTATGAAAATGTTAAATATAGGGCCAGCAAAGAAAAACCTTTCTAACATTGATGACAGCTGGTGATGACAATTGTTACAGCCTACTGTGAAATGAAAATTTAAATCGTCCCTTGAACGTTTCTCAAGGAAGTGTTAGTGCTTCACTATTTCCAAGGAGAGATACATTGACAAGAATTTGTAATTGTAAAACAAGTTCCGGAACTTTTTCATGCATTGCTATCTGGTTGTATTATTCTACTCCTAACATATCATAACTAACATCAATACATGGCTAATATGAGCCTTCAATCACCCCCCGTAAAACGCTAATTGGTACGATCCGATATGCATAATACCAACATGCGAATCGATATGCACAAATAAAACAAAAACCTACCCGATCCAAAAAATCTTCTTCGCGGACGGGTAATGTGATGCAAAATAGTGTAGTGGAGACACATTATTAATATGTTAATAAACATACAGGAAGCTAAGGCTGCATGATAACATGTAAAGGACAAATTAGAAGTTACGTAAACTAGCGAGGAGACTCTTCGCGGTTGAAAAACGGCCACGGCGACGTAATCGTCTACGATTTATTGCCGTCTGTCTTCTTCTTCCCTCGTCTTGCCGCCAAGCGTGAGAAAGTATCGATCAGAAATGCAGAAAAGTGGTTTAAGAGATTCTAATTGATGGTTAAAAAGTGGATGTATAAATATGCACGTATATTTTTGCAGTTGTACAATAAATCCTCCTGTAAATGAGACAGAAAAGTGGAAAACATCGGGGGCAAGTAAATGGGAGCGTAAAGCTTTTATCCTGAATAGCAGTAGCCATGGGATTCCTTCGTCAGTTTGACAGCAGTTTACACTTGGCTGTCATATTTGATAGCATGATGATTAATGTTGCGAACCGTTAAAGCCTTGTTCGCACAGCTGTCATCAAGCTGTCAGTGATGTCCAATCTGCCTCGCTATACACTGAGAACCAAATTTGTCAGACGGCTTGAGTTTATTGTGTACGAGAGAGCAGTGTGTAGAGATACTTATGTTAGAAAGAGATAGAAGCCGACTGGATAGTGAAGCTCATCACCGCGTTGCCTAGCAACGCTGACGCGACAATTGGCCGCGTTGCCAAAATGTTACACCAGATCCTTGAATTAAGATGCATGTTGAGAATCTGCGTTAGTTTATTCTCTACGCCCAAATAATGGATTCATTTTGAGCGTACACATTTTTGAATTTTGAATTGCATCAAATCTGTTTAGGATCGATTCCGGATCGGTCATAACGGCGCTCCATTTAAGGACGAAATTAACGGTTAGTGGGTAACCGCTTCGGAACGGTTCGTCTTGTTGATTTTTTGTTTGAATATTTTTTTTTATTAAGATGGACACTTGAAGGTTATATTCTCAACGTAAATTGTCGAGTATACAGGGTGACTTCGAAGTTGAGTCATTTATTTTAACAGTGAGTAGATCTGATCAAAAGAAATGTTTTTTTCCTTTACCATTTTTCTGGTAAAATTAAAGTAACAAAGTTATAGCCCTTTCGAAGTTTGAGTACCGCCCTGTCTCAATAATAATATCATGTGCTCGTGTTTGGCAACAACGGATATAATCCGCCTTATCGGTTCATCGCATCGGAAACAAAAAAGCGAAAGAATTTGGAACGATGTTTTTACAATTATTTTATTCAGTTCAGTTATACATACAGTCAGTGTCAGTCGGTAACGCGTGTGAATAGTGTCTGTTGCGTGGCTCAAACGAAATAAAAAATGGCACATGTTTATGCGGATCGGTTTCCCAATCGAGTGCAACCAACCCCTCGTGCCCTTGTTAATGTAGTACAACGGGCTCGTGAATCAGGTGACTTAAGACCTCACAGGGGACCTCACGATCAAATACAGGTCCGCACTGAAATACTTGTCGGGAGGATACTTTATAAAACAAGGTAAAAAAATTTTTTTTTATTTTTTTTTTATTTTTACACACATATTTTGGTTTATCTTCCTTCTAAAATCATTATCTGAAAATTAATCACTCAACTTCAAAGTATAGTGGCTTATGAGATTTCTTTTCTAACAATCTCAAATAATGTGGGATGCACTTTTGTTTTTTGTTTTCACCAATGCTCAAGATTTTTAATAAATAATACATACCTCTGATCAGGGTTGCCAGCTGTTCTTTCGGGAGAATGTCACTCTTTTTTAGCATTAAGTCATGTTTTCTCTATTTTTCACAAATGTTTTTAAATGAAATTTTCCATTTAGTATTATTTTAATTTCTTCGTGAGCCGTAATGGGTGATCTGTTTTTATAAAAATTTTTATTTCTTTCAGCCTTTAAATCAGTTGTTTTTCATAGCTTCCAGGCAACCAGTTATACAACCTTCCACTTACGATTGTGTTCCGTCTCCTTTATCCTTGTTCTCACTCGTTCACTTGCAACTAGTTCGATTGGATCAGCTTTTCAAGGAATGATGAACTAATTCATCAGTACAATCATAACAATCGTTCGATCGCACTAAGTTGTTCGCAAACTACACACCACTTTAGTCGATTAGTTGACAGCGCAGAACGCGATAGTGCAGTCAATATGGTCACAAATGTGTGCTTTGAACTAGTGTATGGGTAATAAATTACACTTTAAACAGTAAAACCTGCGTCTTCGTTACATTACGTTTTTTGTGCCAAATGACGCGACGCACAGTGATTCAAAAATGCTATGACATCGCCACAACAAAAAGAAATCGCTTGATCGCAACAAAAAATGCAGTTTACATGCTTCTGAACTCGCTGATATGAATACGATATAAATTACAAAGAAATCAAGATAGCGGACACATTTGTATTTGGATATGTCTGTATAAGCTTCCTGCTTGTAATATTGTCTTTCATATGTACACCTGCAATCAGTTTTAACATCGCCATGAGGGTAAGAAGACTTGCCGAGTAAGTTCATACGAGATAATTTAAAATGTTGCAATCGACGACTGAGTGGCAAGTATGAATCGACACTAGTGGCGTTATTGTCGACGCCTCATGTGTTAGCGTGTAGCACCAGGACGTCGCCCATTTCGGTACCGCCATGCAATGTGTCTTACACGCGACTTACAGTACAGTCACTTTATGTAAGTATAGAGGACTTCATCGGATAATATCGACTCAAATCCTGTTATCTACTAGATTTTTACTTACACTTTCAAGTCTTTGTGGTCAATTGGCAACAGCTTTTGAAGGTAACTTACCTGAAACAAAATAAATGTATTCAATTATACAAACCTAGGAAATTGGAGAAGAGAAAAAGATATACACTATACTCAAAAAAAGTATATCGAGATAAATAAATGAAAAACTCTTGTGAGCGGGTAAAAAAAATACTAACATCAACACATGATAAGATTTCATTTATTCTAATGTAACATATGCTATGTCTCAATTCGGGTAAAATGGCATATATAGCAATATTGTCTAGTCTGTTTTTTTACTTTTTCTTTTGCCTGATTCGCACAGCCTTTCATGTATTCTCACGAATGTTTGTTTATTTGGTATAATGCGATGAGGATATCTTTCTTGATAAATGCATATCGCCCAATTCTGTGTTTGTAAATTGAGCCATTTTCCAATATTAGTTTATTATTTTACGTTATTTTGTTCTATCGAAATTAGTTTCAAATATCTGCGAAAGAACTCAAGTGGTGACTTTGGTCCAATGTCAATTGCTTAATTAGTTCCGTAGTTTTAATGTTTTATTATGTTTTTGTCCTAGGGACATGCACTAAGTGTGTTTTATTTTTTATCTCGCAAACGAAGCGAGATATGGAATAAACTCAGTAGACAAAAAAGTTGTATTTTTTGCTGCTTAAAAAATTGTAAAAGTCAGTTTGCTCAAAAATTTTGGTTAAGGTACTGTCCTAACGGGATGGCTTCCTCCAATTTGCAAAACTGCAACAAGATGCAACCAACTGGAAGAGAAAGGATGATGATTCTCTTCTGTTTCTATTTTTTTTTATTTATTTATAATAATCCATACACTGCCTGAACAGAGTGATCCAATTAACAGGCAGGGAAAAAACAAAAAATGATACAAAAACAAAACTCTAAACAGTACATGATAAAAAAGATATAAATATAAATTATCCAATTGTTAAAAAACACCTCTTGAGATCGATTTTGGTGGAACTAAAAATATCAAGTTCACTTACAGTGTCACAGACATTACACATAACATAAAGAGGCGAAAATAACAATAAATTTGTCCGCGGAACAGGTAAATAAAATGAGTTGTTACCACCATGACGAGTACTCAAATCGGAAACGGGTAGAGAGATCCTGTCCAGAAGAAAAGAGCAATCAATTGTTCCATTCAACAAATTACATAAAAATTTAGCAGCTAACAGATTCATACGTTTGACTAAATTATGTAAATTATATCTACTTACGAGAATGTCATTGCGTATACCCCTTTCAGGGTACGCTCTATCATCTTTAAACCATAAGTATTTCACAACACGACGTTGGATTCTCTCGATGTTTTTACAGTGCATATACGTATAATAGGCCGGGTACCAGATTATCGAACAGTATTCTAAAATAGATCTGACAAAAGCATTAAAAAATAAAATTAATGAATTACTATTATTAAAATGTCTACTGTTTCTTATAACAAAACCAAGATTTTTAAAGGCTTTTGCTATTATTGCATTAATGTGATCAATAAAAGAAAGCTTTAGATCGGATAATACGCCCAAATCCGTGACGATATTAACACGACAAAGAACATTACTACCGATTTCAAAATTAAAACATGTCGGTTCCACCCTGCGTGTAAATGTCATAGTAGTACATTTATTGACATTCAAGTGCATGTTATTTACCTTACACCAGTGATCAAATCAGCCTGTAACCTTAAACTGTCTTCTAAGCAGCACACGCTATTAAACATTTTGAGGTTATCGGCATATAGCAGGTACTCACAACGCAAGTCTGTTGTAACATCATTGATAAAAATTAAAAATAATAGAGGACCCAGAACAGAACCTCGGGGCACCCCTGATGTAGCTAAAACCGCACCAGACTTATATCCACGGAAGTCCACACATAGTTGTCTATCACTGATGTATGAATGAAACAAAGCTAAGAATCTAGATGTTAAACCGTACTTAGACAACTTCTGCAGTAGAACAATTGACGCTGAGGGTTAAAATCCCATCAAAAAAAGGAAGACGTAGCACCCAAACAAAAATGACTAAACTTCAGTTACACAAAAAAAAGGTGCTCGTCCATGAATTGGCGCTTGGGGCCTAATATTCGAAACTGACGAAACGACCCCTGCACCACGACCTCAACGGAAACAGAAAAGCGAATCACGCAGAACTCGTAACGTTCTAGAAGAAGGTATCTTGAGTGGCCTTGAAGAAGATATGTTTTATAGGAAACCAACTAACGGATAAAAACTACAGAGAAATTATACAATCAATAAACTATTAAATTTGCCAAAAGAAAATCATTGAAAAGGGTTTGGCCTAGGAATGGGCACTCTATTATCAATGAAGAGAAATTCAAATTACGGATAAGTGATAAATAGTAAAAAAACGGTTACGTGATTTTGGCACATGACAATACCACTTCTGAATTTAAACAAAATCGACTGAGAGTTTATTAGAACATTTCGGAAAAACCGATTTTTCAATAAAAAGTATCTTGAAAATAAAACAAGTCAACTCCGCTCTCCTTTTAATGCGTCTGATCTGCGGGTTCCACGTCAATTTGGAGTCTAGTATTACCCCAAGATACTTGACTTTCCCCGACAGTTACATCTGCTCTCCCAGAATAAATCCATATTGCTTCACATACAGTATGCCGTTTTTCTTTAGATAGTTGACTAGCCTTTCTTTGAATACTATCACGAATATTTTAGCAAAACTATGGATAAAAGTGATATAGGCCTTTAGTTGGCAGCCGCCGATATACTCTTGCTAGGGTGTTTCACAACGTATCCGACAAATTTTAACCACATTTGCTACGAAGGAAGTTGATTTCTCAAAAAAAGAATGTAATAAAAGACCTACAGGAATCAAGATAATAAAATAATACAGTTTAACTTATTGATCCACCCCTTCCGATTCAGCGTATCTGGTATGCCTGATTCAAAAAATCACGAACTTCTAAACGAAAATGCGGAGGTGCCCTATCGTGCAGAAACTACATCCGTGCTCGAACCGCCAATGACACATCTTTAATAAGGACCGGCAAATCATTCCGAAGAAATTCCAAATACTAGTGACCATCCATCCGATCTGACAATATGAACAGTCCAATTAGATGTTCATCGACAATGCCTGCCCACAAGTTTAAAGAAAAACGATGTTGGAAGTGTGTCTGGACCACTGCGCGAGGATTCTCAACGGACCAAACGTGAGTCTTATGAAGATTGGCTATCCCATTACGAGTAGACATAGCTTCATCGGTAGCCAAAATATCAGCTGTAAAACGGGCATTTCGAGTATTTTCTTGCAACAACCACTCACAAAATCTTACTCTTAGGGAGTAGTCTGTAGATAGCAGCGCCTGGGCTCTCTGTAAGTGATAACGGTACAGTTGTGCCTCATGTAATATGCGTGAGACACTTCTGGGACCTGTTGGGCTAACTGCCTTGTGCTTATTCCCGGATTTTCTTCCAAAATATCCAAAATTTCGTCTTCGGCATTTAAAACGCATTGTGGACGAACCCGACCCCCCTCCACGCACGTAAAACAATTGAACTAAATAATTCGTGATGTGGTATGTGCCTATTCGGAAATCGGTGTGCATACAAACGAGAAGCCGTTCGCGAATTTTGCCCTGCTTCACCGTACGCTAAAACAATGTCCACTATACTACAACTATTTAAAACTGTAATGACTCATACGCGTGATCAACACGTGATCAGAGCTCGATCCCGGCTTCCTTCCAGTACAGCCGTATAGCGTACGACATACGTCGTTGCTGTGGCTTTGCGGTGGTCGACAGCACAGACAAAGATGGAAATAATGGCTGATTGTTCTCCGTCGGTAGAACCAATGAAATCAAAGACGCGCCTCGACCGGCAGACTCATAGGCATCGGAAACGCATTGGAACGTGTTTCGTTGAGCGATCGCATATTGTGTGTTTTTATAAGAATTGTTGTGTGATTGTTATTGTTGTGGTTTCTGTGGTTACTGTTTTGGTTATACTTAGCCATGGAGCGTTCCAGGGTGGACCATTCGCAGGGTGGTGCATGAAAAGAAGAAAACTGGAGCTACTACTGATCCAAAGTTTAATTTGAAGGGGCGAAAGGCCGTTAAATTGGATGACGATAGCAAAATGGCGTTAAGGCGAACCGTACATTCATTCTTCTTTAGGAATGAGATACCAACCCTCAAGGCTGTACATGCAGCGATCAAGGAAAATGAAATTATACCCCAAATGAGCGTCGAGGTAATGAGGAAATCCCTGCACGAAATTAATTTTCGTTATGAAACGCGTAATCGGAAGTCAGTATTGATAGAGAGACCTAAAATAGTCGCCTGGCGTCGAAAATACCTACGCGAAATGATTGAATATAGGCGACAAAGCAGAAAAATCTATTATTTGGACGAGACATGGGTAAATGCAGGTCACACAGTTAAAAAAACCTGGATAGACAAAAACGTAGTGAGTAACCGACAAGCAAGCATTGAAGGTTTGTCAACAGGTCATCGTGGACCGTCAGGGAAAGGTCAAAGATTGATCGTAACTCATATTGGTAGCGATAGTGGCTTTTTAGAAGAGTGTGACTTGATTTTCGTCTCTAAGAAAGGAGGTGATTACCATGACGAAATGAATGCCAGCTGCTTCGAGAGCTGGTTTCAAGCGGTGCTTCAGCGAGTTGAGCCCAACTCTGTGATCGTCATGGATAATCTCGAAAAAGTGACATGCAGCAATGGTTGCGCGAAAAAGGAATCCCGTTTGACGATTCATGTGTGAAAGCGGAATTGTATGAAAAAATTAAACAGCACAAAGCTGCGAACATTAGTTACGTGACTGATGAGATGGCCCGTCAATGTGGTGTCACTGTGCTGCGGTTACCGCCCTACCACTGTGAACTGAACCCAATAGAGCTCATCTGGGCTCAAGTGAAGGGTTATATTGCGCGCCATAACACAACCTTCAAGTTACCAGACGTTAAGGTTTTACTTGAGACTTCCATACAGCTAGTAACGCCCGAAGCTTGGCAGAATGCTATCCGTCATGTTGTGAAGAAAGAAACAAAAATGTGGCAGCTTGACCACCACATCGACACCATCATAGAGCCAGTTATAGTCAATTTCAACGAGGAAAGCGATAGCGACAGTTTATTACGGTCAGATGTAAGTGGAAGCGACGATGAATAAAGGTAATTCCCAAATTTTTGACTTACAATATGTTTCAAACCACTCTTTATTAAGCATGTGACAAATCTAGTTCACCCATGTTAAACATTCATACCCCGCCTATGAACAGCCGACCTGGTAGTTAAGTGATGTTCACGTGAACATCGATGAGTCATTACAGTTTTAGATAGTTATAGTACTCCTAAACTCCTAAAAACATAAAATCGCAAAATACTTTCTTATTTAACATCACAAAAATCGAACGTTCTTCATTCAGATCACCCTCGATACAGATTAAACCTACACGTTCTTATCAGTATTAAAAACAAAAAATTACTGGTATTTTGTTTTCGTCAGTTGTTTGATACAAAATTTGCTACAATAAATTATTAATGCGTGTTTTAATATCACGACGATGAACGCAAAATACAGATATTTATTTTTCAATTTATTATTGAAACTCAGGTTTATAATTTAATTCCTGTAGGACTTTTATTACATTGTGTTTTTTTTTTTGAGAAATCGACTTCTTTCGTAACAGTGCATATGTGGTTAAAATTTGTCGGATAAGTTGTGAAACACCCTATACTATATACACATGGGAAAGAAAAGGAAAATAATTTAGTTCAAGAGTCCTGATTGTTTTCGGTATTTCTCACCGTATTGACTCGGAGATCATGAATGTGGACAGTTCAACTGTGTTTACAAGAAGCCCTGGTGAGCCGCCTCGGCATGAACCTACAGGCCTATTAAAGTCCCATATTATGAATATGCATGTAGAAGACTCGCAACGAGGAAATATCGAATGAGCTAGACCAGTAACTTAAGCGAACGAAAAAAATCTGGGTGGTGGCTGGTGCCGGGCGTTGGTCGCCATTGAGACAGGTACTACCTTTGGAGTCGGACGAGCTGTCGGTAGCTGTCCGTCGATGTCCGGGACGGGACGGCTTTGCTTATCATTATTGCACCTCTTAAATGTTGGACAAATTACCCGCGACCAAGCGAGTATTGCAAATGTTGACGACCTTCCGCCATGCCCATTTAAATTATAATATCAGATTTGCGAGCGGTACCACAGACGACGGCGCGGCGACGTCGCACCATCAGCTCTTCATTAACAGCGTTTTCCTACATCTGATATCTACCTTATCATGAAATATCCATTAGCTTGCGACTTACACAAGCGTAAACTCATATCTTATGCATCATGTCCACATGCTTCCTCGTTTAAGCTACGCAGTCGGTACACTGGCGGATTTATGGGGGCGGGGCGCCCCCCCCTAGACGTCTGACATTTGCTTTAGCCATCTAACACCATTGTGTTACTTTCTGTCACATCATGGTGACAGAGGCATACTAACTATAAGTTATAGTTATAGGAACTGAGTATTATGATTTTTTGGAATCCTTTGGTATTCCAAATGCTCTTTGACATCACTTACGATTTATTTATGCGTATATACGAGTATTGTGACTTGTGACAAATCTAAGTCTGGGCAATATATTAGCTATACAGATTGCACTTAAAAAGAGATTTAGGTTCTGTTTGTTGCTCAATAGTAATTGTAATAGTAATTTGACAAGCGTGTAAAGCTTGACTGATTTTGTTGTTATTCCAAACGCCTATAATTGGAAATAGACATTTATGAGATTTGTTTAGCGGTGCGCCTGTGGCCTGTCTAGAAACTGCGCCGATCGAAGCTCAAAATCAATACCACACGTTCCGCATCCCTTCTCGCGTATGTGCCTATTTATGTTGCTATATTGAATTCGTGTAAATCACAGAGCTGCTGCACTATACGTGAATATGTACAGCCCTGTATACCTGTTCTTGTTTAGTACAAACATACATTATCAAAATAGTTACGATCTAACAGATATAGTTTTTTCCAAGGATTTCCAACATTTCTACATGCGATCAACACCGGTTCGACAACTGAGAAAACAACTATGCCGTAAATCTAAGTTCGGCAACGAAAGTCTGAAAAATAACTGTAACATCTATATTGAATTTCAAAAACCCCAACCCCTACTGAGCGAGGCCGTGGCAAATGTTTGTTCCGGAAGTTGTTGTATCCAGCATACAACTTCTTCCCGTACAAGTGATTGTACACGCCAACGGGCCGCTTTAGGTCTATTTAATATCATTAACACGCAAAAAGAATGTGGTAGACAAGGACCAGTCGACCGAGGCGGTACCACCCTATAGCTTTTCCCAAGGTGTCTTATAAATGTCCGATGTTTCCACATCTAAGCTATGCAGTCGGTTATCTTCCAAAACAGAGAAATTAATGATGATGGATCCTTCGAGTACTAAGAATTCGGGATGTAAGATCACTCCACTCTCAGAATGTCCGGGTGGAGGAGGACACGAGGGAACAACATAATAATAATAATACTAATGTCTTTATTAATCCCTCCACACTGCGAGGCGAAGTTTAGCCAGTTGGCTACTCTACCACTTAACCTCACATCGAAGATAAAATTTGTTTCACGAACATCTGGGGGATTAACAGCAACATTGATGCTGTTCATCACTACTTGCAATCCAATCGTCCCGCCAAGCTTTTCTTGGCGGAGACAAAAATCTCGAGTCCGCACCGATTAACCATCTTAGCTTACCAAATTACGAGGTTCACTCCAATCTGAGAAACGGAGGATTTGTGGCCTTTGTCCTCTGCAGTCTTTCCTGCTTTCTCTGGAATGAGACTGGCAGGACATTCTGTGGCTTCGCCTCAATTCCCAAAACTTCCACCAAATTTACTTGCTGCCTTTCTCGTTCCCCTCGGACCATAACTGGGATGACCTTCTTGATTACCTCGCCGTCAAGATCGACTTCCTGAACATCAATCACTCCGCTTCAGAGGTAGTTCTCCTCGGTGATTTCAATGACCAAAATTTGCTTTTGTTGGGCTCAAACAAGACCGATGCAGCAGGTCGTGTATTCAAAGCGTTCGCTCTTACTCGAGGGCTGACCCAGCTGGTGACGGGCCCTACTTTTTTTATCCCGCGTCTCGTCACATGCCAGTAACCTGCTGAATCTCTTTCTGACCACGCATCCTGTCCCTTACAGCTCTGCTATTCTGTCTCCCCTGGGTAACTCAGACCACTGTGTTGTGGAGGTTAGGTTTCGGTCAGAACCCGCTGTTTCAGCAGAAACTCGCACAGGCCGCAAAATTTGACATTACGAACATGCCGACTGGGAGGGGCTCAGAGACTTCTTCTCTACCTTTCCTTCGAGAAATGTCTATTTCACTGACGCGGATGCGTCGGCTGTCTGTTCTTCGATAACCGAAATTATCCACGTACTTGATTTGTTTAATGGGCAGTTCAGTCTTAACCCTTAAGCTTATTACATACTAGTAGACCCCGATGCGCAATTTGTCTATAGGCAGTCTGGAGACTGTCTCAAGACACGATCTATAGATGGTATCAGACATCCTTCTTTCTCTTGTCTAGCGTACATACGATAATGTGAATTTTTTGGTCTCATGTTCGTTTTCGTAATCAAAGACATTGTTTCGTGTGGAATGGACTGGGATACGTATCGGGGTCCCTCAGAATGTTTTATTTATTTTTTGTCGGTTAACAGAGCAATGAAGTTTTTTATGTTTGAATCTTTAATATTATTACACTAGTTAATTATAAATGCCACGTACTTATTTTGTTCTCATATAATAAAATATTGGCTTTCTGAGCAATCTCTATGTTTCATTTTTCAAGCTGGCCTTGACCAGATAGAACACAATGGATTTAAGGAGCAATAATAGGATAAATTCTGTTCCACTGAAGTTAAAAAATGACCAGCTCCAAATATCGTTTGCGGCCCCTCCCCTAGACGAAATCCTGAATCCATCCTTGAGTCGGTAATTCTTTTATCCTCGTGATGATGGATCCTTCCAATGGCGTCAAGAAGGTTCAACCTGCACTTTCCATGCCATACTGTCATCATTGAATCACGATACAAATGGTACTATAAAAGTTTTGCAATACAGCTTCATTTGCAAGTTCACAGTCGACGTCGTTCGTTTAGCAGATTAACAAATTGAACATGTCAGGACGCGGAAAAGGCGTTAAAGTTAACGGAAAGGCAAAGTCTCGATCCAGCAGGGCCGGCCTACAATTTCCCGTCGGTCGTATCCACAGGTTATTGCGAAAAGGGAATTATGCTGAACGCGTCGGTGCCGGAGCTCCCGTATATCTAGCGGCCGTTATGGAATACTTGGCCGCTGATGTTTTGGAATTCGCAGGCAACGCTGCTCGCGACAATAAAAAGACCCGTACTATTCCACGTCATCTGCAATTGGCCATCAGAAACGACGAAGAATTGAACAAATTGCTTTCAGGCGTCACAATTGCTCAAGGAGGAGTTCTGCCTAATATCCAAGCTGTTCTTTTGCCGAAAAAGACGGAGAAAAAAGCTTAAAAATAATCTTCTGAACATACAATTTCCTCCACATTCAGTACACTTCTGAATTCGCCAAAACCAGTCCTTGAACCAGCTACGCCAAGTTTCACTCGGAAGTGCGAGACTCTCGTCACAAGCCCTCCGAAGCTCCTCATCGCTAGAAAACCGTTTTCCTTTTAGCTTCATTTTCACATGCGGAAACAGTGCAAAGGCTCAGGGAGCAAGATGAGTCTAGCAGTAGCAAAATACTTGGTGGAGGTACCAAGTATCCATTCTTGACTTTTACCGCAGGTTTTCCATAGACTCACTTTAGGCCCGTATCGTCAGTCGTCCCTACAATTGTAGGGCGCCTTTATGGACTCCTTGATTGTCATAGTTTTCTACTTCTCCGTGTCAGCGCTCTATTTTAAGGTTATGGCACAAACATCTATTTGCATCAAATTGTGCATGCTTTTGAGTTATATCATGTTTTATCAGCCTAAAATTTCCTACAGTTTAAAAAGAAAACATATCTTTACAATAAGATAGCGCTGACGCTGACACGGGACAAGTGTAATCTAGGAATTTTTGAAGGAGAGAAAGGAGTATGACAATCAAGGAGGCCATAAACGCGCCCTACAATTGAAGGGACGACTGACGATACGGGCCTTAGGCAGGCACTGTTCCGCGTACCACTTAGCTGTGACCGTCTTCTGTGTGTCCAAAACGACACACTCCACAATCCACAATGTTTCCTTAGATTTTCTGACAGCTACGGTGTGTCCCCATCATCAAAGACCCAAACCTGGTTTTGAGCCTTGGTCGGTACATCGTATTAACAGAGCCAAGTCTAGTTACCTGTCACGATGCTGTTCACATACCGAGATTGCCCCTTAACAAATATTTTCAGCATCTTTCGGCACAAAGTCGTACGCCGAGTCTTCTGCTCTTCCGTCAGACTATGCGGTACCCGGAAAGAACAAATTTTCCTTACGTGTAAATGGTCACGCAGAATTGACTGAATTATTGGCGCATGAAGGTGAAAGGTCTCTTCTATCTGTTGGTGTGTCACTCTCCGGACTTCGTCAAACATTTTTCTCACAGCAGTAATGTTTTCCTCTGTTACTGACGTTCGCGGACTTCCTTCGCTACCAGCGTCCTCCAGAGTGAAATTGCCCCTTTGGAATTCTCTGTAGGGGAGACCTAGGAGAGTTGTGACAATTTTTATATCTCGCTCAAGAAACATTCCACAATTATGACTCATGTGAATTAATTTAGCGCCATTCCTTCTGTTTTCAAAACCATCACCAAAATTAATCTAAGTATTATATTTTCCGAAAAAATCAAAGACCACTCCCCCTGTCACAACTCTCCTACCATCGAGGTTATTTGTGACAACTACCGAGGTAAATTGGGACAGCATTGTATATAATTTATTAGATATAAAAAATACCATTACACATAATATAAATAAATTAAACACGTTTTTTTAGCAAAACAGTACTTTAATCATCTGTTAGAACCTACCACCTAAAACAACATAGTAATTATAATATTTTAATTAATTAAGGGCCGATTTCACCAACATTAATATTATGGACAAATGGGAAACGACCTTATCGAAATGCAATTTGACAGAAGCTGTCAAAGGTCTCTGAATATTAGTGATTTCTATTGAAATATTGAATAAAATCGTGAAAATTCGACTGTATTATAAACAAGAACACTTTTTGATTCCAACATGATGCTTTTGTACAGAAAAAACAGGACAAATTTCATGTTTTTGATATATGTTATAGGTTTACATTTAACAATCCGTTATCCCCCTCAGCGAATGGGAATGCGGCAAATAATAGGTCGATTTTCTAGCTGTTAAATTTGGCAGCAGATTTGGACGTTTGTTAATGCATGGCACTCTCGAATTTACCAGCTTCAATATACTGAAAGTTATCATTACATACCTGTTGAATAGTGTGGATTTGTCTGTATTTTGCAAGAAAATAGAATATAAAATACATTCCATCCAATTCCTCATCTTCCTTTACGTCATAATAGTAATCATTTATTAATTTATGGGTTAATGAATTTCTTCAAAGCAATAAAAATATTATGTCCTCTCCATCCTAAAACACAGATAATATGTGTAAGACGTGTCAATCCCTACATCTCCCTGATGCATAATGCAATTACTATGCACATAGACAAAAAATTATGAAAAATGTTTCACAAATAATGTCCTTTTAAGTCCAAAAATCATCAAAACTAGTAACGTTTATTGTTTGTGTTTTTGACTGGCGGTCGTTGACTGGCAGGGATATCTATCTGTCACTCGAGGGTTGCCACGTCTAACGACGATCACGTCCCGTGGTGGAGGGTGCGAAATGAATCTTTTATATTTGCTAGTTTTGCATTTTTTTTCGTGAAAATTTACTAGGTATCATGATTATAAGCATCTTTGGTAGATTGTTCGATCCGGAATGGGAAAGATCTCCTATTTATGAAAATATTTTTGGTATCATCTAACCGTTGCAATCAGTGCACAAACACTGACTTATGATTTATAGCATAACCCGCTGCCCTATCAATAAAAATTTAACATACAGGTTGCCTAGCCGTGGGGATGCAGTGGTCGGGATGAATATCACGGCAGCAACTGATGATTTGGGCATGTCAGGTAACAACGTATGAAGTGAAACTCGCTAACTTCACAAATTTGAAGATTTTGTACAATTTGTTTGAAAATGATGAAAGATATGTCTGATTTGGCAGGGTAATGTCGCAGCCAAATGGAAGTCACTCTTTCTGTCACAGTCCGGATCGAAAGATGACGATACTCGTGACATGTATTGATCCTTCTAAATATAGGATCCTATTGAACATCACTACTGTCAAGATGTTTAACCCAAGGTACCGACGGAGCTATTTTGCGGCGTCATGGAAATAATTTTAAGTTTTCATTTGCATTTTTTCAAGTGTTGTGCAATGATTTTGGGGAAAATGTCACGAATAGTCTTATAAAGCATAGTAGAGTATATTTCAACAGTTGGCGGAACTTACTCCACTGGCACCAGGAGGGTGAAACGAGATATTAATGCACAATCTGGCAACCCTGTCGCACCCTCTCAAAATGGCCGCTGACAACCACACAAGTCACCGTATTGTGATTGAATAGCATGGAATTAAACCTTCAGAGTATGTTTTGTGACTGGTACCAAGAGTTGACAGATCCCACACATGTGTCACTCCTTGAAATGCAATAATCAGCTGTATTCAAATGTCTAATATAAATATAACCTAGAATGTGTACTCATGAAAAAAGTAAAATATGGCAAATTTGTAGTTTTTTTTGCAGGTTTTATAGGTTTGCTGGTAGCTTTAATGCATATATTTGGGAATTTCTTAATCGCTGTGAATATAGTGTGGATGTTTGTTCAGTTCCTGAACAACGAAAAATATTCAACTTTATGGATGTATGGATATCAAAAAACCTGAATGGTTTTGTGGGAATATCAATCTAAGGTGCCATAATGGCTCTGATGAACGGCAAGTAAATGAATGAATGTTTGGAAACGAGCAATATCTTTTGGTAGAGCCTGTCATCAAGTAGGTGCTTAATGGCTATCTGCAAGAGGTTTATAGGAAAAAACACCCAGTATCACATATCAATTGACGAAAATAATATAAGCATGAATAAAAAATCAACAATAGTAATTAAAACATGAATTTAATTCAAAAATCAAACATTTCTTAAAATTTTGACTGAATTATATGTAATTTCTTAATATTCAATAAGCTGGTAATGTTTCAATGACAAGTTGTCAACTCATACTTTGACAGTATTTTGTTTTCAATATTTCATAGCTATTGGTTGCTAAAATTTGTTGATTGGAACTTGAAGCTTATTCGCTGTATCTGACGGTCTGTTACCCTATAGGTGGAGAATAACGGACTGTTGTTGGTGAAATTGGGCCCAAATATGGTATCGCTTTGAGATCAATCATATTATTATTATAATCAGTACAAAATCTTAATCTAATCAGATTCACAATTATGGCAAACGTAATGCAGCTCGTCTCCAGTACAATCTATGTGTGCCCAGCCTTTGCATTCCAGGCATTGGACACACTGCTCATTCATACCTTCATAGTACCCTTTGTATATGAAAATACATGAGAACGGAGGGAACGTCACACGGACTGTAGCGAAAGAACACGTGTGCATGTACAGAGATCCGCCGAGTGGTGCCTCCACGCTCGACAGTCATAGTCATAGACCGTCTACCACAAAACATATATATTGAAGATGTTTGAATTCCATGTTATTCAAGGGCAACACGGCTGACTTGGCAGTCAGCGGCCATTTTTTAGAGCGCGTCACGTCTGTCAGATTGTGCATTACTGCCATGCAACGTTGCTAGCTCTATATATAAATCTGAGATTGCTATACTTTTATACATGTATATGGAAATTTGTTTGGATATGGGAGATCTTATAACAGCATGGGCTATTAACATTTTGTGATATTTTGACGAATAAGTAATTTTTTGTATGTTGAAATAGCAATGTCGATAACACATGCTGTTATAAGATCACTCATATCTATCTAATAATCTATAAAGGTTTAGAAGAAAAGCATATATTGCTGACTTGGCATTGTCAGCGGCCATTTTTTAGTGCGCGCCACGTCTGCCAGATTGTGCATTAATGCCACGCAATGTTGCCAGCTCTATATATAAATCTGATATTGCTATACTTTTATACATGTATATAGAAATTTGTTGGGATATGGGAGATCTCATAACAGCATGTGCTATTAACATTTTGTGATATTTTGACGAATAAGTAATTTTTTGTATGTTGAAATAGCAATGTCGATAACACATGCTGTTATAAGATCAATCATATCTATCTAATAATCTATAAAGGTTTAGAAGAAAACCATATATTGCAAAGCTAAGTATATATTTATCATATAAATCTCATACATTTTTCTACAAACAAATCAGTATTAGCATCATTACGGTCCAGATGTTTTCATTCCCCAGCCTTTATTGGCACCAGCGAAAATCAAAAACTGTGAAAAAGGCAAGAAAGGAGAAAAAGTATGGATTTTTTGAAAGTGGCAGTATCTCGAAAACTAGAAAATGGTCATGTTCATTTTGTCTGATTGATCTGAAGCCAATCTACCTCTGACGTGTTATTTCTGGGCTTTTCCATTTTGGAAATCTTTTACCTGCAGTACAGCAAAATATGCTTTGCTTAAATTTTTACAAACATGATCAATACGTTCCTCAAAAATTTAGTTTGCTATCAAAATTTGTGTCGAGTAATTTACAGGAGTCAGTTAAAGGAAGGTCATATATATTCAGTGTTTCATTAATTATGCGATGGATGTGAAAAGCTATTAAAACAGTTTTATTTGAATCTAAGATTACCCGGTTTCTTTGGCACCAGCAGGAACATTTATCCAATATTCGTTGAGGTATCATCTGCAAGTCTCTCAGAGATATGACTGGGCAAAAATGAGTTCCATACAAATTGTAATAGCAGTTCGCATTCGTTGCTGTGTTTCCGCTTCGTGGCGTCTTGGGTTATAAAAAACAACCTAAACTACATGCGATTCGAATATTCCAGTGAATGATATTAAATACCGAGGTAGTGGTAGCACATTAAATCTAATGGGTATTAAATGAAAACGTTTTATCAGGTAGTAAATCCAGATGACGTCCGACCATCAAAGATACCGCTCTTTTATTCCTTGTAATAACTTAATTGCAACCTTTAACTGACTTCCCCATCTAGCAGTTCGTATGCTGGTTTGTCAAAGTGTACAGACAACAAAAAGTAAAGTCACCGCATATTTAATACTACACTGCATAACTCCTTATAATATAAAAGGTTCGCGCATCCGTGCTATTATGCAGAACATCGAGGCAACACACTGAGTAGTAAGCAGAAGCTCAAAGAAGTGGCTAATAATAATGATTTAGATTGTGATGACGAGATAAGACTGTTTCCATGTCCATGTCCTCTTTCAAAACCAAGGACGATTATTCTTTTTAGAATAACAAAAGTTTTTCAATACTTTTTTGTAACTATACTTATACTTTATTTTTAATCATTATTTGCTGAATAACATATAACCGTATTTTTGTAAGAAATAAATAAATAAATAATGTTCCAAAGCTTTTGTTATGACTGGTATACTGCTGTAAATTACTAATTTTTACTCATTTTATTCGTCTCATTTATTCTAAAAAATAATGACAAAAATTAAAACAAATTCCTGGGGCACCTTAAAACGGTAACTTGGAAAACTATAATTTTACAGGTGATTATGTTTCTTACAAATGCAACTCATTACCTTTATAACATTTGAAAAAAAAAAATAAAAAAAGTGGGACATCGCGGCACCTCAAAACATAAATCGAAAAACCTCAGATCTGAAAAGGCAACTTTCTAAAATTATTACTATTTAAAAATCGACAAAACAATTGGCCATCGAAAAGATCACTGCACCCTACTAGCGTCAGCCACCTAAAGCCATGTACAGATATGTAACAACACCGCGAACCGGACCTCAGGACGCGCATTTTGACGCACAAGATTGCAACGAACATCACCACCGAGGTCGTGCAACCACATCGCGCAACAAAATGACCATCCAATTTTGTTGTTTGTCGTTCAGTGAAAGACAAATACTAGCTGGAAATGGATATAGCAGCAGTAGCAGCTGCCTACATTTATGTTCACTACTAATTATCCAAAAACAAGCGACAACGACGACCGAGACGATGGTAACAAACGCAGTTATACCTATACCGATAGATCAGCACACGGTTGCAACAATTTGATAGCGGAATTGAAATTTCAACAAGTAAGTGGACAGTACAGAAATTTTACGAGGATGTCTCCGATGGATTTTGAATATCTTCTCACGTTGATTGGATCAGAAATACGAAACCACGATACAAAATGTAGAGCTGCTATCACAGTGCAAGAAAGACTTGCAGTCGCGGTGCGATTTTTAGCGACCGGTGATTCAGACAGCAGTTTGCAATACATGTTTCGAATTTCAAAGCAATCGATCAGCTACATCTTTCCAGAAGTTTGTGAGGCATTGATCGAAGTTTTAAAGGAAAATATACAAGTAAGAAAAATAATCCTTTTACTTCTAAGTACTCGTGCATTACAAAATAACACATTGGTGCTCGCCGCACCGGTATGCCTGTCCAAACATGTGCTGGATCGGGCCGAACGGCGAACTGTAACGCTAATCAGGTACGCGACGGCGTTCTTTTCACCGTCTACTCTAGCGCGGCGCGGTTCGTCGCGTGGTTCGGTTCGCGGTGTTGTTACATATCTGTACATGGCTTTACACGATTGCGCGCGGCAGCTGCGTGCAATTTTGCCCTAAAATTCCATGCAATTTTCAATGAGTTGCGTTGCCGAAAACACTGGTCAGACCACGGAGTGACTCTTCTCTTGTTAGTATATACGAGGCCTGTAAATTAAGTGGTTACTTACTCTACAGACTTTGTATACTCTATCTTTGTTTACAGTTTTTACGCTTGAATGAATCTTAACAGGAAGTATTTAATGCCTCATAGCAGATCCATAAAGTTTTTTGCCGTTGTAAATATAAATGTTACGTACATATAAGAATGTTTTCTTAGTTCTGAAGTGAATAATGGATATTTAATTGCGATGAAAAAATTATTCATATAATCATTGATGATAGAATGGAGCACTGGATTTTGCTGCAAATTTTTGATCTAAGCCATACTATATAAACAAAATCAGGGTAGCCTTGCCTAAGGCATAACGACAATGGGAAGGTGATTGACCTAACCCGAAAATGTGCGAATAATCGCCTAATATAACCACAGATTTCTTATGCAGTGGCCATTATAGTATTTTTCACGATACTCCATTTCGTTTTGACGTCTCTTGAGGTGAACCGACGATATTTGCCTCAAAGTGTACAATGAATCTCATGAAGCTCACGTAAAGCTTAGCACGGTATTTAGAAAGTAGATAGGTTTAACGTAGTCAAAAGTTGGGGGCTTTCCTTTTCGAAAACAGCTACGTTTGAAATAATGAACCTAATTTGTGGTAAAACAACATCGAAAATGTGAATAAATTGAAGAAAAATACTGCCTATTTATTTGGCATGAAGTTTCATGTACTGCCCTGGTACATGTTTTATTTGTAAATACTGTTTGAAGTTGCCGCTGCTCGATTAAAAAACACGAGCTTGTTTACGTTTTCCTCAATTTGCCACATTTCGCACTGTCTAGGCTTTCTACTGTGTCTACCGAGTCAACACATCGGGGACGACGGAGATATTCTGAAGACATTCGTTGAGTATGTTGAAGACGTTACAAATGCGGTTTGTTTATAAACTAGGTTTACCTACACACCGCGCGGCACCGGATTTGGATACTGACTCGCATAGTCATGGTAACACAGAACATTATACGTTTTAACGTAGGAGGGGGAGGGAGGCAGGATCGAGCTGGCCCAATCAGAGTTTTTTGAAACTTGATATCTCGGTTATCTTAAAGATTTGATATATGTGTTGCTAGGAACCAGCCATATTGCCATATAGCTTTTATCATTTCTCTTTTGTATGTTGGAAATTTTCTGAATAATAGCATTGTTAGATAGTATGAATCCATAGCGTACAAAAAAACACAACAAAATGCGACTCTGTCTAAGGATCTGGCGTTGACAGATCCGTCAAAATTGTATGTGACTTGTCGACAAGGGGTACCTTGGCGGTTACTAGATAATCAACTGTTTTATTAGTTATCACGTTTGACGTAATGGATACTCGTAAAAATGATGCTATACGCACAATCAGTTCATAAAAGTCTGGAAAAACAAAAAGTGTCTAGAATGGAATCATTCACGGCAACGGCAGGCAGAATGTTCATAAAAAGAAAGCCCTCATTTAGAGAACCTTACTATATTCATGGTGAGGTTCTCTTAACAGGGCACTGTCGTCTGAAGCGATATATTATGATACCTTTGAGCCTAGCATTATTTGAAACCGCGAGTCCAAAAACGAATGTTGGGTGGATCTTCAACTTTATTTTGACAGTAAAACATAACTGAAAATATTTACATTTTCACGATTGCTGTAATTCACTACTGTAATAATGGTGTTCATTGTAGAACTCTCAAAGAAAAGAGTATTACATTACCCCTCATATAGTACGTCTAGACTTTTTGAACCCAGTTTTTCCTACAATGTTGCTATTATTCATAATGACAGTGTTAAAGTATATAAAGAATTTTTGTTACCGGTTTTTCGACAAAAGGTTAAAACTAGAGTACTTAACCTCCCAAATGCATAATTTACGTAATTAATCATTTGTTCTTTCATCCCTTGTTTTATTCAGGTTAATGATTTTTGCCGTACCTACTTGAGTTTGGAAAGTACAAGAATGCCTTTTTATTTTTTACCTTGGATGTAACTAACTAAATCTGTATTGTGAATATCTGCTAGCTACTATAAGATTAAGTGTAAGAGTATAGTAGACGACAACGCTTTTAAATTCGTTTACATTTTGTCTGCTTCCTTGTGTTACCGATTCGTCTTATAGTACGGTCACTATATAATACGGTATAAATAATAATGGAATCTGGCTCATCTGGATAAATTATAAATTTGGGCAATGTGCAATAACCTGAAAAACCCTAATAGTTCGATACAATTGGTTTGAATGTAGTGAATCTAAAAAATCCCATTGTTTCGATACTGTCATAGCAACAAGTTCACATAATGTGACTGCGCTGTGAAGACATGAACCCCTCCACCCCCTCCCGAGCCTTGCAAGCACGTGAATCTGCGCAATGCAGTGCCGGATGCTCCGCTGTTCGATTTTCGTCCGCCGGCGCGCATGACGTCACGCAGAGAGTGACTCACATTTAGATTGATATGGATAACGTGCATATTTTCACCTACAGGCCAAACGGCTGGACGGATTTTCACATATGAGGTGTCGTTGGATTCGTCTTAGCGGTGCGAGTGACACAATCTACATTAAAATTTTATACAAAACAAAATGGCGGATTTAAATAAAAGATTTTAACCTTGTAATTCCTAGATCACAGGCTATAGCTTAAACGGCTTTCTAGCTTCACAAAAGAGCGTGTGTCGTCACTTTACTGTAAAAACAAGATTTTTCTGCATTACCAATATTTTAGCATGTTCTGTGGGGCAGGATTAACATGCTCATGACGTTAATACTGCACGACATTTATTCATGCTTATTTCACAGAACATCCTAAGTACTAACTACATGCAAGTGTGACATAAATGAAAATGTCTTAGTCTGAGCCACAATTTTTCTCGATTTCCTTTTACGATTTTTCTGGTCTTTCAAGCTTTTATTCAGTTATTTGATCCGAAAGAACATCCTTGACCTGAAAAATAGTTTCTTAGCTTTTTCAGGGCAGTCAATGTTGCTGCTCTTCAACAGAAGTTCGCCTATAAAATTTTGCTTTTCTGTTACTATTCCGTCACCATTGAATGTAGTAAACACCTTAATAAGCTTCTCAATTTGATTCATGAAAGCTGTGGAAGGTTTTGATAATCCACTCTCACTAAGATGGTCTATCCAGGAATAAGTTACATTTGAGGAACTTTTCAACCTCTCATCCTGCAATTTATGACAAACAAAGCCGGCCAAATTTTTCAGCCCATCATTACTCGAGCTCATCTATTTCTTCCACTAAAACTTCCTCGTTATAGTCAGCTGATACTTCAGGTGCATTCAGTTTATTCGTTAATGATGCGGTTAGTGGAATGTCCGGAGTATCCTCTTCCTCTACGCTGCAATACTATCAGTATGCGCCTTCGTTTCGCCCCAAAATATATGTACTTATTCTATACTTAAACTCTAGGGGATAAGTTGAGCCCTTTGTCTTTTTCGTAAGCATTTTTCCGCTTTTCCCCAACAAAAGATGTAGATAGTCCAAGTGATGATAGAGACTTGGGTAAATTTTCCATAGGAATGGCGTCATCTTTTAGAGCACGATATGTTTTAGGGGTGTAACCCAAAAGGGTATGTTTCAAATTGACCTTAAGGCACTTTCACTAAAAAGCTTCGAGCAAACCCTAGCGCTTTTTACATTGACTTTGATTTTTCTTTTTGTATGATGTAGCCATTTTTTGCTACGGTTTGGGTCTTGTGGAACTTCATGACTTTGCAAGGATTCCGTTTAGATTGGTTGTCGGAATTACATCCCACAACAGCACATCGCATTTTTATCAATTTACTAACTTCACAGGGTATATAAAGTATGTATACTAAGTGACATACAAATCCGAACACCCAGTTTAAATGGTTTTATTTTAATAAAAATTGGTGAATGTATTTATCTTACTGTAAATAACAAGTGAAAAAATTTTCAGCCTTATCAGTTGGACATTCCGGTTTTTATACTGCTTTTTTTTAATTCACTAACGCTCTAAAAATGAATATTTCAGCCGCAGTAAAGAATCAACGTTGGCGGATTTTGGTTCTTGACATCCTTTACGATCGGTTACGATGCCTAGAGTACGGAGACCTGTACGATTTCGTCAACTTAGTGAGTTTGATAGGGGCCGTATAGTGGGACTTCGGGAAGCTGGACTTTCTTTTCGGGCAATTGCAGTTGGAGTGCAAAGAAGTGTAGACACTGTGGTTAGGTGTTGTCAGGCATGGCTTCTAGAACGCCGTACGCAAAGAGCAAGGGGCACTGGACGCCGCCGTAGAACAACCGTGAAGATCGCCGCCTAAGATTATTGGCCTTAAGGGACCGTTTCTCCACTACCAGGTCCATTGCAAATGAATGGTTTGCAGAACACGGAAGACCTATTGGAATGCGAAGTATTTACCGACGAATGAGAAGTTTTGGCTTGTTTTCATACCGGCCACACTGGGTCCTCCCTTTAACTCGAGAACACCGACGTAATCGCCTTGAGTGGTGCAGACAACGGTCACTCTGGGATCAGGAATGGAACAGTATTGTCTTTAGTGACGAGTCTCGATTTTGTTTAGGCATGCACGATGGTCGTGCCAGGGTTAGAAGGCGACGTGGTGAAAGGAGGAATCCACAGTTTTTTGTTGAAAGGCATGTTCATCACACTGTTGGAGTTATGGTTTGGGGTGCTATAGCTTATGGTTCCAGGTCACCTTTAATCTTCATCAGAGGTAACATGAACGCGCAACGTTATATCCACGAGGTTCTAGAACCCCATCTTTTACCCTATCTTGACACCCTGGCAGATCCAACTTTCCAACAAGATAATGCCCGACCACATGTTGCAAGAGTCACAATAGACTTCTTTCAACATAATGATGTCACATTGTTACCATGGCCACCAAGATCTCCCGACTTATCCCCAATTGAGCACGTGTGGGATATGATGGGTAGGAGATTGCTCAATTTGCAACGTCCTCCCCAGACTCTAGAAGCACTTCGAGAGGAGTTGGTGGTTGCCTGGAATAAGATACCACAGGAGGACATTGACCACCTGATCAGAAGCATGCCTAGGCGCGTTGGAGAATGTGTAGCACATCAGGGTGCATCCACACATTATTAAAGGTTAAAGGGCTTTAAAGCAGTGCAATCATTTTGAAATTTTTATCATTTACTTATTATGCTTCATTAAGTACTTATACAAAATTTTATTAAAATAATACCATTTAAACTGGGTGTTCGGATTTATATGTCACTTAGTATATAACTAATACAACAAGTCACAAACCCACCAAAAATCGCCAACAAATCGCACTATATAGTACTAACCACGCGATACGTACACTGCAGTAACGTTACGACAATCCTGCCGACAACTCTCTGGGTGACGTCACGAAGCTCCGCCCACATGCGTAACATCCTACCTTCAGTGTACATGTATTGTGAGCGCGATGCAACAGAGTGGTACTCGAGATCTCGGCAACATATTTTCAGTTCTATGCAGGCAATCGATGTCGACGGACGATGTCTTGAATAATAATTATATGCGATGCGAATTTTTTCCGCCCTTGGGAACGATCTGCTCAGGCAGGTCAGCGGTCCACGGACAAATGATATGATGGAAACCCATCTTGCAGCAAATACTTTTCGGACATTATAAACTTAATGAAATTCCCAAAGCAGAGATGGTACATCGAGAGTCGATGGAAAGAGGCGAGAGTTGTTTCCTGCGGACATTTCAGAGATTTGAAACCTATAACAATCAACGTTACTTCGACAACTTGATTCAGTAATCTATCATCTCATCCAGACAAGAGAAAATGTTTGAACATTTCCAGATCCGTCTCTGTCTTTATACCTCCGGTTTTCGGCTTTATAGCCGTTTTATGACTATCGGCAAAAAATGTAAACGAATCTAAAAGCGTTGTAGTCTACTATAGCAGCATGCTGAACTTTGCCATATAAGTGTCACATTTGGCTATACTGCAATGTAATAGTAAATAAATAGAGACGTCTATTATTATTATTACTATTATAAATTATCAGTAGGTAACGACATTCATATGAAATTCCAGCTGGTTCCTCCCATACAAATCCCCACATTAGAGCAATAAAGTATCTGAACAAAGAGACATAAAAATGTTTAGTAAATTGAATGAATTGGTAAGTGCGGGCGGTAGTCGAGCACAATCGGTGTATCCCTAACAGGAAATGTCCAATCAATTCCAGCGCATTTTCAGTAGTTGCCTTTAACGAGTTATAAGTGCAGGGCTTATTATGCCTTAAGTAACATAGCTACGTCCTTATATTAGATATCCGTTGTGTACCGTTTAAGGTCACACTAAGTATAGTACGACAACATTATTCTAAAGCGGCAATTTTTTACACTAGATCGGTTAGCGACAAACTTAACGAGAAGCAAAAGTAATGAGAGAAAGCATGAAAAAGCTAGGAGGAAAATGGATACGTGGGTTGCAAGACAACACTCTCAGAAATGGAGAAGTATCTCCAGACATCTCCGCCAGGCACGGAAACTCATTGAAGGGCCCAGTGCTAAGGATGGACGCTTCTGCCTATCTCTGGATAGAGACAACCTAAGGTTGCTGGTGGGACTGTTGTCTGGCCATAACACGTTAAGGCGTCACCTGCACGTGATGGGGGTGGCTGAGGATCCCTTGTGTGAACGCTGCGGGGTAGAGGAAGAGACCTCGGCGCACGTTTTGTGTCGCTGTGAACTCTGAGCTACTATAGGCAGACTATACTGGGGTCCATTACTTTGGACCCTCAGGACGTCAACGAGCTTGGACTCAAGGCGATTCTCAACTTCGGTAAAAGGGCGAGGCTTGTGATCTAAGGAATGTAGAGGTGCATAAGGGCCCGCTTAAGCGGCCTATGCACTGGCTATGGCTATGGTGGCCGGTATGCCTTTAATTTCAAGGTTCATTCAACATTCAAGCATGAAAAAAATACGTTGCATTCTCAACATGGGCTGGCACATGAGCCAGTACAATGTGCAACATGCTGCGGGCAAGCGCTAGAGACAAAAATGCGGTCGGGATATGTACCGCAACTTGCGCTGCAGACACTTTAGTTTGCAACAAATGCCGGCATGTTTGTACGGACAAAAAGTGGCAGATACCTTAATAAATGTGATGTTAGTCATATTATGCCAGCCATGTCAGGCATGTGAAAATGAGTAAAAAATCGATCAACTCAAAATCATTTTTTTCTTTTTAAATATTAAACGTGATCGTTATGCCGCCTCTTGGCAACAGTATACATATTTCAGAAATCGTGCATTAACACTCGTGCAGAAAGGCAAACGACATTATTTACAAGCTGTTCAAAATAAGGATATGAAAAAGTTTTATAAAACCCTAAAGACTTTCAAAATCCAATCTGAGAAGGATTCTACAATTCCCGTGAGTTCATCAGATCCGCGTAAAATGAATGAGGCATTTATTTCAATTTTTGAGATCAGTGATTTGAGGTGTGCTGATAAAATTGCATTTTACCGAACTAATAACAATAACTCAAAATCCGAATTTCAATTTAGTAAAGTGAATATTGACACCGTTGTTAAAATCATAAAATTAAATTCGAATGGTTCAGATGGAATAACTTTGCATATGATACTACTATGTATATCTGAAATCGATGTGTACTTAACACATATAATCAACTGCTATTTAGAGAGTGGATATTTCTCAGATCAGTGGAAACTCGCTATAGTTGAGACCGATCAGTTTACTGCCTATTTTCTCAAAAGTATCGGAACGCGTTGTTTATGAGCAGCTCTGCGCCTACTTATTATATTCTTACAAAATTATTCCATCTAAACAATCTGGATTTGGACAAAGTCATAATACAGCTTCGGCACTCCGTGATTCAAGAGAATATAACAATGGTATTTGACAACCAAAAAGCAGAAGCTCTCGTACTTCTTGACGTTACTAAAGCATTTGATACAATTAATCATTCACTTCTTGTGTCAAAATGCAGTTATTATGGATTTCAGTACTCTACCACACAGAAAATTTGTTCTGGTGTGCCACAGGGATCTGTGTTTGGACCCCTGTTATTTTCATTATCGCAGATTTAGAAACAGAGGTAAAATCATGCAGCATACAATATTTTGCGATACTACTCTGCTTTTATACTCATTTAGGAGTAATGACTTGGAAACATCTAATAATAAAATTAGTCAAGATCTTGCCCAAATTGAAAAGTTTAGAAGTAGTCATAATCAGCGTTTGAAACCTTTAAAGACAAATATGTTGATATACGCAAATGGAACAAAAAAGAGTGCTTTAACAAAGGACATAAACATTTTTTATGCTCCAACTACCACGAAGGCCTAAGGCCTAAGGAACACGTGTGCATGCAACATGCACACATTTTGGCCCCGGCTACGAGATCCGCCGGGAGGTACCTCCGCGTTCGACAGTCAGAGACCGAAAATTTCTCCTGGGACGGGATTCGAACCCGCACAGCGTACGGTGACTGATCAGGAGACCGAAGAGACTATCACTGCGGTCACCGTTGCTGCCTATATATAATACATAAATTTAAAAGGTAATAAAATAGTACCTGTGGATCATTCGAAGAACCTATGTATTATAATGAATGATGACTTAAAATTTGTTGAACACGTAACACATCTAAGGCTCAGAGTTTTATTTTGCAAATAAGGCTATATTCTGGAAATCTGCGAGGAACCAATTGTGACAATCTTTCTTGTTTTCAAAAATAGCATATTGCGTAGTGTTACTACCCTTATTTAAATATTCAAAGTATTACGAATACATGTTGCAGACTTGTAAACGATCTCAGAAAATATGATCATATTTCGAAGGCCATTAATGACCTTAACTGGATGAAAATTGATAAAATGTATAAATACCAGCTCCCAAATCTGACTCATAGGGTTCTTTATTTAAAAAATTTAGTGACCAAATTCATACGTAGAGGAACTATGCATGACATTAATATAAGTATAAGATATAGACAGACTTTTTCAATTCCACGCTACAGCACTATTTCAGAATACATACTCGCTTATTTACAATGCGATCAAATTATACAATTCTTTAGACCGCAGTTTAAAAGAAACTAATTTATTACCTAAATTCAAGAAAAGATGCTACTTGATCAGCAGCGAAATCAGTTGTAACCCATAAGTGTTAATGACCTTATATTTTCTTTATGATTTTACATCGATTATAGATACTTTATTTTGTCGTTATTGTATATAGGTATTAATTTTTAACAAATTTTTTGTTTATATACATCTCCTATTTTTAAGGGGGTTAGGTAGTAAAATAGATACATATAGTATCTAAATCTCGCCCCCTGTAAAAAACGCATATTATTATTACTATTATTAGTATTATCAATCGATTTGTGATCGGGGAAAGGAGAGACAGCCAGCATAGGAAGAAATAAAAAATCCTACATCCGCAACATTAAAGAATGAATTACAAACGACTGAGTACTAGGGAAGAGGATAATACAAGAAAATCTGTTCAGCCGTTTGAGGACAATTTTGATTGAGCACTGGTTAAAGATCAAACAATTTCCGAAGCGACTTATCCACTTATACTAAGTGACATATAAATCCGAACACCCAGTTTAAATGGTTTTATTTTAATAAAATTTTGTATAAGTACTTAATGAAGCATAATAAGTAAATGATAAAAATTTCAAAATGATTGCACTGCTTTAAAGCCCTTCGACCTTTAATAATGTGTGGATGCACCCTGATGTGCTACGCATTCTCCAACGCGCCTAGGCATGCTTCTGATCAGGTGGTCAATGTCCTCCTATGGTATCTCATTCCAGGCAACCACCAACTCCTCTCGAAGTGCTTCTGAGTCTGAGGAGGACGTTGCAAATTGAGCAAGCTCCTACCCATCATATCCCACACGTGCTCAATTGGGGATAAGTCGGGAGATCTTGGTGGCCATGGTAACAATCTGACATCATTATGTTGAAAGAAGTCTATTGTGACTCTTGCAACATGTGGTCGGGCATTATCTTGTTGGAAAGTTGGATCTGCCAGGGTGTCAAGATAGGGTAAAAGATGGGGTTCTAGAACTTCGTGGATATAACGCTGAGCGTTCATGTTACCTCTGATGAAGATTAAAGGTGACCTGGAACCATAAGCTATAGCACCCTAAACCATAACTTCAACAGTGTGATGAACATGTCTTTCAACAACAAACTGTGGATTCCTCCTTTCACCACGTCGCCTTCTAACCCTGGCACGACCATCGTGCATGCCTAAACAAAATCGAGACTCGTCACTAACGACAATACTGTTCCATTCCTGATCCCAGAGTGACCATTGTCTGCACCACTCAAGGCGATTACGTCGGTGTTCTCGAGTTAAAGGGAGGACCCAGTGTGGCCGGTATGAAAACAAGCGAAAACTTCTCATTCGTCGGTAAACACTTCGCATGCCAATAGGTCTTCCGTGTTCTGCAAACCATTCATTTGCAATGGACCTGGTAGTGGAGAAACGGTCCCTTAAGGCCAATAATCTTAGGCGGCGATCTTCACGGTTGTTCTACGGCGGCGTCCAGTGCCCCTTGCTCTTTGCGTACGGCGTTCTAGAAGCCATGCCTGACAACACCTAACCACAGTGTCTACACTTCTTTGCACTCCAACTGCAATTGCCCGAAAAGAAAGTCCAGCTTCCCGAAGTCCCACTATACGGCCCCTATCAAACTCACTAAGTTGACGAAATCGTACAGGTCTCCGTACTCTAGGCATCGTAACCGATCGTAAAGGATGTCAAGAACCAAAATCCGCCAACGTTGATTCTTTACTGCGGCTGAAATATTCATTTTTAGAGCGTTAGTGAATTAAAAAAAACCAGTATAAGAATCGGAATGTCCAACTGATAAGGCCTGAAAATTTTTTCACTTGTTATTTACAGTATGATAAATACATTCACCAACTTTTATTACAATAAAACCATTTAAACTGGGTGTTCGGATTTATATGTCACTTAGTATACATTAAGATAGAAGTTTATCTCGAGTTTAACCAGGGTTCTCGATCAAAATACATTCAGCAGCAAACTTTTTTTTGCAATATGATGACACCATATTATAGGGTCGTATTCAAATTAGCTTTCCACTGTGAAAACCTAGCCATTCCAGGGCAAGCAAATTATCACGATTAGCTATATAGTCAGCATGGCTATTATTGTTGTTTATAAACTAAATGTTCAACTCATATCTTAATCGTGTGAATGTTGGAATTGATTTAACACTCTATCATAATTTTTAAGTTGTTAATGGCTCAGATTAGCATCGTGCTTGCTGTTGTTTTTATGATCTTGTTCAACTATCGACGAGATAAATGAGGAATTTCATCCTTTTTTTTATATATTACGATGTTTATAACAAAGTTGCGAGTGGTTGTATGACTGTACAAACTGTCGCCAGTATATGCCAGGAAATGTAGCTTTTAGTACATTCTGGAAATTGACAATATCCACGTATGGTTGGTGACCGAGCTTGGCCAGGTAACTTAATGCTTCGGCTTGTCGGAGTTCATATAACTGAGAACACAATTTATAACGAATAATCTAATCTTCCGGTATGCCAATAGGCTTTACTTCTCTGATCTCTCTTCGATAATGCTCGACCTACCAGAATACACGTTTTCATTTTATAGGGTATCCCCAAGATTTTAATAAAATAGAAAACATAGTTTCCCATCTCAACCAAATCATAAAGCACCCAGGATGTATAAATTAGCGACAGGCAAATGGCTCTCGGTCTTGCAGGCCATACTGACTATTTTGTCGAAATTTGTCGTGAACAAAAACGCATAAACGTGGATGAATTTCATTGAGGCAGCGTTGAAATTCCTATTCCAAAAATTCAATAAAAATTAAGAAGAAAAACTGTATTTTCTATTCAATCCAAATATTGCTTGAATTTTAAGAAACCATTTAGTTGCCAGTAACTTAGGCAGTTCGTAAATTAAATCACCAAGATGCCTTTAACTTGCATATAGGTTTGAGACGTTACATTAGACAACGTGTGTGACCTATTTCTGCTCCATTGTCTGCTACACTCTCACTCTAGTGAAGCAAATGATAAAAAATTCTGCAACGACCGCATTCCATGTTTGATTAAGTGCTAAGTAACCTTAGCATTATCAAACGCGGACCGCCCGTTGTTCAGCGCATACCTCAGCCTCAGTTCTTTGTTGTAGGCGGACACGCGAAAGAAAGGATCGGGGATTTTTATATCGGAGGTTGGTATTGGTGACAATCATTATTTATTTGAACTAATTGTGAGTGCAACAAGCAGTGATTGCAACAGAATTAACATTACAGATTGCGACTTCTATTCTACGAGATCAAAGTTGGAAACAAAAGTTGTAGGTCAGAATCAATGGCGTCAAGTAGATTGACTCTATACTTCATAGGGGCCGTTCAAGAATTACGTAAGCAGATTTATTACAATTATTTACCCCCTCCATCCCCCTTGTCAGCAAAAGTAAGCAAAGCTCTTACCCCCTCCCTCCATGCTTACGTAAACATTTGTCAATTAATGAATTGTTTTTTTTTAATATTATAATTATAACGTTACAATTATAATTTGAAAAATAAGAAAATAAATTTAGGATAGAGATTATATTTTACTGATAAGGTATTCAACATAGAGTAAAGGATAAAATATTATATCTTACTCACATAACAAACCTATTTTAAATTTTTGGTACTTATATTAAATTCAAATTAAGTTTTCACTCCATGAAACCCGGATCCATGATTCTAAGTTTTCGATGACATTGGATTGCTTCGATTGCTGCTCAGTGTTGTGAGTTTGCTCGCTTTCATCGGAGTTTGGAATGTCTACGTCGTTCTCATCGAGCCATTCAACATCATGGTGCTCTAAATTTTGAATAATGCACATCAGTTCATTAGCACGACGAGCAGCGACTCTTACGGTCTAATTTTACAATTTGAAGCAAGAATTGGCTCTCACGCACATGTTCTGAATACCATTTAGTGTCTGGAGAATCAGGAAGATCTTGTTCACCTGCCCCAACATATTTTGCATTAACATTATAGCCATCAATTTCTATTGAACTCCATACTTCAGCTAATACATTTTCTGCAAAATTCGAAATTAGATCTTTCTAAATGTTCATCAATTGTAACGCCACGTTCATCCAAATGAGACCCAAAATGGTAATAAGGCAATATTAAACCAGCCAGTTCCCGACTAAGAGGAGCCATTCGGCGCTCTACTCTGTTATACGCACTTCTTCCAGGAGCATTGGTAGCTGAAAACAATGCATCGAGATCATGTCGCTTAAAGTGTTGTATAGCAAACTCTATGACTTTTTGATAACGTGGATTTTCATCTGGCCCTCCATCAACCGTCATGATTACCACTGGTTTTACTAGTCCATGGTCAGTTTTAGCTAATGGTCGAAACTCTTCGAGTTCGAGAAGCGTCTCGAAATCCTGAACATGAGTATTGGCAGTAGATGAACTATGCTTTCCACTTCGAATAGCGATGTATGTTGGTCCAGAATACCCAACGGCTTGCGGTTTTTCTAGGATATTGGAAGTGATTTTGATACCAGCATAAACAGATGCTATTAATTTATGACGCTCAACGATTACCCAATCGTGATCAGGCAATTTGATTCTATATTCCATGTGCATTAGAAGAGGTGCTTGCTAATTTGCCGAAGTTACTCCAATAGGGACCCGAGCTTTATCATCTTGAGATATGAAAAATACTTGATCTGGTCCAAGTATGGATGCTATGTTCTCTAAATAATGGATTGATGTTTCAGCGAACTTGCTATCTAAGTGGCTCTGTCGATACATGTCTTCGTCCCTCTGCAGAATTAGATTTTCTGGGAATCAAACGAAGATATGCGACTAATGTCAAATCCTATTTTACGTAATTCTTGTGTGAGTTCATCAAGAGTTTTTACGCTGCGAATTGATTCCGTTCGTCTTCTATCATCTGCAGCACTCCCAAATAAAGCTATATCCGCGATTGTCTCCAATAGTGAATGTTGATTGCTTTCAAGATTAAAACTTCCCACTAAATCCCTCAGAGATAGTCTTTTTTTATTTCTGGATTTTCATGACAAATATTTTCTAACTTTCTTTTCATACCATCAATGTGTTTCTTCTGGGCAACTGCGTTTTGAACCTTCCTGTTTAAAGACTGTTTTGCTGTTTTTATTTCCTCGCGCAACTTAATGATCTGTTTATCAACTTCAGCACGGCTTGGCGTAGTATCTCTGGCAGAATGCAAAGCATTAGGATTTTTTTCGAGTAGAGCAATCTTATTTTTCATAGCTTACTGAGAAGGTTTTGCTCATCCCTTTATCTGTATTTTCATTAATTTCGCATTGCTGTTGTGATTCATTACCGGGTTTTATTTTATCTTCTTCCTCTTTTTTAATATTTGAAGCTGACTGTATAATTTGTATTTTTTCTGCAGGTTTACAGGTTGCCCAAAAATAAAAACTATCTATGGCTTCTGCTAAAGATTATCTTATTAACCTACATAAATTTAAAGTATGGCAATATACAAGTATATGGTAAATACAAAATCATATGGCTTTAAATCTAATATGTTTAAACGAACAATTCGTTCCGTTCACAAAATACAGGGTGTTAGTTTTCTGTATATATGTATAAAACTAACATCCTGTACTTTGTGACCAATTGACGGAATCAATCATAAGAAATAAATCTATAAAAAAATGAATATTACCTCTATACTTTGAGATAGTAATCAGTAAAGAGAAACTTTTTGGCGATTTCTAATATTTCTAATACTCATAGGTACCTAAAATGATTTCGTCAATCACCTTAAAAAAAAATATAGTAGACTGGATTTATTCTTAGTCGCAGCTTGCAATTCTTCTTCGACTCTTTTAGATACAATAGTATCTAGTTCCTTGTCGGATTTTGCTTGTAATTTGTAATTTCGCCACACTTCGTTAACTAACTTTTGTACATTTTGTACTTTCGTACTTGTATGAGATTTTTTAAAGCTTTCAAACAATTATTGGTATAACTTGGATCTGTCTATGTGAGACGACATCTTATTTAAACATTAAACTTTGGCTAATGGAATCAATGGTAACACAAATGTTAACTTGCTTCACTATGCTTACAATACGTCTACTCGCTATAGTATCTAAACAAAACAATGCACTGATAGAGGAAATTTAGACAAGTGAACACCGCGCGGTAATTCCCCTACTCGGTTCTAAAGCGAGTAGGGGAATTACCGCGCGCTGTTCACTAAACGTATGCATTATTTGCGGGAATACACTACGGTACTTTGGGGTAACTTGAGAATATGATCACCAAATAATAAAGTGTCAACAAGCCCTTTTTAAAGCAGGGAAAGGAGCCTCTAGAGGCCTCCTGCCAAAATACGCAAAAATTGATATTAGATCCATAATATGGTATAGGCGCCGCCCAATTGAGCTAAAACTAAACTGCGGATACCCAAGGATTTTCGATATCTTTTTGCCGTCTTCTGGTAGAAGTTGTGGCTAGCGAAAGCGTCTGTCAGCGCTGAATCTTACTTTGTAATAATGTTTTACAGTATGTATGAAAACCAGCATTCACAATTCAAGTAAAGTTAGTATAATTTTTACTTAACCTTTCTCACCTTAACCCAACTTAACAGGTACCCAGGCGTTGAAAACGCATAAACGCTATGCAAAGCCGCACGTTTTATCTTTCAAAAAATAAGTAATAACTCGCAATCCTGGGATCTTGAACTATGGACCCCTGAACTTAAGTTCTTACGCCACTGCTCAAACCTAATCATCGCGGCATCAAAAGCTAACATTTCGCACTACGAAGCTCAGGCTTCAATAGGTATAAGAAACACGTGAGGCGTCTTTGGCAGAAAGCAGCTTGTTAACCAGTTCGGAATTCGGATTCCTTATACTTTTTTTTTAGTTGCAAAGATGCCTTATCTCGACGGTGCAAAATGCACATCGCGCCAAAACGCTCTCAGCAGCCGCTGTCTCCTTTTTCACAAGACCAGTCCCATTCTTTACGGAGACCAACGAAACTGGTCGAATGGAATCCCGAAAATTCGACGAGTAGCTGGTGATATTTATTCATATTTGTGTTCACGAATCCGACAAGTCTCTTTTTTAATAATACCGCTTCCGTCTGCCCAATCAAACAGAGCGAAAGCAGTGTTCAGCTGTTTTATGCTTATTGGCAATCATCAGCACCGTCTAAACAAGTTCTCTATCATAAACAACGAAGGAAGGACTAACAAAGTATCCTCAATTGGAGGTAAGGTCTATAGCTGGACGTAGTGTACACGGCATTTGATAAAGTTGATCACAGAATAGGTCTTGCCGAATCGCACAGCAACCCTCTGTTGCGTGATTCAGTAGACTACACAGTCGAGCAAGTTCGCAAACATTCCAGGCCGCGCCTTGCACTGTGATCAAAATTAAATTGTAAATTCAGACCAGCCAAAATTATTTCAGTATACAAAACCGATCAAAATTATTTTTTGGAGTTACAAAATAATTCTAGCAGTAAAAGCAATAATGCTTAAGCTATTTCAAATGATTTACTTCTTTTCTTTGCTCTATTTCTACCTTCCTTTCTTTCCTTCTTTCCCTTTTCCCCTTAAACATGTTTGGTATCTGGGTAGCCAGACCTGACAGACTAACAGACCGACGAGACTTTTAACTAAGAGCAAAGGTCCACTGGACCGCTCTGACGAATAATGACGAATAGTAGAATAGGTCTTGAATTTGTTTGGTTTCACTGACAGCTCGGAATCTTTATCATATTTACACAATCGTCAGCTATTCACATCATACAATGGCTGCGACGCTTTTCGCTATACAGCATCTTCAGCGCTACCACAGGGTTCGAATTTGGGACCATTGCTTTTTTGCTCTTTGTTAACGATATAAGTAGCAACATTCATTGTGAAACACTAATATTAGATATTGTGTCAATTATCTAAGATGGAAGATTGCTATCGATTGAATATAATACATCTATATATCGTTAACTGCAAATTGGTTAAAACAAAAAATAGTAATTTACCCTTATCACATTAGAGGAAATGCAATGAGTCGGCAGGACACGGTTTGTGATTTATTCCCATATCGTCAGTCGTCCCTACAATTGTAGGGCGCGTTTATGGCCTCCTTGATTGTCATACTCTTTTCCTTCAAAAATTTCTAGATTACACTCGTCCCGTGTCAGCGTCAGCGCTCTCCTATTGTTAAGATATGTTTTCCTTTTAAATTGTAGGAAATTTTAGGCTGATAAAACATGATAAAACTCAAAAGCAAGCACAATTTGATGCAAATAGATGTTTGTGACATAACCTCAAAATAGAGCGCTGACACGGAGAAGTAGAAAACTATGACAATCAAGGAGGCCATAAACGCGCCCTACAATTGTAGGGACGACTGATGATACGGGCCTTAGGCGTGGCGTTTGACAAGACGAATTTCTACTATCACATTAATCAAATTGTAAATAGTGCTAATATAGCTTTAGGGTTTATTGTTAGAAACTGTAAGCTTATTAAAGACTTGGCTGCGTTAAAAACATCATACTTTGTAATATGTACGTTCCAAATTGGAATGGGCTGCATTGAGTCCTAGTTATAACTGTTACATAAATCAAATCGATCACGTTCAAAATAAATTTCTTGAATATCTGGTTTTCAAGTTTGACTCAGTTTATCCTCAACATGAGTCGGACTACCAAGTATGGTTGGAAGGATTCCAAGTTACCTCATTGATTAAAACAAGGAAACACAACTCCTCCTCTTATACAGGGTGGCGCATCGAAAACGAAACAGACGCAGCCCAGTTTTTTTTTTTTTTAAAAAACGCTCAGACCCGTCGATTTTGTTTTCGAGGGGGACACAAGTTTGGCAAAAAATCACGTTAGCACGTGCAACCCCCTAAGCGGGGGCGACACCACCCCCAAAATCTTAAATGGAAAGTGGGGTCGAGTGATACCTTATTTTAAAGGTCTTTCAATTCCCTTTATAATGATATAAAATTAATGTACTTCAGTTCAGTAGTTTTGAAGATTTATTGATTTAAAGCTTAAATAAAACTAATACATCATCATTAGTGGAGACATTTGGCAGCAAAGGAATTTAAAAATGAAGAATAAACTGACCCGCTAGGCAAGTAAATGTTGAAAATGGCCATCATGACTCTCCATACAATAATAAAGATCTTGGTCAAAACGTTGCCGCATATTTTGCAATATTTGAGGAGTAATTTGAAGGCACTCATTCACAATTCTTTGTCGCAGGTCTTCTAATGATGTTGGCTGAGTAGCATAGATTTTGCTTTTTGAATAACTCCACATCAAAAAATCCAAAGGTGATAAATCTGACGATCTTGGGGTCCATTCAATGGCACCTCTACTACCAGTCAATCGATCTGGAAACGTCTGATCTAAATATTGTCGAACACGTAATGCGTAATGTGGTGGGGCACCATCCTGTTGAAACATCAACCTATACGCAATGTACCGCCGATCATTGTGATTTTCAATTATGGCTGTTAATGCAGGATCTATGGCGTCTTCCATTAATTCCAAATACATTTCACCGGTCAAATTTCCAGGTAAGAAAAAAAGACCAACTAAATGAACGCCAAAAATACCAGCCCAAACATTTAATTTTTGTGGCTGCTGTGTATGAACCTCATGATAAAGTCTGGGATTAGAATCGGACCAATATCGGCAGCTATGTCGATTTACTACGCCATTGAAGAAAACGGGAAATTCGTCGGAAAAGCAAGTGTTGAATAGAAAACGTTCATCGTTTATAATTCGTTCACTTATATCTTCACAAAATTGTAATCGCCGACCAAAATCGTCTTCATTAAGTTCTTGTACCGGGTGAATTTTATACGGATGAAAACTATGGGCCTTTAGAATCCGTTGGACAGTACGTCGACTAACACCACACACAGTCTCCAATTTGCGGCTACTTAACGTAGGATCTACATAAACTTGCCCTAAAGCCGCCACTTCTATTGCTTCGTTCCTTATGGGATTTTCAATGTTGCGTTTTTTATTGGCGACTGACCCAGTTTCTCGAAATTTAGCTACATGTTTTAGAACATATTTTCGATGCACGTTACTGTTCTCGTGTCGTTCATAAAATATTTCTGCTGTTCTATTAGCGCACTGATTATTTCCGAAAAATATTTCCATAATTTCAACTCTTTCTGCTGTGGAATATACCATGGTGAATTTATGTAATAAAGCGTTACAAGTTATTTTAGCAACAAAGTTTGGTCAAATCAATCGCAAACTATGTACCTACTAAATTCCTATTTAAAATAAGTACGAGATATTTCCTTATCTTTCTTCAAGAAATACATTTTTTGCCGCAAAAAACGCTCCAATAGCTATTTTCAACAACAAAATGATAAACAAACCATGGGTGTAGTGAAGAAAAGCATTTACTTATTAAGTAAACTCTTTTCTCAAATTCCTTAAATTTCTGCTGAAAGTAGTACAAACTAATCTGATGTACCTATTAAAGTCTACTTTAAGCTTTAAATCAATAAATCTTCAAAACTACTGAACTGAAGTACATTAATTTTATATCATTATAAAGGGAATTGAAAGACCTTTAAAATAAGGTATCAGTCGACCCCCCTTTCCATTTAAGATTTTAGGGTTGTGTCACCCCCGCCCAGGGGGCTGCCCGTATTAACGTGATTTTTTGCCAAACTTGTGTCCCCCTCGAAAACAAAATCGACGGGTCTGGGCGTTTTTCCAAAAAAAAAAACTGAGCTGCCAGTAAATGCGTCTGTTTCGTTTTCGATGCGCCACCCTGTATAAACTTTTACATGGTATTATTGATTCTTCAGACCTTTTATCCTAGCTCTAATTTTCAGTTCCAAGGTCATGTCATGTAGAAACAATACCCTCTTTTTATATACAAATTTAGCTTTTAAAATCTCTAAGAGTCATGTGCATGAAGAGAATATGCAGTATTTGTGATATCTTTATGGGTTCTATGTCAGTACCTTAAATAGATACACGTTATATTAATGTTTCTTTATTCTCTTAAATCTGTACAAATCAGTATTGTTTCTTTTTTATTTTATATCAGATTTCAATTCTCTGATTTGTAAATGGAATATACAAATCCTGTTGGGCAATAAATTATTATAATAATAATAATTATTATTATTCCAATAACTTTTTTTCACATACATGAACAATGATCCAACAAAAACATGTCACTCTTATATTACAGATATTCTTCCATAGCCAGTGTCCAGTCGTAATGCCAAGTAGCAAACCAAAGTTGACAGAGACAGGTAGCATTCTGATATTTCATCACTAGGATAAGTTCCTGAGTAAATACCGCATGTTTTTGAAAATTTTGTGTGTGCACTATTTTAGCTAGATCCGACAGAGCACCAAAAGTATAAGCCTCACAGCTGCAGAAAACAATGACAAAATTCTACAGCTCACACGATATCTCCCCTGGCATCAGTTTCTCTAAACAAGCCCGAATCACCAGATTCCTCGGCCTACCTAACAACCCACGAATTCTAATACTTATTACTATTCCAAATTCTTCTAATGTACTCGTGATCATTGATAGGATTCTTTCCCGAAATAATTTGAAAAAAATCCATGCACCATTATTTTTCTGTGTATCTCAAAACAGATTTAACTTGGCGGCGGTTAATCCAGGAAACTGGTTGGTTAAATTGGTCTTTATATATGCGAACGCAACCAATTAAGAGTCGAGACTCACGGATTAATTTGATCATGGAACCAGTGGCGTGCGGTTACGAAACCCAAACGAATAAAGAAGCCTGCTTTCTAACTTTCATAGGGGCATTTCCATCATGACGAAATGTTGCACGTACAACCATACAGATTCAGTCTCTCACACATCGGGCGAGAATTGCCGATAGATAGGGCTGCCGAGTTTACTCGTATGAGAGCGGTCATAGAAGCTTTACCATGAATAAAAAAGGTGTTTGAATATATACATTATGTTACCACGAACACTAGGTATTGAAGACTAAAAGCCATTGGGGGGCATTACCGCAAAATAGTATGTGATTCAGAAAAATGGGGAGAAATTATCGGTTGAGCGTCCTGTTAGGTGGCCAGTACTCGTAATAAGTCAATGTTACCATTCATACTTCATAACAATTCTCTCATTGAATAATATTAGCAGTAAATGCATACCTGGAACTACTTGACACTAGTTGATGGAACTCCATGCTTTTTTGGTCAAATGATAACACATAATGTAGACACTCTTTAAAAATGTTTCGGTCTCTAAGATTTTTCAAAGTGACCGAAACGCGAATTAAGATAAATTCTTACATATGTCGTTTTATTTGGCCAGAAAAACGTGGATTTTTATCAAGTTGGCGATTTTATTTTTTCTACTGGATGCCAAATTGGATGTTTGCACAGGTCAATAGGTCAATTCTAATTCCAAAAATATATGTCGTACATTGATATTGGCAAACCTTTGTTATGTCAAATTTGGAGTCAGTATTAAAAACTCTATTCAACTGTGTAATCCAAGTTGACGATAGATAAAACGGCAAAATGAAAGTCTGACTATGCTGTCTTGTAGAGGAGAAGGAGTGGAAATGTTAATTTGCAGTTGCACCACAAATGAAGTCACGAAAAATATAAAACGATTTTGGAAAAAAATCGGTTCCTTCCATCTCTGTCCGAAAGTACTTTCAATTTCGAAACTTTCTAAGCGCGTTTTAGCATTACCTAAAATACGCAACTTTGTCCCCGTTTAAGCGTCTTCGTAACTCTTACCATTTCCGAGATCCCAGTGGTATTAATTATATCTATTTTGCTCCCTGAAAAATTTGTTACGCACGTCTATGTTACTCACAGTAGTATAGGCAACTAAATTGGACCGGCTGTTTTACACGATCACTATCTTTATTATTTTATAAAAACAGTATCGTCATTAGTCTATGGGACACAATAAAATATATGACAAAACGGGTGCAAGCATTAGAATTCTTTTAATAGAATGATTGAATGTTTCTGAACGGGATGTAATACAAGTTGAGCAATCGGGAAATTGACACCGACTGTTTTTATTAATATCCCCATCATTCGAAATTCGGTAGGTTTTTTATATCGCAGCAGCTGCGTAGGTAGAAGCCTAAATGCCGAGGCTCCGCAGCTGCTACAAGGAGCTTAAACAAATTTTGTTCTTCTTAGCCCTAAACAATAGCCTAGCTCTTTCCCAGCAGCTGCCATGATTGATGAGATGTATTCGTGACACATCAAGTCCCGCTCATCTGGACTTCGGCAAACCGAAATGAATGTCTCTTTGGCTCATACGATCTTTCCGCGTCAAGTTTGACCGTATTTTCTGTCTTATACTTGTGTTCACCCTTTTTTTGTTCACCCTGTATACATGAACGTAATTATTTGAAGCAAATTGAAGGTAAAAATCGAAAAATTGCGCGTTTCGAGAAAAAAAAACAGTGGCGTGCTATTTTTATTTGGAAAAATAATGTCACTAATCCCCTGTATCTGTTAATTTTAAGTAAAGACTTTTGAATGTGGACACTAGTTAGGTTAGTCCGCATACCAAATTTTAATTCATTCCAGTTGACGGCTTTGAAGATAAAAATTGTTTTTTATTTTTAAACTTCAACACCCCGTACCTTTTTAATGAAGCCCTAGAGGAAAAAATGTTACATAGAAAGCCTCCCTTAAAATGCGGTCCTGTGTATGATGTTTGATTTTTGGTCACAGACAGTGAGAGAATAACGAAATCATCAACTTAGCAAGGACATAAATGAATGCATCTGTTCTCGTCTTCTTCAAAAGGAAAGAAAGAAGACCAAAACAAGTAGTATACACGATCAGCAGGAAGATAGCTAGAGAGTGAAATAATCCTAATTCTAATAGAAATCACGGTGCAGCGGCATCTAGGCTTTGGCTTCGTAACAGCTTGAATATCAAACGAAATTACCGGTATCTAAGTAACATTCTTGTGTATGATATGCAATATTCGTAATCCATAAGCCGATACTACTTCCTTATAAATAATCATGAAAACAAAACACGCGTCCGAGTTAGTACTGTTAGTACAAATAATGGAATATGAAACGAAATCACTAACGCGAATCGATTTATTGTAAAATTATACGTTTTGCATTGCATGTAAGTGGTCGATCGTGTCGAATTCCACTGTAATGCATTAAAGAACAGGAGTTTGTATTACCATGTTTTAATCGACCACTAATACTACAACTGGATTGTACGTTGGACATAACATGCAAATAAAGCAATTGTAAATACAAATAAAGACCAGCGATATCTAATAAATCAATTATGTTTTGAGTTGATTCCGCAGCTCATTTTAGCTGTACTGTGAACAAAATACCACTTAGAATGATGTTCTACGTAAACGATATAAGTTAAATTATATGTTTGAATTACATCTAACATTTACGAGGTCTGTCAATTGGTCAAGTCTGGCAACGTAGCGTTCGATCTGGCAATACTGGAGGCAAAAATCTTGGAGGGAAGACAAGGGAGTATATGATCCGCCTTCGGTACAAGTTTGAACTCGCTCGACTCGTTTGGTTGTCCGAAGCGTTTTTTTTTTTTTGGCATCAATTTCGAGCAACGATTTTGCTTCAGAGCTGGGCACAGTGCAACAGAAACTCTTGCTAAATAGGCCTACGGAGATGGTGTTTTAGCGAGAGCCCAAGAGCAAAGTTAAATTGTGCGCAAGTAGATGAACGAAATAAAAAGTTTATATTATAGGGGCAGCTTAAAACACAGTGACTGAAATGTCTTCTCAAGCCTTCCACGACTCCAACTAGGGTATTCCACAGGGATCATGCTTAGCTCCAAACACTGTTTTTCCTCTACATTAATGACCTTTCCCGAACACAATCAATCAGAGTCCATAACAATGAAGTTTGCAGAGGTATGGAAACAATGAGCAGAAGTTCTATAGTCAACGCCAAACAAAGTGGCGTGCACGTCATCAAGGTGGGTGTGTTGAAAAATTTACATTGTTGCCAAACTTTTTGTAAAATAATAAAATTTATTATTTACATATCTAGGTTTATAAGCAATATTAACCTCAAATGAGAACAAAAATAATAGTATAATAAAATTATAGATCTGTACTTGCATAATCATTAAGTATGACAATTATTGATCAGATGACACTATGAAACTACCATATTTAATTGATAGCTTAAAGGTACTGAATAAAAATCCAAATGGGGTCCTCCAAATTTTATGCATGGTATTTATTTTACAGAATTCATACAGAAAAATGCATTCTAAAATTAGGTAAGCTACTGGTGTAAGCTTTTTCTGTACAATAAAGTTAGTCGGAGTTTCTTTCTTCAGCGCTGTCTGAATCTGAATCTTCATCACTCTCAAAGTTGATTATTAAAGGTTCGATGTCTGGTCGATCAAAAATTCGTTCTCTTTCATACCATTTAAAAATTTCTTGCTCAGTATGTCGAACACTATTTTTCCACATGTCTGGGGTAACCGTTTGTAGAGCCTCGTTCCACATATCCAAACAGTCTTTTTCACTGTTACCATCTCTATCAATATGTCTGTTATAGTAACCTTTTGCTATGCCCCAAATTAACTCAATAGGGTTAAATATACAATGGTAAGGAGGCAGACGAAGAACTTTGTGCCCATGTTGTTCCGCCAATTCATCAATCACGTATATTTTAGGTGGTTTGTTTCTAAAAAAGCAGTTATTTTAAGAATAGGAATAAACAAAAGAAATATAAACTGTCGACCAAAATATATTATATAATTAAGAAGCATTATGTACCGAGCAACAATACTCAATAGCTCTGTTTTAAACATTGTGTTTAAAAATGGTATGTTTTGATTTGTCAACCAGTCTTGGATATTTTTTTTTGTCCATGCATTGTTGGGCACTTTGTTCAATATCATGCTGTGATAAGGGGCGTTATCCAGTATAATCATAGATGGACTCTCCAATTTTTCTAATAACTGATGTTGAAACCATTTCCAAAAATTGTCCTGGTTCATCTCTCCATGGTAATCGCTCAATTTGGTTTTCGAAGAAAATATCGCTTCACTACCCTCAATAAACCCATTTTCATTTCCAGCATGTAATATAATGTATCTAAAATATATTAGTTTTAAATTTTATAGTGCAAATTGTGTAAAAGTACATACCTTTTACCATCTGTTTTAAGAGCTTTCACGCTTTTTTGGTTTCCATTTTGCCAAGAGCGACCTATGGTCCCATTTTGAAATATCCAAGTTTCATCGAGGAAGACAAACTGGTATAAGGCCTCAACCTTGGCTTGATTGTATTGCCGTAGAAATTCCACCCTTTTCAAAGCTATACTTGGTAGTTCCATGAGCCCTCGTCGCGGATTGTCCTTAAGCCACTTAAATCCAAGATCTCTAAGCAACCGCCTTAAAGACGTGGCACTACCATCAAATAATGCCCTATCTCTTAATCGAGACCATAAAGTTTGTATCGTAACTTGTTCTTCTGAAACCATGTGTAATATGACATTATAATTTAGTTAACAAATTAATGCAAATTTCTGATAAGTTATTATAATAAGATCTTACTTTTGTGATACATATTATAGATCACTTCTCGAATGGCACTTGTATCCAATGTCGCTGTGTTGGTTACACGTTTAATATAACTCCGCTTTTTCTTGGGCGATTCTAAATTTGCATCACTTTTCACACCCTCGGAAATACGACTAACTGTCCTTAACCCTCCAATAGTCGCGTACGGTCTCACAGACCGACGAAGAATCAAAATATCGGTAAAAACCCCAAATATGCTTGCAATAGTACGCCGCTCTAGGAATTCCCCCCACTTCATTCAACGCTTCTTCTAGACATGCGGCAACATTGGTTAGTTGGTTAGTGTGATATTGTGCGGTCAACAGCCAATATCGGTCTCAGGCACCGACGCGACTATTTACGCACGATCGTGAACACTGAACGCAAACAAGGTGAGGTGTATAAATTCAATTATTTCAGTAATCTCATGGCGTTATCTTATGATTTTGGTATTTGTAGATGTACAGGTATACTTATGAAAAGGAACAACAGCGACTTCAATATTTGTTTGAAACAGTCACCATCACAGACACTGAGTCGGACCATGATTCTGACGAAGATGAGATTTCCAGTCATCAGTTAGAAAGTTGTTCCTCCAACCAAATTATCGACAAAGGTGAAGAATATTTGGATTCCGAATCGGACTGTGATGAAGCAGATTTTGTTCAGGAGCCTCTAGAAGCTCATGGTTCAAACGAAGAAGCTAACATCACATATTTTGAGCCACCACTCAGCAATACCCTAAGTTTTTTGGGTAAGGATAAGCAAACAAGATGGAAAAAAGTTTCTCCCTTACCGAAGAATACTAAGACTAGATCTGAGAATATCATAAAAGTATTGCCAGGACCAAGTACATACACAAAAAACTTGAAAACTCCCATAGAAATTTGGAAATATTTTTTTTCAGAAGAAATTATTGATACTATTGTTATACATACTAACGAAATGATTGAGGGCATTCAAGCAAATTTTGCAAGAGACAGGGATGCAAATTTTACAAATTCAGATGAAATTCATGCACTTCTGGGTTTACTGTATTTAGCTGGAAAGTACAAGGCGAGTCATCTCAATTTAGACGATTTATGGAAAGCTGACGGATCTGGAATAGAAATATTTCGGTTAGTGATGTCTCTTAGAAGATTCAGGTTTTTGATGCGAGTCTTACGTTTTGATAATAAAGCTTCACGTCAGGATCGACTGAAACAGAATAAACTTGCTGCAATACGACATATTTTTGATTTATTTGTAGAACGATGCCGCAAAGGATATCATAATTCGGAATTCGTCACAATTGATGAAATGCTTTTGGGATTTCGTGGGAAATGTAATTTCCGGCAGTATATTCCGTCAAAGCCAAACAAATACGGGATAAAAGTTTTAGCAATGTGTGACGCTAAAATGTACTATACCAGTAATTTGGAAGTGTATGTTGGTCTTCAACCAGAAGGTCCTTATAAAGTATCAAACAGTGCTCTTGATGTTGTCATGAGACTCTCAAAGGGAATTCAAGGAACAAATAGAAATATCACAATGGATAATTGGTTCACTAGCGTTCCATTATTTCGACAACTTTATCAAAAAAAAAAATGACAGCTGTAGGTACTATCCGCAAAAATAAGCGAGAGCTACCCTTGGAGTTTACAGTTCCGGCAACCAGACCACCAAAGTCTAGCATGTTTGGATTTCACTGTGAATGTACACTTGTATCATACATTCCTAAAAAAAGAAAGAATGTATTACTTTTGTCCACGATGCATCACAATGATGATTTAGATTTAAACACAGGTGATCTTTTGAAACCAGTTATAATAACTGATTATAATTCCACAAAAAGTGGTGTTGATATAGTGGACAAGCTAATTGCCAACTATAACTGTGCTCGTGGTACCAGAAGGTGGCCTGTAGTGATATTTTATGCACTAATGAATATTGCTGGTATAAATAGCCAAATTATTTACTTGGCTAATAATCCGAATGCTGAGGTTTTGAGAAGAGCTTTCATTCATAATTTATCATATGAACTTTTTACTCCACATATGCGAAAAAGGTCCAGTTCGCCATATATTCCAAGACTGATGCGATTACGCCTAAAAGAACTAACAAACCAAGATACTACCGAAGCTCCAGTTGAAAGAGGGCAAATTGGAAGATGCAAATTTTGTGGATCTAAGAAAAACCGCAAAACAAAATATAAATGCGAATATTGCGGTGTTTTTTTGTGCTTAGAACACTTATTTGGCATATGTAACGATTGTAAATGATTCAGTTTACCTTTGTACAGCGTTTTTCAATAGTTCAGTATAGCAATGTTTTTTTAACTTTTTTTACCACTCCTTTTTAGAGCTACCTCTTCTTTGCATTTTGCTTGTTATTTTGTAGCGATATGTTTTTAATTTAAATAAAACTGGTTTAAAGTATGCAGTATTATCATTTTTATTTGAAAAAAGTCAAACCTACTTCGTAATATGCAACTTTTTTCTACCTAGTAAAGCCGGTCTCAGGGACCGACGCGACCAAACTATCCTAAATTTATCACGCGACAACTGTAGGGTTAAACTAATTTTTAAAGCAGCAGCAACACGCTACAAAAAATGAAATAAAATTTCACTATTATTAATATACATTACATATAATTATTAGTAACCTACCTCTTGAACAGCATTTAAAGGCAACAAAGGCCCGTTGTTGTCCCTTTCTTGCTCAAAGTAGTGCATTAACGAGGCCACGAGTTCCTTACACCGACTATTTAACTGTTTGGGCATCTTTATATACCAAAATTGCCTTTATCTACTCGTAAAATGAATAATTTTGTTTTGAAACAAACAGTTGTTGATTTACAGTATGCGGGGCCAAAGGATTTATAAAGATTTGAAATGCCACAAATTGATTCAGTGTCAAAATTAATACAAATGTCAGTTCCCAGTTTAAATAAGTTTCAAGGTGACAATGTGTCAACGCTGCGAAATCGGTTTAGTGCGTTTACATGTCGATAAGTGATTGGAGCGTTTGCAAAACATTTTATTTCGCATAATGCGTCTAAATTTATCAGAAAGCAACTTATGTGATATTTTAATAACAATGATTATATGACTATTAACCATAATAAGAGAGTAATGACCATTTTACAATTTATATATCACATTAATATGAAACTGCAATAGACCAATTGTTTGTGATAGAAACCTAGGCATTAGGTCGAGGAATTTTTATCGTGATGACGTGCACGCCACTTTGTTTGGCGTTGACTATATTAAAAATATTCGGGGTACAGTTAAATTATGCGCAAGTACTTGAAGAAGTTGAATAAGGAAATGAAAAGTTCGTATTATAGGTGCAGCTGAAAATACAGTTAGTGACTGATAGGTCTTTTTAAACCTTTCACGACATTATTGACCTCTTCTCGTACGCAATCAAACAGAGTCCATAACAATGAAATTTGTAGAGGTATGGAAACCATAAGGAGCAGTTCTGTTAAAAATATTTGGGGCAAAGTTGAATTGTGCACAACGTAGGTGAAGAAGTTGAATAACGAAATGAAACGTTCGTATTATAGTTCGTGATTGATGGGTCTTCTTAAGCTTTTTACGACTCCAGTTGGAGTATTCCACAGGGATAACTCTTCGCTGCCAGATTCCACGAATACAGTCAATCATATTTAGTTGTTGCCTTCGTAGTAGCTCAAGTGTCAAAACACGTGGATGTAAAGAGATGAGAAATTGAAAGTGGCGTCGACTAATTAATGACTTCTTGCATAATGCATAATGAGAGATAATTCTTGAAGTTACATTAGAAACAATAAAAAGTTCTATATTTGTAAAAACACAGAGAATACGTTAAAATGAATATAATGACAAAATATATTCTTCAGGATAATCCACGGGACTGCACATATTCTCGTTTACAGCATTTACAAGACAGTTTGTGTCGAGAAACTTTTAACGTTACCCTAATTTTTTACGTCTTATGTTAAAATGTTGTACAGATAGCAACCAGCGTATTGAGTTGATTTTTTTATAGGAGGCAAGAGATATCTTTTTGATTTCAAAGTTCTTTTCTTTTTGCCATGTGTCGTAATTATGCCCATCGTTATGGTAATTGTTTTTAGATGAGTACATATATATATATATATATATATATATATATATATATATATATATATATCAACAAAATTTAAGCAAAGAAGACTCTTTAGGTGATTGTGACGTGATACATGATTGTGACTTCATTGTGATCGTGTATGAGTTTTGTGATTCGGACTAGTGGTCTACTTGGAGTATTTGGCGTTGTGTTGGCATTAATAAATTTGATTATCTGAACATGATGCATTCGTCGACCCGTAAACGTAAGTATGAAAGAGACTATAAGGAAAGGAGTGACAGAGATTCACGAGATAGGGGCCCCGGAAAGTCGGAGAAGTATGAAGACAGACGTGATGATAGAAAGCATAAAGAAATCAAAAAAACCTCTGCACCATATAATATTGATGTGGCTGAAACTGGTTCATTGCATTAAATTTTGTCGAAGTGCCCAACAAAAGGCGGAAGCTTTAATTTTTCACCTAACTGGTCTAGACGACAATGACCACGTCTCAAGTTATATATATATATATATATATATATATATATATATATATATATATATATATATATATATGTAAGTTAACATTTTCAAAAGATAGAGTGAATGTACTGTGTATTTTTTTTCTTTACTGAATGTGTGACGGCATGATTCCAAATACTGAAGCCCATAAATGATTCCGATTATTCTTCTTTGTAACACAAAAACACAATGCATAGATCGCCTGAAGGTCGCGTGAAGCTTCGATTTCTCATCTTTGTACATCCTTACAAGAAGCCGGTCCTGCAATTCCTCGGTGAAATAAACCGCAGGAAAACCGAAAACACATGTTCCTGCAGCCTGCAAGCACCGATTGCAAGAAAAGGATTAAAAAAAAATCGCCCTCACAGACGACTTTGGAGAATTAGACACGACGCGAGTATGCAAATCCGCGTGTCGAAGCGCAGAAAAGGCGGCCCGACCGCTTTAGTACAGTAAAACTAGAAATTTACCCAGATTACTATAGCAACTCTTAATTTATTTATCACTTGCGACCGGTCTTGGGCAAAGGTTAAATGTTGCACGCCCGGCTTCGAGAAATGAAATGTTATCTTTCGAGCAGGAAAACGTACATCAAGTTCCTAATAACCGATAACCATTCATCAAAGTTAAGTATTTATAAAACACATTTCTATTTTTCCTAGTATTACTGAATTTCTTTTTGAAATTATCCAAGTAATCACTCACTGAAATATCACTGATGATCTAGGAAATCAACTGTAGGTTGAGCAGGCGCGATGGGTAAACAATTGAAACAAAAAAAAATGACTCAGAAGATCCACACCTTCCATATCTAATATTATTTACGCCTAGCTATCAGTGGGTTCTATTAACTATGCGTTGCTTACATTGAGATTACGTGGTGCCAGTGTCATTTGTTTGGCTTGTGCCTAAAACATCACTCGAGGGATATTACCCGCCTATGAAACCCTCTAAGTATATCAGAATCAAATATCAAACAAATAGATACATTTATTAACTACATTTGCGGTACGGCATATGCAGAAAACATACATACGTATTTGTACAATCATAAGAAATCTCGTCAAGTTCATAAAGGATCATGTTCAGCACAGGTTAGTTACGAACATGTATGACAAAGAAACTGGACGGATCAAGCCAGTCAAACAGGCCCATACAATTAATCCATAGACATTTTCCCTGTCCTACAGGTAGTACTGTCACACCGGCACTCCTGTCGGTAAGCCCAGAGAGCAGAAGCGGAGCATATCACAGCTTAATAGGTGTGTAGAATTATCGTGGTCGGAAGTGTATTAATATTCTAACATGAAAAATTTACGATACACCCTCTACATACAATTCTTCACCCCTGAAAAATGTTTCAATAATGATCATGACCCTCTGAAACGCTAGAAAACGAAATTTGAGCGATTTAATTTTTTTTTTGGCATTTTCCCCCGCCGCCACCAGACCGCTTTTCAAAAACAACAAAGCTTTTTCGTCCTTGGCATAGTAGTAACCTTGCTTGAAAATTTCATCAAAATCTGACCGCTCCTTTACAAATAATAGACGGGCCAAGGTTTAGCGGACAGACAAACAGACACACAGACAGACCGACGAAAATTAAGTGAGTGACATGGCTTTTCTTAATGTACCCTCATATAACATCCAAAAAACATATCTCATAGTCGCAATTACAATACTTCCTTGCCAGTGGGCATGGGAAGTAAAAATATAAATACGGCATTCCGAAATTCCTCTATATGTGGCGTCGAAGCCGGATAGTCAATTTTTTTAGCCATGCTGGATCATTATAGTTTACCTAATATGTATTGACAGAATGTTAATTTTGCATACTCAATTCCTGCACTATCGATTTTCGTCCGAGTCCTATATAGGTGTTGGCGGTGTTGCCAAGTTATCGACGCTGGTGTGGGTGTCATCGTTGATCAACGGCAGATTGCCACAGCTGGTATCGTATGTCTTTTTTCGACGTGATGCGGAGGTGAAACGCAATTACGAACACCATATGCTTGGTCCATCATCATCGTTATAGTGCGGATGTTTAACATCCCACATATCTGTGGGTCAAAAGACTTTTATCTGTCCTGCAAACGGATCAGTATCAACAGGCAATATATTTTTGTTAGTTGAACTCATATTCCAGCAGCAATCTCGACAACCTTGAAACACAGTAGCGATCGATTTTCTGTGTACTGGGGATAAGAATATCGGATAGGAACAATGTAAACCGAGCCTTGGGGAATACCAGCATTGGCATAGTGTGGTGAAAGGGACAACACTACAATAATGATGAATACCTTGCCTCCTTCTATACGAGGTGGAACCAGCATGCTGCAGATGTTCGAAAACCTTTCTACTGTGTAGAGAAAAAAGTGGTTGAAGACATCGTCAAAATTACAATCTTGCTCGAATCGACTTATAAGGGGGATGCAGGATAGAAGGCAGGCGAAAGAACCTTGTTCAGTTTGTCCAATGGCGAGTAGATCACATCTACTTTACAGAGGAGATATCTGCAATTGTCGGGCATATTTAATTATTGATACCTATTGTACAAATGAATCACAGATTCAAACCTTGGACGCCCTTTTCTCGATTTCGTGTTAGGTGCAGATACCCTCTCTGCTCTTATCACGGTAGTATATCTCCAAAATCGTCAGCTTCTAGCGGTCACAGTGGTAATTGTGATATCAAACGCGAACTGAGATCTTTACAGATGGCGCTTTGCGTTTATTTCAATAGATGGCATGCCCCGGATAGAAAATAGTTGCTATGTTTTATTTATTATTCCAAAGACCAAGCATAGACCATGCTGATAAGTTGGCAAAAAGCACGAAACTGCTGTCCCTGGTTGGCTGTCCGTGGTTGGATGGACAAAAGCAGGGGGTTTAATTCAAGTGTTCGTTGCTTAAAGCTGATTTTCTATGCCTACTCGGGCAGAACGCGAGTTTGAATGCCATCAGCTGTTTCGTGGGCGCCATGTTTGCGATTTCGTCTCTATCTCTCGCTAATTTATCCACCGTGTATGTCTCTCTTGGTAGAACTACTCTTTGATTATAATATACAGTTTAAAAGTAAATGCCGTACCGAGCAGTTAGAAGTGGAACTTTCGATTATCTGAGACTGTGAAGTCGGTGTACGTTGTAACTCAAAATCTGATGTACCGATTTTTCTGAAATTTTTTCATGCTGGTTCAGCACATAAATCACCAGATAACTACGTCGATTTTTTTTGTTTCCTCAACTATTTTGTACTTACATTTAAAAATTTGTCGATTTCCTACAGAAAATCATATTAATATAATAGTATAAACGAATAAAAACCCGATGTGGTTACCTTGAAAAATCTCTCATGAAATAAACGCATTTTGATTATTTTTATTCCGATGATCCAGTGGCGAGACTACATTTCATAACTGCTTTTTTACGCGGTCTTTTGTCGGAATATAGTTCAAATGCCAATGTCGTGTATGGACAATAAATTTCTTCTCGGAATTAACTTTCCCCCTTGATTTACTTGAACTCATACTTTTTTCGAGTGGCGTTTTCAACGTGGCATCATGGCATGCAAATCAACAATCGGTTACAGCGATCCCATTTATTCTGATTCAGGCGCGAAAGGTGTCCGTGCAAAGCACTACCTGTAAAGGAAAAACAAAAGAAACGAAGGCGCGTACATGGAAAAAATCACGTCGGCCGCGGCCAGAGAAACAAAACACCATCAAGTGAAGTCGTACCGCTTGCTCGATTGCTTGCGTTTCGGTACGGCCGGCAACTTGTTTTGGCTAACTTGATTAGTAACGTTCGTGACTTCATTTCCATACTCGGACACAGCTGAAATTGAACGCGCGAAATTATATGGCGGTATCGCATGGTGGGATTTGCCATTGTTTTATAACGCACGTGCATGCTTGATTTTTGTTGTACCATACTCAGTGGAACCATGTGCTAGCCAAAACAGACTTATAGCAAGAAAGAAGCTCTTGTGAAATTCCTAAAACGTAGTGATAGAGATGGGGGCTGAGTAACCATCGGCTAGAACGCTCGCGGGTTCGAAACCAGACCTCGGAAGTTACATTTCGAGCCTTGGATGTTTTGTTGGTATTTAAGTAACCAACAAAATGAAGCTTAGAAACTTTCGAAATTCAAAGCACTTCCGAAGCGGACGGAAAAACTAAATTTTCCCAAAACAGTTTTAATATTTCTGGCTTTATTTTTAGTGGGATTTCAAAATGAATTGCACAATAACCGTGCTACTTTTTCTCCTCTACCAGATGGCATAATTAAAATTTCAATATGACGTTTCGTCTCTTGTCCTTGAGTGCGGGTACCTTTTCATCCCAGTTCGTCAAGAAAACCCATACTAATCCAACCTTCAGAGATACTTTGAGAGACGCAATTAAACTTAAACTTAAACATTACGAATGTAGTTGTGGTTTGGTCTACAGATATTTTGAACAGTTACTTTAGTCTGGCTGAAGAGTATAGGTACTCTCCTTCAACATATCTTGAGTCGAATGACAACTATAAGTTTACTAATTGACAAAGAAAAAAGAACAGCCAATAATAATGAACTTATTATTATTACTCCAGCGGCACTATCGCTCGAGGTACAAGGAGCCTGGAATGAGAAACTCCAAGAGGAAATCAATCATCTGATTGGCGATATGCTCACGGCAAGAAATTTTTAACTTTTTACATTTTTTCAACGGTCGTATTTTTCTGAAATTTTGACTAATTACTTACCTAACTCTATGAGACATGTATACAAAAAACTGTAATTGTTATTTTTTCTACGTCCCTTAGTTATTTACGATGTTAAATGCTATCCTTACGACGGTTCTGTTCTACTCGCGGTTGAAGATCTGGCCGGATGTGTGATGTGCAGCGGAAAAGGCGGATTTGTTACGCCAAAAAAGTCAAACGATTTCCGAATACTTTTCACACAAAAATAGACTCTGTAATATGAATCTCCAACAAAGACATTATATACCCGTTTTTAACGCGTTAAAGATGTGTGGAAGGAGAAGCAAGCATTTCTGCAATAATGCTAGCATGCCTAGATTCCAGAAATTTTGTGGCCATAATTCCCTGACGAACTTTTTTAGGGGAAAAAAGCATCCAAAAAGATAGTCAGTCTGGATAGCCAGCGATGCCCGATAATCTGATATGGAAGTATTGTGAGAACATTAAGAATATCAGCAATGGATATACAGGGTGTTAATAAAGTATCTAGACACACTTTAACCATCGAATCCTTGGTCAATTTGAAGACTAAATGTTCATATGAACATGGGTCCGTAATGGCTTTCTTTTCGAGCTAGATCACTATCACTAAAGAAACACGAGTAATGTTCCAAATATTTCTATGAATAATGAAACGTATTTATCGAACAGTTGGTAAAACCTATGATAAATTTTGCATGTTCTACAAGTTGCTGAGGCTCAATATGAACGTGGATAAAAATAGTGTTATCCTGTATTTTAGAGGAAAAAAATGATTTAGGTCAATAGTTTTGAACAGTAACATTCGAATAGAACGACAACAATAGAAAATATCGAATAGCTTTTTTTACAATAAATGTTCAAAGCGGCCACCCTCGACTTTAATACAGGCGTCTAGTATAGGCGTCTAGTCTGTTACACATTAACTGACGAACTTTCCTGAAAATACCCGGAGTATTTTGTATAGTCAGACATGACTAATATTAAAAGTATTGCGATCAAAACAAATCAATGTAATGCTATTTTTTTAAAAAATACTGCAAAATTCCCTGTATGTGACACAGACCGATCAATACGAAATTGAACATATCATAAAGCGACTGAAAGTTAAAAAATCACCGGGAATTGATAATATAACCGCACACACTCTGAAACAAATAAATTATGAAATTTCTCAAGTATTAGCATATCTTATAAACACCTGCATGGAAAAAGGAATATTCCCGACCCAATTAAAAAAGGCAATAATAAAACCTGTATTTAAATCTGGAGATAAACAGAAACCTTGTAATTATCGCCCAATTTCAGTATTGACAAACTTTTCAAAAATTTTCGAAAAAATTCTCAAAAAACGCTTTTTAGACTTTATAGCAAAATACAACCTCATATCAGATATGCAATATGGATTCCAGGAAGCAAAATCAAGTCAAGATGCACTTATTCAGTTAACAACCAAAATTTACAAGTACGTTGATAATAATAAATCAACAGCATGCCTTTTTGTAGACCTATCCAAAGCATTCGATAGTATTACACATCAAAAATTATTAAGAACCTTGCAAAATTTCGTGGAGTCACTTATCAACTCATGAAAAGTTATTTGGAAATAGGACACAATGTGTGAACATCAACAGGACACAGTGAAAATATGATTGTAGATGCGTAGTTCCACAAGGAACCGTATTAGGACCAATGCTGTTTAATTTATATATGAATGATCTTTTTAAGTTAAAAAACGATGGAGAAATTATTGGTTTCGCAGACGATACGGCAATTATTTACTCAGACAAAGATTGGACTCCTTTAAAAACAAAATTGTATTAGATTTTCAAAAGGTTGCAAATTTTTTCACGGAAAGGATTTTAACAGTCAATTTCACAAAACATACTTTTTTACATTTTCTTGCGACAACAGATCTTCCCCAAATTTTAAGCAACTCCAAATTAAAACGTTGAACAGCTGTAGAAACATACAATCGGTTGATAATTTCAAATACCTAGGGGTATTCATAGATAACCATCTAAGATAGAATAAACATAAATTTAGTAAAAAAATTAAGATACCTTATTTCAGCAGTTTTTTAAGCGAAAAATATCTACACATGATATATCATGCCCTTGTTCAATCATTACCATCTTACGGAATCTTAGCGATTCAAAGAAACCTCTGCACTAATTCCTGGACCTAATAAAACTCAGCCAAAGATCATTCTATTTTCTATGCTCAAAATTTTATAATGTTATTCCTGCAAAATCATGGATCCTAAATCAGCCAAGGCTACAAATCCATAAGTTTGTTGACACTAAAAACCTATATGTTATTTAATCATAAAAAGATGCAAATTTATACATTTGACTATTATACTTAAAGAAAATTTGTTGTATTAATATAACTCAACTTCGGTTAAAACCCAAGCACAAGTGTACACTTCTTTGGGTATATTATGTTTATTGGACATTGCCGTTATTATTTATACGAAAGCTTTGTAATTGGACCAATAAACATTATTATTATTATTATTATTATTATTATTATTATTATTATTATTATTATTATTATTATTATTAACGTATCTACGTACATGGAGGGTCTTAAAACAACTGTAAATCATGTGATATTCACCACAGGGCATACTTAATTAAAATAAAATACGTTCCATTCTTTTATAATTTCTTATAACAATATCATCATTTCTTTTAGTGCTAATACGCTCTAGGTTGAAACCAAAACAGTTGCGGACCCATGTTCATATGGAAATTTCGTCTTCAAATTGACCAAGAATTCGATGGTTAAAGTTTGTCTACATACTTTATTAACACTGTATTTCGTATACAGAGAGGGTGAGTATTCAAAACTGGTGTTGATGTGGGATCATAATATAGTTTAGATGATTATAAATAATGGAACTAACAGGTTTAAAATAATAATGAAGATGAATGAATGAACATACTAACATAAAAAATGAGATAACCCTCAGCCACCCCGTCAACCCCCCACTCCCTAATTCTTTAGCCCTAAAATAGAGGCAGAGAGGCTGAGTATTCAAAACTGGTGTTGATGTGGGATCAGAATATAGTTTAGATAATTATAAATAATGGGATTAACAGGTTTAAAATAATAATGAAGATTATTGTCAAGTCGCTATAAATACCATAGTCTGAATTGTTAAGAAGTTAATTTAACTAGCCAATCCAAAATTAAATGTAACAGATTTGATATGTATTTCGCAGTTTTTAATATAGAGGTCTTTAACAGCCGTAGAGCTAAAACCACTGGGTTTACATGATACTAGAATTATTGTGATATAACAATTTTATTTTATGTGTCAGTTATTTTCACTCTGATCTTACCTTTGGTCCCTCGTCCATGTTTGTAGCAAAGGGCGAACTGGATTGACGTGGAGGTCAAACTGTCAAACACGTGGATGTAAAAAAGACCGATATGATAGAAAGGCAAGCTGTATATAACTTTTTTTGACAGGGGAAAGCTTTTATAGCCACTCCCAGGTAGAAAAACTCACCAGTATTGTCCTGCTGGCCCTTCCTGTCCGAAGTGCCATTAGTCATCTTTTCTATAACGTACACATACATAAATTTATACATATGTATACTTTATCTGAAGTCACTTGAAACACTGTGAAATACCGGTTACGTTTTATATATCTATATTTAACACGCTCTGTTGCTGCAAAAATCGCCAAATTTCGCAGCAAATATCCCCCGTATAAGATCAAAGGCAGTTTCACCAGTCCACGTGGAGTAAAGCACGCCTATGCGGGACATAGCCCATGAGAAAGCGTGTATTTCAGAGCTCCGAACAAGTGCAGGTGGCTACTGAAAATTGAAACAGTTTAGCCAGTGCCGTGTAGCGGTGAATAAACGTGTTTTCTTTAGTCTGTCCGTGTTTTTTCATAGATTTTATTAGTTTGTGTGTTTTTGACTTTTAAATACTCAGTTTACTTGTTGATTTAATTGTTGTGTTGATTGTTCTTGTGTGTCCTAAATATGGCTCTTTGGAGACCTTGGGAAAATGCTCCAAGCCACGAGGAGATGGTTGATGAACCTGTGCAGGCAGAATTCTTTCATAAAGATTTAGAGGAACAGACCCAAAGAGTAATCCTAAATATGCATGATTGTCTGAAAGTGAAAATATGATTGTAGATGCGTAGTTCCACAAGGAACCGTATTAGGACCAATGCTGTTTAATTTATATATGAATGATCTTTTTAAGTTAAAAAACGATGGAGAAATTATTGGTTTCGCAGACGATACGGCAATTATTTACTCAGACAAAGATTGGACTCCTTTAAAAACAAAATTGTATTAGATTTTCAAAAGGTTGCAAATTTTTTCACGGAAAGGATTTTAACAGTCAATTTCACAAAACATACTTTTTTACATTTTCTTGCGACAACAGATCTTCCCCAAATTTTAAGCAACTCCAAATTAAAACGTTGAACAGCTGTAGAAACATACAATCGGTTGATAATTTCAAATACCTAGGGGTATTCATAGATAACCATCTAAGATAGAATAAACATAAATTTAGTAAAAAAATTAAGATACCTTATTTCAGCAGTTTTTTAAGCGAAAAATATCTACACATGATATATCATGCCCTTGTTCAATCATTACCATCTTACGGAATCTTAGCGATTCAAAGAAACCTCTGCACTAATTCCTGGACCTAATAAAACTCAGCCAAAGATCATTCTATTTTCTATGCTCAAAATTTTATAATGTTATTCCTGCAAAATCATGGATCCTAAATCAGCCAAGGCTACAAATCCATAAGTTTGTTGACACTAAAAACCTATATGTTATTTAATCATAAAAAGATGCAAATTTATACATTTGACTATTATACTTAAAGAAAATTTGTTGTATTAATATAACTCAACTTCGGTTAAAACCCAAGCACAAGTGTACACTTCTTTGGGTATATTATGTTTATTGGACATTGCCGTTATTATTTATACGAAAGCTTTGTAATTGGACCAATAAACATTATTATTATTATTATTATTATTATTATTATTATTATTATTATTATTATTATTATTATTAACGTATCTACGTACATGGAGGGTCTTAAAACAACTGTAAATCATGTGATATTCACCACAGGGCATACTTAATTAAAATAAAATACGTTCCATTCTTTTATAATTTCTTATAACAATATCATCATTTCTTTTAGTGCTAATACGCTCTAGGTTGAAACCAAAACAGTTGCGGACCCATGTTCATATGGAAATTTCGTCTTCAAATTGACCAAGAATTCGATGGTTAAAGTTTGTCTACATACTTTATTAACACTGTATTTCGTATACAGAGAGGGTGAGTATTCAAAACTGGTGTTGATGTGGGATCATAATATAGTTTAGATGATTATAAATAATGGAACTAACAGGTTTAAAATAATAATGAAGATGAATGAATGAACATACTAACATAAAAAATGAGATAACCCTCAGCCACCCCGTCAACCCCCTACTCCCTAATTCTTTAGCCCTAAAATAGAGGCAGAGAGGCTGAGTATTCAAAACTGGTGTTGATGTGGGATCAGAATATAGTTTAGATAATTATAAATAATGGGATTAACAGGTTTAAAATAATAATGAAGATTATTGTCAAGTCGCTATAAATACCATAGTCTGAATTGTTAAGAAGTTAATTTAACTAGCCAATCCAAAATTAAATGTAACAGATTTGATATGTATTTCGCAGTTTTTAATATAGAGGTCTTTAACAGCCGTAGAGCTAAAACCACTGGGTTTACATGATACTAGAATTATTGTGATATAACAATTTTATTTTATGTGTCAGTTATTTTCACTCTGATCTTACCTTTGGTCCCTCGTCCATGTTTGTAGCAAAGGGCGAACTGGATTGACGTGGAGGTCAAACTGTCAAACACGTGGATGTAAAAAAGACCGATATGATAGAAAGGCAAGCTGTATATAACTTTTTTTGACAGGGGAAAGCTTTTATAGCCACTCCCAGGTAGAAAAACTCACCAGTATTGTCCTGCTGGCCCTTCCTGTCCGAAGTGCCATTAGTCATCTTTTCTATAACGTACACATACATAAATTTATACATATGTATACTTTATCTGAAGTCACTTGAAACACTGTGAAATACCGGTTACGTTTTATATATCTATATTTAACACGCTCTGTTGCTGCAAAAATCGCCAAATTTCGCAGCAAATATCCCCCGTATAAGATCAAAGGCAGTTTCACCAGTCCACGTGGAGTAAAGCACGCCTATGCGGGACATAGCCCATGAGAAAGCGTGTATTTCAGAGCTCCGAACAAGTGCAGGTGGCTACTGAAAATTGAAACAGTTTAGCCAGTGCCGTGTAGCGGTGAATAAACGTGTTTTCTTTAGTCTGTCCGTGTTTTTTCATAGATTTTATTAGTTTGTGTGTTTTTGACTTTTAAATACTCAGTTTACTTGATGATTTAATTGTTGTGTTGATTGTTCTTGTGTGTCCTAAATATGGCTCTTTGGAGACCTTGGGAAAATGCTCCAAGCCACGAGGAGATGGTTGATGAACCTGTGCAGGCAGAATTCTTTCATAAAGATTTAGAGGAACAGACCCAAAGAGTAATCCTAAATATGCATGATTGTCTGAAAAACGAAAATCCAGATTCCTCGAAAAATCAAATTTTAAACAGAATTTGTATCCTGACAAAAATCAGTCGGTCTACCATTTATCGGGTTATAAAAAGGGGAGATGTAGTCAACCATTCCTTCCACAGAAAGCGCATAGGGCAAAAATTAAAAAGAATAGACGTGGGTTTTCAGGAAGATATTCGTCGTATAATATACGGATTTTATAAAGAAAATTTGGTGCCCACGTTGGAAATGATACGGGATAAATTAAAAGATTATCCTGAAGATTTTTATAATTACAAATGCTTAGACTCACTGCACTGTATTGTAAAACTGTGTGGTTTTCAATACAAAAAATTAGATAAAAGAATGGTGATTATGGAGTCGTCTCGAATCGTTGAATTGCGCCAAGAATTATTGCACAAAGTTAAAATCTATCGAGAGCAGAAAAGAAATCTGATTTACCTGGATGAAACGTGGTATGATACCCATGATGTTGTGCAGTACGGCTGGGTTGACGACAGCAACAAGTGCATTTTAAATGCACCATGCAACCGTGGAAAACGAATCATTATTCTCCATGCTGGCAGTGAAAATGGATTTATACCTAATGCCTTGCTGTTATCTGCCAAAAATATCAAAGAATCATGTGCCGACTATCATGAGGACATGACCTCCGACTTATTTGAAAAGTGGATAGAGCAGCAGTTAATACCAAACATTTCCCCAAATTCAGTGATTATTATGGACAATGCGCCATAGCATTCCCGACAGAAAAACAAAATTCCGAATACAGGCACAAAAAAACAAGACATTATTGATTTTATGAAGGATAAGGGAATGGAAATACCACAAAAATCAACCAAAGCCATATTATTCGATCTTATTAAAAGACAAAAATTTGAAAAAGAGTATGTTGTTGACAATCTGCTTCAGCAAAATGGCCATGAAGTATTACGTCTACCTCCCTATTACTGCATTTTTAACCCGATTGAGTTGGTCTGGGCTGCTTTAAAAAAAAAGTAAGAAAACATAATCAGACCCCTCAATTAAGTGAATTGCTATTGGCCACAATAAGAGATGCAGTATCTCATATTGCTGCCACAGACCTATTGAAGCAGTGTTCTAGGCATATTATTGAAAAAGAAAATGAATGTTGTGTTTTGCCTCCTGTAAATCCCGTTGTAAGTCCTCTACAAGATGACTCTAGCGACAGCTCCGAAGGCGAGGATGATATATAAATACCTATAATGTAAGTCTTTATATACCTTTTTATATACCTACCTGCTATGTAAATATTTGCCTATGTCAAACGTTGGAATTCTGTAATTTTTCCATTTCTTAACTTTCAGTCAACATAAATTAAATTCCCAATATAAGTATTTTTTATCCCAAATCAAAAAAATAAGAAGATAGTAAAATACATTTATTGTGATATAAAAACATTATTATTATCGTTCTAAATAATTGACCGCACGCCTATGATACGTCATGAAATTACAAAGGACGCGCCGACCAAAGGTTTTTATGCTATTTCAAGTGACTTCAGATAAACCATACATGTAAAGCCGAGCAAAACAGAAACCTGCTATTGGTTCGTTGGTTTATTTTTGTTCTCTCGTACCTTACTCGGCATCAATCCATTTTTCCTCACGTATATGCGTGGAAAAATTGTCAGCAGTGAGCCTCTCGTCGAGCGTCAGTTCCAGCTATGTCTGGTAGACAACCCACCTAACATATTCGAGTAGATGATCTACATTGCGTTCCTACCCTCTTCAGGTAGCTTATAGCTTTTCAGATTACCTCCCTTTACGCAAATATTGGGTGACAAAGTTCTTGATACGTTAAAAAAAACAGGTCACGATTTACCTGTGATTATTAGTTATACATGCATCCAAATGTCGAGTCATCCCATCGTACCATCGAGCCGCCCATATAATGACGAGGATCGTCGCTTAAGTGGGTGACGTTGCACCTTTTGAACTTTTTTCTGAGGTGAGGCGCTAAGAGGATCTCACTTCCTCGTAAAAGGTTTCCGCCTGATCGCCATTCGACCATTTAGATGCTTTTAGCTTTCGCTAAGAACGAAGGTGTGTTGATGAGATGCGAATTTATTCAATGTTGTTCGTCGATTGGATCGGTCTTTTTTACCAGCAACTGGCAGGATGGGCATCATTTTAAATGTGTAGATTTGTAACAATGAACATTAAGCCATGTTAGACCAATAGGTCCTTATATTAAATCAAACTGTGCAAAATTTCATTTCATCATTTTCGGTGGTTTTATGCAAACAAAACTTACTACACTTTGGTAATTTGTGACGCTGAATTCAAATATGACTATCATGGAATTCTAAGGTGTCGTGATGCTGACTATAAAAAGATTCTAACGATCTCGCGAGGGGAAGTTTGGGTAGAAAATGAGCTACCTGGACCCCTTCCCCCTCCCAAGTTCCAGCGCAAAACTGACATGGCATTTGAATTATCTGCACCCGATTTACCCAAGTGACGATTTTTCATCCAGGGGAGGGATACTTCATTTTTTTTGAAATATTCTCATCATGACATGATTAACTGTACGTTTAAACCTCCTATCTCTAGGTAATTATTGTAATTGAATTTGATTATGGTTAACAAAAAAGTCTTAATTGTTTAGCGGAATCTACGTTTTGTTTGACAGCTATAAGCTATAAAAATATCAAAATTCAAGTAAAAGAAATACATACCAAAAAGGTCTCTCAAGTAAGCCGTGTATGTACTTACCTGAAAAGAAAAATCAATAAATTAGTAAAATAAAAATATGAGATAAACATAATCCCCTCATGTTTATCTGTCAATGAAACCTCTACTGAGTCGGCGAGATTGTTGCTGAAATTGTTTTTAAACAACAGTGAAGGGAACAATTTCAGCAACAATCTCGCCGACTTAGTAAGTACATATTTTTCTCCTAATTGTCATTTGTTGATATTGTCAATAATTGTTTCCAGCTCCAGACGATGAAGACATAGATCTTCGAAAGCTTGAGCGTTTAAGTTATAAGAGTGTACTTTTGCAATACCTTGCCTTCTACCCAAAGAGATTAAAGGATATCTTCTCTTAACAGTTAAGGCAATTAACTATGAATACTATATATACTATATATATATATATACTATATATATATATATATATATATATATATATATATATATATATAGTATATATATATATACTATATATATATATATATATATATATATAGGTGAAAAATTAAAGCTTCCGCCTTTTGTTGGGTACTTCGACAAAATTTAAGCAAAGAGGACTCTTTATACTTTTTTAATTCTCTCTAGCTTTCAATGGACTTTGCCATCATCATCAGGAGCTGCAATTACAATGTTAACAGTAGCAACAATAGTGTAAAATGAATTTAAATTGACTCAACTTACAGTAGTATGTGAGGATGTTGCTAATTGTTGTTTACGTATAGGATGAGGGAAACGTCCAGTAACATGGTGAGAGCTGGATAGATGGTACAATGGTCAAAATTATATAAAATATGACAAGAACAAGTTAAAAACAGATTAAAAATTATTGAAAAGCATTAAAGCATTACATCGTGAAGCCACTTGATGATTGCACAAAATGGTCGTCATGGAATAATGAGTGAGATGAACCCTTTGACAGAAGGGCTTCATCCTGAAAGATGCGCTCTAGCATCTCATGTTAACACAACATGGCATTCTATGAATTACACAAGTATCAAAGTTCTTGATAAAGAAAAACACCTTTCCAAACGTTTATTCCTGGAAATGTCCCACATTTTCATGAATAACAACTGTATCAACAAAAAGACAGATGTTAGTAACTGAGTGTCATTTACTCATATTTGCTAAACTGCGAAAAATTGGAGAACTTGCATATCTCCCCAAATTTTGACTCTTCACAACCATAAATAGAATCTGAATCTTGGTCGATTCCACCAGTAAATTTCATTCCACTCAAAATATAATGATTCTCTTCTCACGATTTAATAATAATTGTTAATTTAATTTCCCATTAATTAAAATATAGTTTATTCAACTGCCTCTGGTCGGTTTAACAATTTCTTACATAACATTCTGAAAATCACATCATCTGAAGTGATTTGGCAACGTTGGCACACGCCCACAATTCGTTCCATCTTTCTACACAGACATTGACAACCTTCGGCCTTCTGTCAAAGGGTTCATCTCACTTATTATTCCATGACCACCATTTTGTGCAATCATCAAGTGGCTTCACGATGTAATGCTTTAATGTTTTTAAATAATTTTTAATCTGTTTTTAACTTGTTCTTGTCATATTTTATATAATTTTGACCATTGTACAATCTATCCAGCTCTCACCATGTTACTGGATGTTTCCCTCATCCCATACGTAAACAACAATTAGCAACATCCTCACATACTACTGTAAGTTGAGTCAATTTAAATTCATTTTACACTTTTGTTGAAACTGTTATCATTGTAATTGCAGCTCCTGATGATGATGGCGAAGTCCATTGAAAGCTAGAGAGAATTAAAAAAGTATAAAGAGTCCTCTTTGCTTAAATTTTGTCAAAGTACCCAACAAAAGGCGGAACTTTTAATTTTTCACCTAACTGGTGACAATGACCACGTCTCAAGTTATATATATATATATATATATATATATATATATATATATATATATAACAAAAAATAGGAAAATAATGGGCAAAATCCCCAAAAAGAAGGAAATCACACACGAAGTCCGCAACAAGAGCCAACCTACACATTGTAGTATAAAATGGCTAGAAGACCTCGAATTTTCAATGCGACATCTAACCACAACCACGCTCGGGTTTCCTATCCTATTTTCTGCTCGAATCCACTTTTCTTCTTCTTCCGGATTTTGCCCATTATTTTCCTATTTTTTTTTTAATACCTTTCACCGCATGATCATTTTCCGTTTGTATATATATATATATATATATATATATACGCATTTTCACTGGAATCTTGTTTGTTTTTGTCAATGTTGTTGTGTAGATTTTGTAGGAAATAAATGATATGTGAATCAATAAAAAATTGAATAACTCTATTTAAAAATAGAATACACCAATAAGTTGGCATTAGGGTATAATCCATACCAGCCACAGCGGTCCATATCTAACGCTAAAATGAATTTAAATATGGACCTTTGACTGGAGTCATCGTGAAAATAAATTAAATACAATGGACCGCCGCGCGCCGTGGCGTCATAGGCCCGTTGTCAAGCGGTCCCATGGGACCGCCATGACGTTTAGCGTGTTAATCAAATATCCTTTTGATCAGATCAATCGCACAGACCCGACATAAATACCGAAATAAAAAAAAATCAACGATTAGCAGACAAGTAGCTACGACAATAAAAAACAGTATATCATAAATGTATAATTACGCGACATTGAATACCTACATCATGTTTCTTCCTTTGTTGTAACAACAAATCTATGCACGGCTATAACTTTTTATATCCGTCAGTATATTTTTTTATAACAGTAGGCGTTTTCCAGAAGTGGCGCCAAGCACTTAAGTGTTATAGCAACAAAGTTAATTGTACTGTTAAATGAGAATAAGTAATTAAACAAAATATCTCGTCAGTCGCAACAGAAATAGCTAACAATAAGTTGTTCAAAACTAAGGAAAGCTTTTCTCCACATATCGTCCTTCCTCCCTCTGTACAAGGCCGAGAACAAAACTAACCTCGAGAACTGCTCACATGTTTGGTGTGCTGCCGGCCCTGCTACAATGTCCATATTCGATGCTTGGATTAACAAGATATCTCTGGGCTACTTATAGCAGCCGCAGTGCCCCGGAATTTAGGTTTCTGGCTTCTGCCTACGCGGCTGCTACAGTATATAAATAACAAGTAGTCTTGGTTTGTAAATCAAACTCAGCTTTTCCTTTTTAGCTGCTTTTATGTGGAGTAGGGTCACTTACTAAGGAGAGAATATTGTATGATTGAGTTGAGTTGAAGTATTCAGAAAATTTCCTTGTTAAACTACAGCTGCGGCTACCAACTGTTTCGTTCATGAGTGGCCACTTGTCATTGATGTAACATTTTTTTAGTGGGCGCATGGATCGGAAATCGGTCGTAAATAACAATCAAACGATTAATAAGCACAATGTAAGTCCGTTTCGGTTAAAAGGCTTTATCGACGTACAGATGTTACCTACCTAAATTATCTATCAAACACTATTTATCTCCACCTACAATGTTAACCTACGTACAGCGATATCCTACAGGTCTCTGCATTGATCAAGAACTGGTTTTTAATATACACTAGTCACCAAAACTTACAGATCTAAATTGGGAAATCAGCAGCTTCATACTTACAAGAATCTAACACCATAGATAGAACTCCTATACCACATATCATCATACCTGCAAAAGCGACAGTAACTGATGGTCCCTCTGATATGGGTGTCACCAATAATTTGACGACTGTCCTACCAACTAACATATGCGCCCACAAAAAATGTCTTAGAAGAATTCTTTAGAAAGCAAAAAATGCGTCAAGTAGCTAGACTCTACACTTCCCACGCAACACCGTCATCAGTTCACAAAGGGTTCAGCATAAGTTGACCCTTGTCGTTGTCTCAAAGACCAAGCCTATGCCATACTGACGAGTTGTCCAAAAAGCACTAAACAGCTGATCGGCTGGACGAAAACTCCATAGACATTCTTTCCCTGCCCTACCCGAACTACCGTCCATCTGACAACGTCGCATCTCCCCAATGCACGATGCATCACGGTGAAACCAGATAGCAGACGCAGGGACGCATATCGAAAATACGTCTCTAATGTTCTAAATGTCAAGTGGAAATCTATGATACGAGTATGAGAAATATGTCTAATAGGTGCGTAGAACTTCCGAGGTTGGGAGGGAATGAACATACTAACATAAAAAATGAGATAACCCTCAGCTACCCCGTCAACCCAATACTCCCTAATTCTTTAGCCCTAAGATATTTTGCAAAAATGAAGCTTTTGTCATATACCAACCAATATCTCGTTTTCAAAAATTTTCGCCAGTAGCCGTGGGAAGTAAAAAGATGAACGTTTCCTTAACATTTGTCGTCTAGTTTAAAAAGTATCAGTCAGCGACCGAGAGTGGAACGGAAACCGCGCAACAGTGTAGGCGCGTGCTGCGGTGTCGCCCCCTATTAGCAGCCATGTAAATCATTTTTTACGGCTGAAGCATGCATGCGCCTGGAAGAACTGCGTTGGTGTTCATCCACGCACGAAAGGACGAACTTGCTGACCCACGACTTTCTTTAGAAGACACTAATTATTATTCTATTGCAGAGCTCCACAGGCACACATGTCCTCCGACTTGATCTTTTATCGTAGGAAGATTCATGTGAGAGATTATGAGAGAAACCGTTGAAGTTTCCGCAGAAATAACCAAAAATGTTTGATCATATTCTTCAACAGTATAATGCATACATGCGATGCTTTTCAAAAAAAAGTCCCTCCTCGCTTCTAATTTTTTTTAATGGAGCAAACTAGCAAGCTGAAATTCGGGGCGATGATTCGGGAGGCTGATACCGAATATGGTCATCAGAAGATCCTAAAATGTCAAAATGTACTACTTGAGACGAATTGACCTTTTCGGACCCTTTTATAAACATTCACGACTTTCAAATAGCTACTATATGGATATTAATAAATAATATGTTGTCGAATACCAATTGGGATGAACTGCTTTAGCATTGTTCCGATGTCAATGACATGGTTGAACTGTTTACGGTCAAGCTCAAAGATGTAGTTGAAGCATGTGTACCTAAATTTAAAATCAAGCGTGATAATCCCATTTACCTTAACCAAGAAACTATCAGAACTATAGAGAGGAAGAAAACATCACAATAAATTCAAATAGTAAAATGTAACACCTTAGTGTACAACATCAATAGCTGGTTTGAAGAAAATCAGTTACTTCCTAATAGCGAGAAGACCACAGTTATAAGGTTCCATAACATTCAAAAGTCGATACCAGCGATTCAGCTTGTTCTGAACGGTTCAGCACTGCAGAGTGATAAAAGCACTAAGTTTTTAAGGCTCCACTTAGACCAATGTCTCAACTTTAAAGGACATTGCGATTATCTGTCATCAAAAATAAATTCACAAGCATATTTATTCAAGAACCTGAGTTCTGTTTTCACAGAAAATCAGCTATTGATGTTGTATCATGGTCAGGTTGAGTCTCGCATGCTCTTTGCTTTGTGCTTCTGGGGTTCATCGGTGAACGCTTCTAAGGTGTTCCTAAGTCAAAAACGGCTGGTGAGGTGTATGGTGGGAGTAAGCAGCACTTATATACTAAGTGACATATAAATCCGAACACCCAGTTTAAATGGTTTTATTTTAATAAAATTTTGTATAAGTACTTAATGAAGCATAATAAGTAAATGATAAAAATTTCAAAATGATTGCACTGCTTTAAAGCCCTTTGACCTTTAATAATGTGTGGATGCACCCTGATGTGCTACGCATTCTCCAACGCGCCTAGGCATGCTTCTGATCAGGTGGTCAATGTCCTCCTGTGGTATCTCATTCCAGGCAACCACCAACTCCTCTCGAAGTGCTTCTAGAGTCTGAGGAGGACGTTGCAAATTGAGCAATCTCCTACCCATCATATCCCACACGTGCTCAATTGGGGATAAGTCGGGAGATCTTGGTGGCCATGGTAACAATGTGACATCATTATGTTGAAAGAAGTCTATTGTGACTCTTGCAACATGTGGTCGGGCATTATTTTGTTGGAAAGTTGGATCTGCCAGGATGTCAAGATAGGGTAAAAGATGGGGTTCTAGAACTTCGTGGATATAACGCTGGGCGTTCATGTTACCTCTGATGAAGATTAAAGGTGACCTGGAACCATAAGCTATAGCACCCCAAACCTCCAACAGTGTGATGAACATGTCTTTCAACAAAAAACTGTGGATTCCTCCTTTGACCACGTCGTCTTCTAACCCTGGCACGACCATCGTGCATGCCTAAACAAAATCGAGACTCGTCACTAAAGACAATACTGTTCCATTCCTGATCCCAGAGTGACCGTTGTCTGCACCACTGAAGGCGATTACGTCGGTGTTCTCGAGTTAAAGGGAGGACCCAGTGTGGCCGGTATGAAAACAAGCCAAAACTTCTCATTCGTCGGTAAACACTTCGCATGCTAATAGGTCTTCCGTGTTCTGCAAACCATTCATTTGCAATGGACCTGGTAGTGTAGAAACGGTCCCTTAAGGCCAATAATCTTAGGCGGCGATCTTCATGGTCTGTTGTTCTACGGCGGCGTCCAGTGCCCCTTGCTCTTTGCGTACGGCCTTCTCGAAGCCATGCCTGACAACACCTAACCACAGTGTCTACACTTCTTTGCACTCTAACTGCAATTGCCCGAAAAGAAAGTCCAGCTTCCCGAAGTCCCACTATACGGCCCCTATCAAACTCACTAAGTTGACGAAATCGTACAGGTCTCCGTACTCTAGGCATCGTAACCGATCGTAAAGGATGTCAAGAACCAAAATCTGCCAACGTTGATTCTTTACTGCGGCTGAAATATTCATTTTTAGTGCGTTAGTGAATTAAAAAAAAGCAGTATAAAAACCGGAATGTCCAACTGATAAGGCTGAAAATTTTTTTCACTTGTTATTTACAGTAAGATAAATACATTCACCAACTTTTATTAAAATAAAACCATTTAAACTGGGTGTTCGGATTTATATGTCACTTAGTATAGTTGCAGAGAATTATTCAAGAGATTAAAAATAATGACACTGCCTTCGCTTTTTCTCTACAATATGGCTATCTATACTTTTTTAAACAAAGATGATTTCACCTTGAATAGTCATATACATCAAATGGGCACTCGCAGACAAAACGACATCCATATACCTTTTGCGCGTTATAAGTAAGGCAGCAGATCACCATGTATTTTAGGTCCTAAAAATTTTTAACAACCTGCCTGACTCCATAAAAAGGATCACCTCAATAGGCCAATTCAAATATGAGCTGAAAAGCTACTTTATAAGTAACTGTTTTTATGCAATTAGCGACTTTGTCAGTTTTTAAATATCGTTTTTTATCACTAATTTTAACTTGATTGTTGTTGGATGTTATTTGTTTGTTTTTTTATTTATTTACTTTGTACATATTTACTTATTGTATCTTTTTGACGAAACCATGTTCATGCATGTCTGATGGAAAATAAATTTATTATTATTATTATTATAATGACTTAGGAACTTAGGCTGAACATTCAGCCTTGCGGAAAAAATCTAATCAGTTGATAGCCAAAGACTTTCAAAATTCTGTAACAAAGGTAGATAATACAATTCAAGTTTAAGAAGAAATTTTGGAGGTTTATTCCAAAAAGTAAATATTCAAATACAATCACCTCCCGGTAAATAACATACATACAATAACACAAGTGCTAGTGAGCCAATGGAAATCTGTCATTTATTTGGCGAGTACTTCATAGAGTTTTTTTTTTAGGTTTAAAAACAATAAGAGAAAAGAAAGTACTTGAAATTATTGATACTTCGGATATCAACAAATCTGCTGAAATTGCCAATACACCACCAAAATTAATCGAAAAATGTAAACCGAATTTATATGAACCTCTTACTTTAATTTACAACACCTCTTTAGAATATAACACATTCTCCGATGCTTGGAAGAAATCCTCCGTTATACCTACATATTTTGAAAAGTGAAGACAGGTACATGGCAGACAAGCACAGGGCTATACACCCTGTTTCACGAGTATCCGTAGCCATATTTTGTTATTGTTTTTGTGCGCTACAGACTCATTTTGTACTTGCTAAAAGCTCTTTTATTTAGAAAAGTTCATTTGCATACAAAAAACAAAACGCCACAAACAAATTTTTGTTAGATTTACACCCGATTCATTATAGCCAACGTTGCAGACTAACACAAAAATGTCACTTCCTTATTAGCTGTTCACCTCAGTAGACGTCAAAGCGTGTAAGGTACTCGTATAGCAAGCTGGGTCTGTTCGCGAAGATGTTCAAAAAGCTAATTTATAACGAAGCACTTTTTGATATAAAAAATATAATTATTCAGCAACATATAAACGATATCGCACAATGTTTCGGCCATTGCCAGTTTCTTCTTTACGTAGATGACTTAAAGATGTATGGTATAGTTGAAAGCATCCAAGACTGCGTTAAAATACGATCTGATATCGACAAACTCGACGATTAGTGTCAGAGAAATATGACCTGCCACTTAATACTAAAAGATGTTTTGCAATCATATTCACGAAAAAGAGAAACCTGTTCCAGAATCCATATCAGTTAATGTCAATATTAATGCTGTGAGCAATATTCGGGACCTGGGTGATAACACTAGATACGAAATGGAGCTTTAATGATCATATAGATGAAACCATAAATAAAACGAATAAGATGCTTGGCTTTATTGTAACGTGCCAAAATCGCGTAACCTTTTTTACTATTTTGATTACTTAGCGGTAATTTGAATTTCTCTTTATTGATTATAGAGTACGGATTCTTAGGCCAAACCCTTTTTAATGATTTTCTTTTGGCAAATTTCATAGCTTATTGATTGTAGAATTTCACACGTATTATATATTTATTTCTCAGCGATTCAGTCTTGTGTTGAAATCTTTTGAACACTAATATTATAGTTTTATTAACGACTATCTCAGAAATTTCCTCATAACATTTTGTCGGTCCAACGTACTAGCAGTACATGAATATTTGCTTTCCTATCAAGATACCTTCTTTACCTGTGGAGATACCTTCTTTTGAACTGTGATTTACTATCAAGGTACCTTCTTTTAATTTCGTGTACAGACGCGTCCAACGCCATTTTCTTTTTGCTTTGCGTTGTGGTTTTGGTTGTGCGTGGGTCGTTTCGTTGGTAATAATTTCCAGTTTCTGAGACTTTAGATCCCCAAACGCCAAGTTTATGGAGTAGTACCCTTTTATTTTGTACCTTACGTTTAGTTGTGTCGGTTTGGGTGCTACCCCGTCCATTTTCTAATGGGATTTTAACCTTCAGCGGTATATTCTTTTTTGTATACCATCGGACCACGTCCATTATTGCTTACCCTTAGATTTCATTTATAGTGATTTACTAATTCATTAATTAGTCAAAAAAAGGAAACAGTAGTAATATCTCTTTCGCTTGTATTATTCGGAACCCACATAAAGGGAACTGAATCTGTCCAACATGAGTTCTTTTGAATTCTGGCTTATAAGGTGAGTATCATTAGTCATGACCACGATTATAGCTTGCTAATCGAACATTTCAGAACCTAACCTCTGGCTAAGAGATTTATTAGTATTATCTGATTTATATTTTCTTCGCAGAATCTTGAACAATCAAATTGACTGCTTTTACCTTTTATCCTTTTATAATATTCAGTTTTGCAGAACTAACATTGGTTTTAACTCACCACTGGTACGAACGGAAAGAAACCTGAATAACTATGGTAAATTTGCTGATGTTTTGCTTTTGATACGTAAAAGTTTAAATGATTGATAAGAAACAAATGTTTCACGTTACTCGTTGCTGAATTGAATATTTACACCTTTGCATCTTCATATACAGTGAAAGCTCTCCTTGCGGACAGCTCCTATAAGTGGACATCTCTTTTAACCGGACAAAGTTCCTGGAACCGAATTTCAGCCATCAATTTTCAATGTTAAATGCATTCCGATAAACGGACGCTCTTATAAACGGACGCGGACACTAGATTTTCCTGTATGTGATCAAAAAATCTCCCATAAGCGGAGGCGAAACTCTAATACCCGGACGATTTTTTAGTTCCGCTTATTGCAATGCACATATCTACAAACATAAAATTCAGTAATTCCCCAATTTATATTAGGTGATTCCCCATTTACGCATTTCGTTGGGTAGCCTGTATGTAATCTTGTGGCTTGTCTTCAGTTCAGGAAAATTCGTAGTTGATTGAGTTACGTATTTTATTATTGTAACTGTAAAATGGCACCAAAAAAAAGGATGCTCTCGTTAAAGGAAAAGATGGAAGTTGTTAACGTATTCGACAGAGAAAGTGTTTCAGTTCGTCATTTGGCAAAGAGGTTTAATATTGGAAAAACGCAAGCAGCTGAAATTGCCAAAAATAAGGAAGATATCAGGAGTAAATGGCAATCAGGAACCAATATAAATCAAAAGAAGGATTTTTTAAAAAAGGAAGGTTTTGCTATAGACAAAACATGTTTTGAGTGGTTTGTGAAAGCTAGAACATTCCAATCTCAGGGCCGTTAGTGAAATTGAAAGCTAAAGAAATCGCCACTACTTTGGGCTATAATAATTTCAGTGCGTCCGACGGGTGGCTGCAAAAGTGGCGCAAGAGACATAGTGTGAGTTTCAAATGCATATCTGGCGAAGCTGCTGCAGTAGATCAAGTTGATGTGTCTCAATTTTTGGAGAAACTTCCGTCCATGTTGCTTGGCTACAAACCAGAAGATGTGTACAACGCAGATGAGAGTGGACTTTTTTTTGGCGCATTGCCCGACAAAACTCTGTCCTTTAAAGGAGAAACATGTGTGGGTGGAAAGTTGTCTAAAGATAGACTAACCATTTTATTCTGTGCAAATATGGCCGGTGAAAAATGCGATTTGATTGTGATCGGGAAAGCGGCTCGTCCCCGTGCTTTAAAAAACGTTGCTATTAAGGATCTACCAGCGACTTGGAAATCCAACAAAAAGGCATGGATGACCCGAGAAATCATGTCTGAGTGGTTAGTCGAATTCGACCGGAAAATGAGAATCCAAAAAAGGCAAGTTCTTTTATTTTTAGACAATGCATGCTCTCATCCTCGTGATATGAAAATGAAAAATGTGAAAATTATATTTTTACCGCCAAACACAACTTCTGTTTGTCAGCCCATGGATCAAGGTGTCATACAGAACTTTAAATTTTATTATCGGCACTTGATTTTAAAACATATTTTAACAAAAATTGACGATGGTCAAAGCTTATCTGAGCTTACACTCTATCAATGTGTTAGAAGCTTTGTATTTTATAAAAACAGCATGGAATAAAGTAAATTCCTCTACAATTAAAAACTGTTTTGGCAAAGCTGGATTCAGAAAAAGTGAATGTAGCTCAGAATTTGCTGAGCAAAATTATTGCGATGCTGAAGACGATCTGCCCTTAGCGACACTTGCTCAGTTACTGCGACATGCCAAACATTTAGGAGTAGCAGATCCCCAGAAAGTAGATGATTTCCTGGCCATAGACAATAACATAACAACAGAAGAAAATGCCATTGGCAACTTTTCGAATTTGGATGTAGAAAGCCCAGGCCAACTTGAATATGGTAGTCCAAACGACTCAGAAGAAGAAGTGGAACTGGTGGACTCACTAAGCGGTTCAAAAACGATAAATTCATATGGGGAAGCTCTAAATCATATTTCTATATTGAAAAAATTTGCTAAAGATGATTTCACTGCATTTCAACATTTGAAAAATTTAGAAAGTTATTACGAAAATTGTCTCCTTCAGCAAAAGATGGTGAAATTTCGTCAGACAAACATTTTAAACTTTTTTCAACAAGCTAAAGAATAATGTTTTTTTTAAATTCTCGTATCATGTATTGAAGCATTTATGTTTTTGTATGCGTATATGTACATATATTATATAGATATATAGCATAAATACATACTTTAAAAATGTGGCGAGTTTCTGTTTCATTTTTCTCATGATTATAATACCTCATTTCCTCATGATTATATACCCCGTTATTTATACTCTATACTTACATACTCTCTTTTAAACGGACACCTCCCATAAGCGGACAAAAGTTACGGAACCGTGAGTGTCCGCTTATGGGAGCTTTCACTGTTTTTAGATTTTAAACAACACTGCTTACAACTTAGTATGTTTAAGTATACTATGGATGTCTATTTTGGAGATTGTATGTCTCTAATTTGTTAAATAAATGAATAAGCTAAAACATGATACTAAACTCTTGATCTGCAATTATTGACCCAAGAAACCAAATAATTGGTCAAAGTCTCAGGACCAAATGAAATGTAATACTCATATTGGTCAGGACTACGCATTTCAGTATCGTGGATAAAAATGAAGGATGATGGATGGCATAAGAGAACAATTACTATGAAGACGATTGCTAGCATGTGTTTGAGTGTTAAATGAGTGGCAAGAAGAGAAACCGAACAGCGCAAAAGTGGCAGAACTAACGTATCACCACTACCGCTGCCGCTACTGGTAATTAGACTCTCTTCAGATCGACACAACAGATAAGTGCGAATAATAAATACAAGCGGTGTCAGATCTGGCCTGCACGACGGCCACGAACGATTGAAAAACCTAAGATGCATAATTAATTAGTACAGGCATAGTAGATCAACGAAACATGGAATTTTCTTTTGCTATACCCCTGGACGATAATGTCGAATGCTGATAGAACATGGGGGCTCGAGAAAGGCAGTCGTCTGCGTTTATGGCCCAGGAGAAGTCCCCACGACACTTCAAGATTGTTTCACAGCCTCAATTGCTACGCATTCTCCAACGCGCCCTAGGCATGCTTCTGATCAGGTGGTCAATGTCCTCCTGTGGTATCTCATTCCAGGCAACCACCAACTCCTCTCGAAGTGCTTCTAGAGTCTGAGGAGGACGTTGCAAATTGAGCAATCTCCTACCCATCATCTCCCACACGTGCTCAATTGGGGATAAGTCGGGAGATCTTGGTGGCCATGGTAACAATGTGACATCATTATGTTGAAAGAAGTCTATTGTGACTCTTGCAACATGTGGTCGGGCATTATCTTGTTGGAAAGTTGGATCTGCCAGGGTGTCAAGATAGGGTAAAATATTGGGTTCTAGAACTTCGTGGATATAACGCTGCGCGTTCATGTTACCTCTGATGAAGATTAAAGGTGACCTGGAACCATAAGCTATAGCACCCCAAACCATAACTCCAACAGTGTGATGAACATGTCTTTCAACAAAAAACTGTGGATTCCTCCTTTCACCACGTCGCCTTCTAACCCTGGCACGACCATCGTGCATGCGTAAACAAAATCGAGACTCGTCACTAAAGACAATACTGTTCCATTCCTGATCCCAGAGTGATCGTTGTCTGCACCACTCAAGGCGATTACGTCGGTGTTCTCGAGTTAAAGGGAGTACCCAGTGTGGCCGGTATGAAAACAAGCCAAAACTTCTCATTCGTCGGTAAACACTTCGCATGCCAATAGGTCTTCCGTGTTCTGCAAACCATTCATTTGCAATGAACCTGGTAGTGGAGAAACGGTCCCTTAAGGCCAATAATCTTAGGCGGCGATCTTCACGGTCTGTTGTTCTACGGCCGCGTCCAGTGCCCCTTGCTCTTTGCGTACGGCCTTCTCGAAGCCATGCCTGACAACACCTAACCACAGTGTCTACACTTCTTTGCACTCTAACTGCAATTGCCCGAAAAGAAAGTCCAGCTTCCCGAAGTCCCACTATACGGCCCCTATCAAACTCACTAAGTTGACGAAATCGTACAGGTCTCCGTACTCTAGGCATCGTAACCGATCGTAAAGGATGTCAAGAACCAAAATCCGCCAACGTTGATTCTTTACTGCGGCTGAAATATTCATTTTTAGAGCGTTAGTGAAGTAAAAAAAAGCAGTATAAAAACCGGAATATCCAACTGATAAGGCTGAAAATTTTTTCACTTGTTATTTACAGTAAGATAAATGCATTCACCAACTTTTATTAAAATAAAACCATTTAAACTGGGTGTTCGGATTTATATGTCACTTAGTATAGTTAATATAATATGAGAAAATTTTCATGATCCTCTGCATAACTATGGTCCAGATTAAAACCGGATTTCATAGATAAATCGGATGCGTAGATTGCGAACGACGTCAGGAACCGTGGAGAGTCTCAAGCGATGAATTTATCAGTTTGCAATAATACTCCTGAGCTATACAAATTTTTACAATTATTGTAAGCGTGAATGACAATTAGACGTAACTTCAATCAAGATATAAAATAATAAAATGAAATCTCATTAGCGCCGTTTTACGCATCCAGTTGATTCAACAGAACGTGACGACTGCAGATGGATCGTTTTGCCTTCGAGGAATTATAGTGATTGCATTGCGATATGACCATTGTTAATTGTTTTATTTATCCAAGTGCAATGAATAAAACAAAAGATATAATATACTATGCATCTGAACGTACAATAACGTTCCAAAAGTGAATGAACATAGCCAATATCATTTGTTCGGTTCAAAATACGAGGTCTGTAAATTAAGTGATGGGACTTTTTATTATTTCTTCCAAATTACAATTTTATATTTTCATCCTCAAAGTAACTTCCTTCTGAAGCGCGCACAACGCTGAAGACGGTTCTTCCACTCCTCATAGCAATGCGGCGACTCCGATAGTGGAAAAGCCTTCAGGTGGTTGGTTACAGCCGTTTGAATGTTTTCTCTTGAGGTGACTTTTCAACTTCGGGGAGAAAAAAGTCACAAGGACTTATGTCCTCCAAGTTTGGTGGCCAAAAACTCGTTTATTGGCATATCTGAGTGACAAGGAGCATATCGTGGTGCAATCAGTTGTTCTTGATCTGATAAACGGTGGTGTGAGTAAAATTTAATTCTTTCTCAATCATTCGGACTGTCAACCGATTATCTGAACGCACAAGATCCCTGATTCTGTCGATGTTTTCACCGTTTCTTGAAGATGAAGGCCTTCCGCTTCCTGGTTCATCTTCAAACGACTCTTCCCTTCTGAAAACCACAAAAAACCTGGGCTTTTGATAAAACCGTTGCTTGAAATTGATGTCACTCATTTTTCGATCACAATGGGAAAAACAAATAAAATCGCTACGGATAACCAAAATGACTTGGGCGAGTTCAAACTTGTACTGAAGGCGAATCACATGTTCCTCTGTCTCCCCTCCAAGCCCAGCGCCTCCAGCGTTGCCAGAACGAACGCTACGTTGCCGGTCTCATCACTTAATTTACAGACCTCGTAGTGCTGTAAAGCTTGCTTATGCCCAGTCGCACTGCCTTTCACACGTATACCACTTATCAAAGTGATCCAAATTGAGTTTTTGTTGCAGAACTCCATTTTGGTAAAAACTTAGCTAAGATAACGGTTACTCCTGACAATAGTACATGTTTTCAGGGAAATTTCGTCTGTAGCCAGTTGATTGAACTTTCTGTTTCCTTTCACACCAAAATTATACAAATAAATATACAACTAAAAATACAAACCCGGTGATATAATCACACGTATTTCTATTTCGATTTATTGAAAGTATTTTCTTCTCTGTACCTATCACTATTGTATTTGCTGCAGTAAACATAATATCAATCAACATGTACTTCCTCTGGGTCGTTCTCATCAGTTTGAAAACATTCTGAAGTATTCATATCCCTAAAAACTTGCTTATTGTTTCTGATGAGTAGCTACAAAATATTATCACCGCACGAGCTCTTTAGAACTTAATTGAGAACATTGCAGAAGTTTCTATAACCGCAGTTTTTAATAAACGTAGAGAGAAAAAATAAATAAAAGTGAACAATCAAGCATTTAATAATCATATCTTATATGATTTTTTGTAAAAGTTGCTAATAATGTTTTGGTTAATAAAATACCCAATTAAAATTATATTTTACCTGTTCATCAGGGTTTTTATAAAAGGGAAGAGATGGCTTCCAATAAAATCGGCTGAGAAATTGCTACAATTCAGCTACAGAACAAAGCTGGAGGAGTGGGAATGGTGGTTTTCCACTAAAATGAATCAGATATTGAACAAACTTCTTCAGGACAAGCATTAAAGGACGTTAAAATTCCATTACAAAATGGTCGGATAGTACCCTAACCAACACAACTAAACGTAAGGTACAAAATAAAAGGGTACTACTCCATAAACTGGTGTTTGGGGCGTTAGTATCCCAAAATCTGGAATTTAACGAAGAAACGGCCGCACACAACCAAAATCACAGCGGAAAAGCAACAGTAAAATGGCGCTGGACGCGTCGGTACGCAATTAATGAAGGTATCTTGATAGGAAAGTAAACATAAAAAGAAGGTTAAAATGGATGGCCTTGAAGAAGGTATCTTGATAGAACCAAATGTCCCTATACTACAAGTACGTGTAAAGTCACAAGGTGGCGCGCTGGTTGTCAATGGGCAGATTGTAGGCAGAAACAAATCTGTCTACGAGGGACCAACAATATTTTATGAGGAAATTTCTCAGATAGAAGAAAGATTTCAATACAATATTGAGTCGCTGAGGATCACAGATGAAATACGTGTGAAATTCTACAATCAATAAACTATGAAATTTGACAAAAGAAAATCCTTAAAAAGGGTTTGGTCTAGGATTGGGCACTCCTCTATAATCAATAAGGAGAAATTCAAATTACTCATAAGTGATCAAAACAGTAAAAAGAACAGCGCGTATTCAGACTGTGAATAAAATTCCCACAAACAAGTCTTTGCCTAAGGTAAGAGTGAACAGAGATTTTTAATATTTTGATGACAAATGTGACAAAGTTGTATTTGAACATATCGGATATTTTTAACCACTTCATGGAAGCCATTGAGTAGGAAACGTGACCGTACGTTCTTAAATTGTTTATATAGTGGGAGCATGTATTTTTTTACCAAAAGCTTGATGAACGGTGGTTGTCAGTCTGTAGTTTTATTAATTTTTGAAATATTTCTATGTTGTTTCCGACAAAAATTAAAATAAAGCAGGAAAATTTCTTTTTCATAAGATTTCATGAAAATGTTGTATGAATGATCTCAGGGATGAAAAGGCAAATTTTGTTCAAACTGCGCTTAAACATATGTTAATACAATGTTTTCAACATATAAAAATTCCAGACATTTTTCTAATAAATTGTCACCAAACGGTAGTACCACCTTAAATTACTATGAATCTAGAACAATAAAACTTATGGTACTGAAGTTTTTTTTAATTTCAACCAATCTAAAACGCTCTGTTGCATCACTTTTCGGAGAAACCCAAATGTTATCTAGATGTCATATCACTTATATTTAATTCTCGCCAGTTTTTAACAGCCTGTTTCTCACAGGTGTGGAATACAGTCGTGGCATTTAAACATTGTTTGAAGATCTTTACTCCAGATAGTCTACCTCAGAAATGCCTACTTGCCCATTTGAGAAATAAAACTTTGTCGGCTTTTATTTTAAGTTTATGCAAGAGTCATTGTTGGACTGAGGTGTTCATAGCAACACATCAAGATCTAGGATAAGGCGCTTAAAACACATCAAATACACAAAAATGTTTCATACAAAAAAATGTACATTCTGTAACTAACAGCATAATATATTTATGCGTCAAGCAAACAGGATATAATCACGATCTTTGAAAAACCACTGGATGTTTTACGATTAGCAGTAAAATTTCTTCAACGATCATAGTGGCTAAGAACAGAGATATAAATATGTTTACAGCTTCGCTAATAATGCCATTTAAGGCTTACACTTCAGTTATTACTTATGACGATTTCGAACATTACGCGGTTCTCGACTCTTATCTAACACCTATTCAGATGTCTTAAGTAGACACCAATTAATTTTGAAAAGCTTTTATGGCTTTATAATAATCACCGCTATTTACGAATAAGATTTTCAATGGCTACGTCTTTGATGGTCATTGCTTGGTCTTAGCTGGCTTATCTCTTATCTCCGGCAATACACGTCAAGTGTTAATACCCTCAAGTACTTGCTATCTGTAGATTGTTGCCGTTTGAATACACTTGATTTGTTTGAAGAATAGATAGATAATGATCAGCATAACTTCAAACCTTAATTTAAAGCTGCTTGTGGTAACAGTTTTTCAATGACATTAGCCACAGCCCTATAAACACTTCCATAAAGCTTCTTCTTCCTCCTCTGAAAGTCAACATTCCTATAAAATTGTTCTATTAGCATTTGTAGGACCTGGAAAAACTTTATTCCCGTCCAATGACGTACAGTAATGGACAAAAGTATATAGAAAAATATGAATATTTATACTCTAGGCGCTGAAGAAAGAAACTAAACCCAAACAAATACACGCATATTGCTCGTGAGTGAGTGTTTAGGCGCAGGAGACATTACAGGACCGCATCAAGATATTATGGGTAGTCATCAAAAATGTCATACAAGATAATTATTATCTTTTACAGTAAATTTCAGTTAGAGATTCACAAATGAGTTAACTACACTTTTTAGTTATTAGTAAGTAAGCTGCGCGCACTCATTCAGAAGAGGAACTTGAATCTTCTGAATCGTTTAAATGAATTATTAGAGGTTCAATTTGGGTATCGATGACATTGTCCAAATCCCACATTTTGACCTCAACCTTCTCCCGAACGTGGCGGATACAGTTTTTCCATTCCTCTGCCGTAACTCTATTGACTTGATTTTTAACATCAGAAAATTTATAAGTATTATTATTCGACGCCACGTATTGCTTTATGTTGGCCCAAATCAGCTCAATAGGGTTCAGCTCACAATGGTAGGGTGGCAGTCTCAAGACAGTTTTATTTTGTTTTTTGGCCATTTCGTCGATCATTTTAAAATCGTATTTGTATTTATGTCTATTGACTATACTTATCAATTCACCCTTGACCATTGTTTCATCAAAATCGATCTGTTTTGAGGCCAGCCATTGTTGTATGTTTGCTTTTTTAGTTGCCATTGTGGGAATTTTTTCTATTTTTCTAGAATGGTACGGGGCATTATCCAGTACAATAACAGCGTTATTCTCCAGCTTTAGTAACATTTTGGAGAACCAATTTTCAAAGGAATTGCCGTCCATCTCCTCATGATAGTCCCCTGTCTTTTTTGATTCAAAGGCCCACAGTGCTTCGGGAACAAAGCCGTCTTCACTACCTACGTGACAAATGATCAGCCGTTTGCCTTTTCCTGGAAATAAATTATTCCTTACACTATGGATTGATTAAATTTGAAGGAATGAGGCAATTGAGTTCATTTAGCTGAATTTAAGAGTCACGGAATGCTGATCAAAAACTGAAAAACGTAGAAAATTGAAGTTTGCAACTTCTCAAAACCCATTTAAAGCAAATTGACTGCACCCAAAAATGATAATAAATTTCAAAATAACGCTTAAAAGAGGGTCGAAGTTTTTTTCCTAATGACTACACTGCGAATGCACCATTTTTGGAGAATATCACACATTATCTGCTATCACAGCATATTATTTGCCCGAATTTATCAAAATTAAATTGCCGGATAGATGAAGGAGCTTACCTGCAGGATTTTTCAATCCAGCCGAAAGACCGTCTAGAAAAGCCTGCCTTGATGATGTTACTGATTTGTCGACCCAAACTTTCGCTTGAGTATGTCCAGCATTCACCCACGTTTCGTCCAAATAGTAAATTTTTCTTTTTTCATCGCGAAACTTCCGAATCTTCTTAAGGTATTCCCTTCTCCACACAACAATTTCTTCTTTCTCTATTAACATACTGTTTCTTCCCCGTTTCAAGAATCGAAAATTAAGTTCCTTCAAAAGTTTTCGGAATGTGGTTCTTTTAAATGATGGAAGATCCTCATCAGCATTAACTAATCTTAATATCTTTTCTACTGTAGGTATCTCATTTCGGAAGAAAAAATTATGCACTTTCCTCCTGATGGCAGTTCTGTCAAAGTCATCTACTCCGTCCGTTATCCTTTTTCTTGCAGGATACGGTTTTGGCTCAGAAAGTGAGTGAGTGCTCCTATATTCCTTAATGATCCTATAAACACTGGACCGACATACTCCAGAAATATGTGCTACCTTACATATAACTTCGTCCACGACCAAATCGGGTTTTTCTTGAATTTGGTTTTTGTATATATTTAATATTATTTGTTTTTCATTTGCACTTAAATGTAGCTTCTTAGCCCTTTTTTTGGGTGGGGTTGCGCTGATGTCAACCACTTCGTCGGCTGTATCTGTGTCAGACATCGTATCTTAGGCAATATATAAACAAAACGTTCCACTCGCGAAAAACGAGTATACGCTACTGAATGCGTAATGCGTATGCAATGCAATCCTGTGCGTGAATTAACTGTTAGATGCCTGTCGTGTCATCTACAATCACGTTTACAAGTCCAAACCTGTGCAGATTCGTAGAGCGCCGACGACTGCTAGTGACCTTGAATTTGTCTGTAGATCGATGTTACTCCAGTCAATTTAGGTTCAAAGTGGATGTTTTCTAAACCAATTTGTTGTTCCTACATCAAAAATATATCGATGATGTTTTGTACTGGGAGCTCATGAAAGATCAAGGTAACTTATTTTAACAGTCATCCTTTTTCTAGTCTCGAGATGACACGAAAAAGGGTCTGTGGATTCACTAGAAATACACTGCCGAGGATGTTTAGACCTAAAGTGACTGGAGTATATCCGTGGATGCTTTCGAGGGATCTGTTCACGTGCTGATCACTGTTTACGTTTAATGTCTTTCTTCAGCGCCCAGAGTTTAGCTAAATACCTTTAGAAAACGAATTCATACTTCATTGCTCCATAAACAAATGCGTTATTAGTAGAAAAACTAAATTCCTTGTTTTTACATTATCTGCAATGAAAACAATACAAGTCTGAACATAAGCACTTTTTTATTACTGACAAAAATATGTAGACAAATTCTTTTCATTAGTTTAGTACAGTTTCGTGTCAGAAGAGGATTAGTTTGTGTTCATCAAGTATTGTGGAATAAGTTGAGTGATTTTAAGACCATGCCGCCAAAATTAAGCTGTGTCAAAGTCTAGTTGTTCCTAAAATGTTATATCGTTTATCCATCTATTACCATTATCTGACGTCTATTAACGCAAAACGTTTGCAGATAATGCAGAATACCTGTGAAAGGTTTATCGAATACCTAAGAAAATTCGATCATGTATTACATTTGTATCGCACTCTGGCATGCCTAAACGTTCAAAACCTTTTAAAATACTCCATTCTAAGCTTTACTCACAGGATCGTGCTAACATCATCCCCTCAATACCTCAGTTGTAAACTTGTTCCAAAGGCGTCTGTCTCTTCAGACTATCTTTCACTTACAGTGCAATTTTACCTTACAACAGCGTAGGCCAGGATATAAAGACTATCCCGTCTTCCCGGGGCTTCAAAAGACAGTTAAAAAGATATTTACAAGAATTGCAGAACAACCGCTAGCTTAAAAAGTTCTTTCGTTTTCATACTATCTATTCTTGATCCGAGTTATTTTTCAGTTTCTTCATAAACTATTATCTTTTCTTTTTATAACTGGGCCGGCATTACTCATTTTATTGTATTTTGACTTAATCCATGTATTTTCACTTTTTTGTTTCTGTAGAATTCTTTTTTTCAAGTTACCCTTGTACGGGATTAGATGGTGTAATACGAGGGATGTCTATTAAGTTTTGCATATAGAAACATAGTAGGCCGCGCGGATCGAACGTCAGTACTGAATCTTAACCTCACTCTTTAGTAAACTTAAGTTCAAAGTTTCACAACAATACGTGCAGTGTTCTCACTACAGTGAATTTTTAAGTGTCACCAAGTCATTAGAAAAATGGAACTCGACCGAGAACATTTTCGCGCCATAATTTATTAAAACTTTCAGAGACAATTATCCCAACCAGAATGCCTTGCTGACTTTTCGTTAGTATGAAGAATTCAAATTCAATTCTGGAAACTCAAAAAATGTGTACAGCATTGTTAGTGGTGATGAATCGTGGATTTACTGTTATGAACCAGAATTTAAATGACAGTCGGCTGATGGGGTGTTCCAAGGTGAAGAAAAGCCAACAAAAGTCATCCGTTCTCGAAGTGTTTCGAAAAAGGTGGTCGCGACATTTGTGTCAAAAGCAAAATTGCAACAATTCCTCTTAATGAGCAAAGAACTGTTACTGCGGATTGTTATACCACCATTTGTTTGCCAAAAGTCATCACCGAGCTTCGAAAAATCAACCCCGAAAGAAGAATCATCCTCCACCAAGACAATGCATGCTCGCACACAGCCCAAAAAACAAGGCAGTATTTAACGAAAGAAAATGTGGAATTATTGGACCATCCTCCATATAGTCCCGATCTAAGTCCTAACGATTTCTGACTTTCCCGAAAATTAAAAACAGACTGCGTGGTCAAAGGTTCCAGTCTCCAGAAGAAGCAGTTGCCGCATTCAAAAATGTCGTTTTGGATCTGCTAGCAAACGAGTGGAATAAGTGCTTCGAAAATTGGTTCGAGCGCATGCAGATGTGTATTAATCTTCGTGGAGAATACTTCGGAAAAACAATAAAGTCATTTAAAACTACCTACCGTGTTGTTCTATTTACTTAAAAGACATCCCTCGTAGCAGGTGCTAAATCTTCCCCCATGTAATGCACCATGTTTTGGTCAATAAAGACGATGATTATCATTATATTTCTTAGCCATAATAATGTCGATGATTTCGAAGAGTTCAAGCTCCACTGTACCAGCTCGTCACAGATTTTCTTCATTCCTCATATGATCAACCCATTTATTCGATATCAATTTTCGAAACTTCAAGAGAAAGTTGTTCAAAAAGTGGAATAATTTGATCTCAAAAATTCAAACGTATAATTCCGTAAAGATAAGCCTAAGCATGATGTAAAGTTTGGATCAAACGAATCTTTAAAAAATGGAAACAAGCCTTCTATTTCAGCTATTGAAAATGCAATCTTGTTTAGGTACAGAATATACCGCTCATGTGAGCATCTCGAGGAGACGGTTCACTTATGGCACCTATGATCGACCGTATGCGATAAACTAACAAGATATCATTTGAGTTAAATTCCCAATGTCTCCTAGGACGATAATTAACATAGCTGTCAATTCCGAGCATATCCTCGATCTCCGTGAAAACCAAAAAGGAGATGGAGGTGAAAAAGCGGCACCTGACGCATCCTAAAGTGGTATAAGTGGGCGGCGGGCTCTCACTAACAAGCTCCGCGTAAACACGACACACTCGAGAACAAAATTAAATGAGGTGATCTAAGATAACGCAACAGCGGTCCACACCATGCCACGGTCGCGTCTCCACTTGTTAGTGTCTCTCCTGCGATTTTAGGACCATGTTGCCAAGTTAACAAATTGAAACCCCGTATTAGCCCAAAGGCGGATCCTTGTAGGACTACTATAGTCTAGCTCTATACCATGCTAGGATCGGATCTCTGCTTATTAGTATCCATTGAGACGTTAAAATCATGTTGCCAAGTTAAGAAATTGGAACCCGGTTTGGCTCAAAGGCAGATCCTTGTTGGACTATCGTGATCTTTGATAACGCCGCAAAGCTGTATAACATGCTAGGGTAGCATCTCCGCTTGATGGTGTCCCTTGTGACTTTAGAACCATGTTGCCAAGCTAAGAAATTGGAACCCGGTTTTGGCCCCGAGACAGATCCTTGTGGAAGATAACGCCGCTAAGATCCATGTCATGCTCATAGTCACCTATCGGCTTGTTAGTGTTTCCTGTCATTTTCGGGCAACGTTGCTAAGTCAACAAATTGAAACCTCGTATTGGTCCAAAGGAGGATCCTTGTAGGACTACGACAGTGGTCTATGATAACACCACAAGGTCCATACCATGCTAGGGTCGTATCTCCGCTTATTATGTCCCTTGTGATTTTAGAACCATGTTTCCTAGTTAAGAAATTGGAACCCGGTTTTGGCCCCAATGTGGAACACCTATACAAATAACCTGCTATTGGCAGAATTAGAATGGTTTTGGAACAGTTTCCTATATGAACCGAATAAAGCTAATAATGGCTCAAAAGGAGATCTAATCAGATAGCGCAGCAGCGGTTTATGCTCTGGTAAGTTGAAAAGATAACATCAATGATCGAAGATTCCTTATAGAACCCCCACCACACTGGCTTCTAAAACTTATCAAGTCCTTTCTCGAAGGAAGGAAATTTCGAATCAAAATTAACAATGTACTGTCAACAACACGGCCTATAAGGGCCGGAGTTCCTCAGGGTTCCGTCCTTGGATCAATCCATTATTCTACGTTTATTAACGACGTCCCTAACCGCCAGCAACTATGAAGTCTATCTTTTCGCTGATGACACTGTATTAGTAGCCCAGTCCTGTTCTGGTAATCTGGTCCATGACTGAAGAAGTGTTAGAGTGGGCAGATCGGTGGCTGATCAAAATTAGCCATTCAAAATCGCAGGCCATCTACTGTGGATGGGACTCTGATACCGTTGGAAAATTCCGTCAGATACCTTGACAAGGGTATGATTTGGCAGAAACACACAGAAACGCTTAAAACTAAATTACAAATTTCTAAACTTAAGAATTAAGTTTGATTAACAAAAAAAGGCTTTACAAAATGATAGTCAGGCCCACCATTATGTACGCATGTGCACCTTGGTGCTTTCTAGCGAAGACCCACATGTGAGCTCTGCAGGCCCTGCAAAATAGTAGCTTTCGAACCATGACCAACTCCCCTCAAACGAGACCCTACACAAAGATCTCGACATCCCTTATTTAGAGGATTACATTAAACATCAGACGCAGCGACGTTATGAATAAGCAGAATCGCATTGTAACCCTTTGTTGCGTGAGCCGGTAGACTATACAGTGGAGCATTCAAGGCCGCGGCTCGTAGTTTGAACAAAATTCAATAGCACAATTACGTATAATATAAAACAACATTTTAACGAAACTGCAACCAAATTCTTTTTCTGCATTCAAAATCATTACAGTGATTTTCAACAACGCTCAGACGTTTTTTCTGACAATTGTATTTCATACTCCTTGCTCTCCATCTTTTTTCTTCTTTTCTTTCATGTCACAAACCGACTGACATACTTTAACACAAAGTCAAAAGGTCCTACTTATCGTCTTCGCAGACAATGAGGAATGGTTTCTCTCACCACAGATTATGGATAGGGAGAGAAGTGACAGTCGGAAAACTGCAGCCACACACAAAGAACGGCTGTGAGGGCGTTGGACAAAATCAAATAAGGAAACAAGTTGGAAGCGGTAAAATAGTTTGACAAAAAAATGGTGAAGATAGGTGAAAGGCGGATCTACAACATACCAAAAAATGACCCTGGTAAAAGTTTTACTCTAATTGAGATACTTATTATTTTTTTTGTCTTTTCCGGAAATTTTCCTCGTTTAATCTATATTTTGATGCTGTGTCTAGAAATAACATTTTTCAAGAACGGTAGTACCATTTTACCTTTCTGAAGTCCTGATTAAGCAGGTAATTTATCGCAGTACTTTGCAGTAGCAGTCTAGTACATAGTTTTCTAAAATAAAAATTACGAATAAGAAATTGGATCTTCAAGTTCACCTACTTGTATTTATCGAAAATGATATTATAAATGGCAGACCAACTATCTGATAATATTTTGCAAAAATAAACAAACAGATATCTTGTTATTGATAGACACAGCAACAAAAGATAGATTTAGGCCCAATTACAGCAACAACAGTCCGTTATTCTCCACCTATAGGGTAACAGCCCGTCAAATACAGCGAATGAGCTTCAAGTTCCAATCAACAAATTTTAGCAACCAATAGCTATGAAATGTTGAAAACAAAATACTGTCAAAGTATGAGATGACATCTTGTCATTGAAACATCATCAGCTTATTGAATATTAAGAAATTACATATAATTCAGTCAAAATTTAAACAAATGTTTGATTTTTGATTAAAATTCATGATTTAATTACTATTGTTGATTTTTTATTCATGTCTATATTATTTTCTTCAATTGATATGCGATTTTACTGATTCAAGATCATCTACTGGGTGTTTTTTCCTATAAACCTCTTGCAGATAGCCATTAAGCACCTACTTGATGACTGGCTCTACCAAAAAGTGCATAGATATTGCTCGTTTCCAAACATTCATTCATTTACTTGCCGTTCATCAGAACCATTATGGCACCTTAGATTGATATTCCCACAAAACCATTCTGTTTTTTTAATATCCATACATCCATAAAGTTGAATATTTTTCGTTGTTCAGGAACTTAACAAACATCCACACTATATTCACAGCGATTAAGAAATACCCAAATATATGTCATAGAGCCACCAGCAAACCTAAAACCTGCAGAAAAATTTTTCTTTTTTCACTGAGTACATATTCTGGGTTATATTTATATTAGACGTTATTTGAATCACAAAACATATACACTGAAAACAGCTGATTATCTCCTGATATTTTAAAACTAACCATATCGACAAGTGGCACATAATTCTGTGGGATCCGTCACCACTTCGTCCCAGTGGAGCAAACTCTGCCAACTGTCGAAATAAACTTTATTAATTCCAAGTCTTATTTTTGTTTTACTGTGCCTGCTTAGATATTCAAATACGGCCAGGAATTATTAGCGCCTGGCTATTGTAGGCCTTCAATAACTCTTTATTTTAGATCTCTCCTTATTTTGTTTTTTCCACGCATTCATGATAGAAAGAAAAATATTTTATCGAATATCGATACCGTATACCGTGCAGCAGGCACGCCCATCACTACTTTGACAGATTGCAGAATGATGTCAAGGTGACAATCGTTATGTGGCACTTGTTTTTGTTTTTGTCTGAAATAGGTAAGTAGGCTTTGTGTATTCATTTTCATTTTTATAGCGTTTCCAGAATTTCATATTTCGAAACGATGTCAAGGGCCGGCAGGGGAAAATCTTTCTCTGAGAACTTAAAATCATTAAACGCGATGTTTTCAGTCTATTTTATTCTATCCCTTGGGGAAGTACAGAATGAAGAAAAGACTACAGTGCTCAGTGGCCACTCAGTGGCTCAGTGCTCGTTGTAATGATAATATTCAAATACTACTAAACACCTAAATAGCTTTCTGGCCTTTCAAATTCGAAGCTACCAGTCCTCGCTTAGAGATGGTAGCACAGTTAAGGATAAACTCGGGGTATACGGTTACGGATGTTTTTGATTCCTCTCGATATCGATATCGTCATGAAACCATCGATGCGTAAAGATCGATGTTCTACGTCCGATGTATCGATGTTTTCGATACATCAATGTATCGTCTATCGTCGCCATCCCTATATTGTATCCCCACCAGTCACCAGTGAAAAACCTTAACCACCAATATTTTATCACTATTTATAATTCTTTTTAGCTCTTATTTTTCAGTAATTACTAATAATTTTAGGTCTATGTCTACAGTAACTGCATTATGCACCTCGGAGATGTAGGGATTGACATGTTTTACACACATCGGTGTTTTAGGATGGGGACGACCAGACTGTTTTGATTGCTTTGAAGAAATTCATTAACCCATGAATTTATAACAGATGATTACTATTATGATGTAAAGAGAGATGAGGAATTGGTTGGAATACATTTTATATTCTATTATTTCTCCCATTCCCATTCGCTGAGGGGATAACGGATGGTCAAATGTACACCTATAACATAAATCAAAATACATGAAAGTTGTCCTGTTTTCTCTGTACAAAAGCATCATGTTGGAATCAAAAAGTGGTGTTGTTTATAATACAGTCGAGTTTTCACGATTTTATTCAACATTTTAATAGAAATCACTGATATTCTGAGACCTTTGACAGCTTCCGTCAAATTGCATTTCGATAAGGTATTTTCCTATTGGTCCATAATATTAGTGTTGGTGAAATCAGCCTTAAAAGAGGATTTTTTTTGAAAAAATTAATATATCATTTTTGGGTATGTTGTAGATCTGCCCTTAGCCTATAATCTTTATTTTTTTTTTTGTCGTACTATTTCCGGACACCCTATACAGGAACATAGTTCTATAGGAGATTATATGAAGTGAGGCAAAATAAGCTAATATTGTATTGAAAACGATGGACGCAAGTTAAGAAGAAACGAAAATTGTATGAAGCATCCCATAATCCATACAACCCACAAACGGGCCACAGGAACCATCAAAAATCGATTTCTCAAAAAATTCCTCCGCACTTATCTGTGGATATTCGGAAACCATTAGCCTTCTAATAGACCTTATCATTTTATTATGGTATGCGCTATCCGCCCACAACATTTCAGGACCTGCCGCATGCCGCAGATCAAATTTACATATAAATTGATCAGAAAAATCATTATAAGGTTTTTAATGGCATATTTGCGTCTACTGGATGCATGGGCGTATCACTGTAACTGTTTTTCTTATCACTATGTAGGAAAATTATCGTTTAGTCTAAAACAATTAAAAATTATTTTTCGACAGACCAGGAAACTGGTGACGGAAAAAAATGACGTTGCAGGATTTCCAGTTTCAGTACACCGCATTTGATTAAAAAATTGAACTGTAATTAGTCTGTTATGTATACAGAAAAATCCATATACCACTGACGTCATAATGTGTACGAGAGAGAAGCGCGAAAAGCGTACAATAGGTATGTTAGAAAGAGATAGAAGCACCACGTTGCCTAGCAACCCGAGTGATAAGACCACGGACGCAAATCCTTTTAATTTACTTCCTGCCTTTATTTGTAGAGGGATTTCAAAATAAATTGCACATTAACATTGTCACTTTCTGTCCTCTACAAGAAGGCATAATTAGAACTCCAATATGACGTTTCGTCTCTTGTCCTTCAGCATCAACTTTATTTTTTCATATAGACGCCATATTGGATTGTTGCACAGATGAATAGAGTCATAATTCTGATTCCAAAAATGTTTAATACGCCATTACATTGACTTCATATCAAACCTTAGTTATTTCAAAAAAGCAGAATTTCCTAGGTAGACCTTGAAATTATCAGTCGAATCATCAATTCAGTAACTTCAAAATCCTAGAATATTCTCGTACAGCTGTTACACCACATTTCGTCAAATGTCGACACGTACGATCATCTATCTAAAACTAATTATACGTCTTACTTTAATGGTCTTTTGTAAATTGAACTTTTTATAGGCATATAATTATAGTATATTCGCTTGGGTCTAATTACAAATATCCAGTTAGGTCCGCTTGTCCAAAAAGGAAACAGAACATTTTGTGGGTGTACTTACAGTTAGGATTCGGCAACGGGCATCTCAGTAGAGGAGGTGTATGGACATATGGACATAATTTACGTAAAAGACACGACCGACGGGCGCGTGCTCATGTTATCTTATGCAGAGGTTCTCCAATTTTCCATAAAACGTTAATTTTTATTCAAATAGGAATCGCAGCGGCGTATCTGAAATGTCTTTATCTACAATTGCCTAAAGAGTACTTGGGAGCAGTCCGCAAAGAACAACATGTACAGATACAGAGGCAAATTAGCGGTTTTTCGGCGACCAATAGGCAAATTCTTGAGAACGATAGAATAGAACAAATAATAGAAAGTCGCAATTTTTTACTTTATCAAATAAGTTTGTTTGTTTCGGCAAAATAATGTAACGCCCTCATAACTAGAACTTGGAGTAACAGTGAGACGCCCTCGTACATCGACGTAGGCAACCAGAATTACGCCGCCTATGCAGAAGATTCCACCGCCATCGAGAAACATCGAACGCCATCTAGCAAGTTTTGATGAACGCTCGAGTTTCGCTTAGAAGGCTTCTGGAATTCGTCGATTCGTAAATAAATACGGGCGCCGAGAGCGGACAATCAGAGTCGATAATGAGTCAGCAGCGCGAGACGCGTTAGTACAGTCGTTATAGTCATTGAGTTGAAATGAATTACTTGCAAGTTTTGTGAAAAATTAGTGCGAGATTAATCAACTAAATCGTAAAAAAACGGTGCATCGGTTACAATAATAAATGTTCCTAGGTTTTTCACGTCAATAATTGTTTCATCACATTTTCCCTTCATTTTAAGGTGTGCGGCACATGGACGACGTCGAGACTCCCGTACTTTTTCTCCAACTATTTATCAAGAGAATGGCCTAGAGAGCGGCTTTTCTATCAAGGAAACGTTCAAGAACTAACCTTCAAAAAGTATAGCTGCAAAAAGCCGCCTACCAGCCTCTTTTGCGCCTCTAAACATGCCAAAGTCTGTCCTCCCAGCGAAGTTAAGAATAGCCTTGCAACCCATCTGTTTAACATTCGATGGATCCATAGATATAGGGAACAGGAGCCTGACAACCAGACCACCTTTTGCCCTTTTTGCCGACCCGGTGGTAGTAATGCTCTACTCCATATTGTTTTACGCGAACCTTCCTGATCTTCTGATGAAGGTTAGGATGCCGGACCACTCCGCTGAGTATGCAACTTCACTATCATACTCCATGGCTCCGAATATCTCAGCACTTAGAAGGCAATATGCGGAGCAAAGGCCAGGAAGTGAAACGCTGTGTCGTATTCCTCCCAGCAGATGAGGCAGATATAATATCTTTTCGCCCTTAAAAATCGAAGATAAAAACCCTCCTCCAACAGATTCAGCGATTCTGTACCTTTGTCCAGTAACCAGCGCGTTCGACGTTTGTCGGAACAAGCTATGAATCTCTTGCCTGCAGTCATATCTCTCTCTCCACACTTTTCCCAGGTCCCTATACGCCCATTCATTAAGGGGGACGTTGACCACCGCTTGCTTATATCTAATCTAGGCTCGGGCCCGATTCTGGAGTCCCTGGCGCTCAGGCTAGCCAGATAATCTGCTCTTCCATTATCCGGTACTCCACTGTATCCAGATACCCAAAGCAGGACCTCCTCCAGAGGCGTCAGACGTTGCTTTAGAGATGGATCTTGCGACTCCTATATACACTTTCTAAAGCATTTTGTCCAGCTTTGATCCTTTAATCATACTTCATAGCCTTGACACAAGGGCTTGCATGCGGCTTTCCGCTGTTGGATTTGTGGTTCCTGCTATGTGAAACCGTCGTCTTACCAGGCCTTCTCAGTGACAGGAGATGCACCGAGGTTTCATCTTGCTTTCTGCTCGACCCAAGAGCCTTATACATGTATGTCGTTTTAGAGGACGGTGTCCTGTCAGGAAACCCACTATGGCCCTTCTGGACTTCCTATCAAATCTGAGTAGGTCCTCCGTAAATACAAGCTTTCGTTCTTTGATGAACTATTTTGTATTCCTAACTGACTGCTCTACCATCCTATAGACTTGTTCGTGGTCCAATATCTTATGAAATCTTTGGTTCGTGTTCTCGACACGACACAGAAAAGTTCTAAAATAAGGCGATTTGCCGGACCCTGTCGGGCTAGCTCATCCGTCTTTTCATTTCCCTGGTGCCCTTCATGCCCTAATTCCTAGAGCAATGTTACCTTGTTTCGGTTTCCCAGCTCTTCGAGAGTGTTCACACAATCCCATACTAGTTTAGACGATGTTCATCAGATAGCTGAGGATCGCTCCGTTTGATCTTCAATTTTTTATTCGATTAAAGTATTAAAGTAGCAAGCCGCAACGAAAAGTGTAGTTAGTATGACTTTGACATGACAAATGGCAGTTAAAATCTAACAGTTAGAGTTTTTTCTACCTACTGCGCATGATTTCGTACGAAATTTATTACAAAAATTTCTTTACGTGACAGACACAATTGTGATTGATAAAAAAATTGGGAACTAAATTCAGTATCGCATTTATTCCCAAAATTTGATACCATGAACAAAATTTTGTATCGTGACAGACGTCCTTTAGGGCCGTACCGTCAGTCGTTCCTACAATTGTAGGACGCCTTTATGGCTTCCTTGATTGTCATAGTTTTCTACTCTTCCGTGTCAGCGCTCTATTTTGAGGTTATGTTACAAATATCTATTTGAATCAAATTGTTCATACATTTGATTTACATTATCTGTTATGTAGCCTGAGAACCGAGATATTGGGCTCCGCAAGCTCAATCAAACCAAACCGAAGCCGGTCCTGTCCTATCCCTCGATCCCGTCCACAGCGCCGGCGTACAGTTTACGACGTACGACTACGATGTAAATATGGATTTTACGACAGAGCCGTACTTGGAATTTCAATTCAACTGAAGAGTGAGTACTTTTTCATTATTATTTTTTTTACTTGTTCGCTCACGTTTCACCACACATTAGCTTTGTTATATAGAGCGTAGTTGTGTCCGAAAAGGAAAACCCTGTATAACTATTGAATGTGGGCATGCATAAACTTTCTAGTTAATTATAACAAACTGCCTAACTTGGCGCTTCTTTTTCATATCTTAGGATCCATCTTCCAAAAATTCCAACATGATGGAGTGTTGTACCTTTAATAAGCAACTCTAATCATAAAACTAAAAAGACATCTGAACATACGATGCCAGAACATCGCAGTGAAAACCAAAAATATTTTCTTCTGGATTTCGTATTTGGACAGATATATTCGTGTTTGCCACACCAAAAAATATGTAGAAAGCAAGAAAAATAGCCGTTTAAGACGAGGCTTGTTAATGTAGGTATGATCAGACATCAATAATGGTCGCCTGTCGGGCGTAGAATGTTTCATGGACGTATTTCATTGTAGTTATACCTACACAGGCCGTGTGCATGTTAAGTTCCATCGCCTGTTACAAATTATTTTATACGGAGCTATATTTCCTCACCTGTCTAGACCTTTCTAAAATCCACTATTATATAGTAGCACCCCAGAAAATTTTAAAAAATCATATCCAAGTCGAGTTTGGACTTCAACACTTCCCTGTACTACCAGAATATCACCTTAAAATACTACTTGATTCGATTTTAGAACTTTTGGTTCCTTCGAAGTATCCGTTTAAGGAGTGTTTCATAGAGCCATTTTTACTTCCCACGCCTACTGGCGCGCACAGCAATTTTTTGCGGAAGTTATACTCCGATATAATCCGACGTTTGAACTGCCTAAGGTTAGTAGATCTGGGAAAAGTCTCATATCCTAGGGACAAAGGAGCGATCGTATCGACCAGTTATGAATGTAAGGAGTTCGACACGGTTAGGATGGGAGGCCCAAGGCATCGGCTTGTCGCCCTCAATTCCCTGTATGCAGAATGTGACCATCAGCAAAGGTGTGGATTGGATTGATCGTGCAGGAAGGGAGAGGAACAATGTCGGAGCCAAGACGGATACCTGGGGAACATTCGAGTTGACGTTGTGGGATGAACAGTCTCATTTATTTTTAGTACCTTTTCTTCAAGCAAATAATACCAGGGTTTACGAAAGTTTTACTCTATTGTTTAAAAAAACTTACACTACTTGTTCTCTAACCATATTCATTATTACATAACCAACTGTAAAGGTTTCCACAGTCGACTAATAGTAATAATATCTATCATAAAGTACAAAGCTGATTTAGATACTATACACCACGCGTCTTTAAATACCACAATTTTAATTTTTGACAAATCAACAATGCTTTTTTGTAGAGGATTATGTCAACCTCCTTGGCGCTATTCTTTTAAGCTTTTCCATTTCATTCTTAAACTAACGTCACTGCATACGAAACCTGCCAAAGCCATTTTTTCAAATATTTCGCCCCTGTCTCTTAGAAGCTCTCAGTATTCTATTTACTTGAAGATGATAACTACACAGGGTGTAAACGTTATGGTAGTCATTATTGAAATGGCTAATACGGGGGGTCAAAACAAATCAAAAAGTACATATAACCCATGGTCCAAAAGTCAATAGATTTTTGTCTAAATGGCTTTATAGTTTACAACTTTAAGTGCTTTATATCGACCACAATCTTACTAATTTTTATAATCTAATCTAATACGTTTTTAAATTGGGTAATTAACAAATAAATGGCTTTAAGTTATTCTAAGTAAGCCAACATTTGTAGTAAGTTAAGTAAGTTTCATTAAATTAAATATTTAAAACGCACATGACAACAGCGCGTCGGCCTTTCATCACTCTTATCCAACCGGCAATCCATCGCAAACGGTAACAGTGGTTAGTTATCGGGCATCGGGCCTGATGTTTTGTTTTTGTTCGCGTATGTCGTCGTGTTTATTTACAATGTTCTCGAATCAAGAGTTCGCCGACATGTTGCTAGTTTACGGTGAAGCTCGTCAGAATTCAAATTTTGCAGCTCAAATTTATCGCCACAGATTTCGCCAACGGGTACACCCAGACAGAAGGACATTTGTGCAAGTGTACCAAAGACTTCGATATACAGGAAGTGTTCAGCCCACTAATACTCGCACTCGTGAAAGACAGGTTACAGTAGAGCAGGAGGAACAAATTTTAAATATCGTGGAAATCAATTCAGATATCAGCACTCGGGAATTAGGCCGCCGCGTAGGACTATCGCATACCATAGTTTATCATTCTGTCAGTGATTTTTCAACAAAAACATCGAAAATCGGGATTTTTTTAAAAACATTCTAGCGACGGACGAATGTACTTTTACGCGAGACGGGATATTAAATTTCCATAATACTCACACGTGGGCTCAAGAAAATCCTCATACCATTCGTGAAGGTCATTTCCAAGAACTTTTTAAAATAAATATTTGGGCGGGTATTCTTGACGATCAGATAATTGGCCCTTTCGAGTTACCTCCAAACTTGTCAGGAGAAGGATACCTTAGCTTTCTAGCCAATAACCTACCAGAACTTTTGGAACAGACCTTAGACAACATGCCATTACAACGGAGACAGAATTTGTGGTTTCTTTATGACGGGGCACCACCACACATTTTTAGAGGCTTCATTCAGTATTTGAATGAACATTATCCAAATCGCTGGATCGGTCGAAATGCTCCTCGAAAATGGCTAGCGATGGATTTCTGGTATTGGGGAGAATTTAAAGGGATGGTTTATGGAGCTGGTCCAATAACAACTGAAGCACAACTTCGCGAAAAAAAATTTAATGCTTCTGGAATAATAAATGGCCAACTTCGAGGACCTAGAGTAAGAAGAAACTGGGGTTCGTCGTAATGAAGCTTGTGTGGAAAGTGGAGGACGACCTTTTGAACACCTTCTTTAAATACAAAAAAGTGCAGTCTGGGGTCTATCAGCCACTTAAATAATCAGTATCATAACGTTTACACCCTGTATACTGTATCCGAGTTTCCAAAACACAAAAATGAATTCAGAAATCTGCTTTATGTCTGCTACCTCTGACAAATGGCCCTATGATCTTCATTCACGTTGTGACCTCTTTGATGCCTACTTTAATTGGGTATTTCCAGGTAGAACACGTTGATCAATACTCTTAGTTGAACTCTGGTAGGTGAGTAGATCTGTCAAGTCTAATTGCTCAGATATCACACATTAAATAGTTTTGGCAATCACAAATACCACAAACGTAAACGGGTAAATTATAATCCATTGACGCCTGATGATTTAAATTTCAACGTTAACGTTTACTCCCGAATGTCGAAGAGAAAAATTATAATTGTTTTGACCTAAAACTGTAAAATTTTGTTCACATTGCAAGTCGCGGTTGTGTTCCTGTTGTACTGATAATAAATGGCGGTAAAGCTTCCAAATAGGGCTTAATTTCTGTTCTTTTTTTTTCGTTGTCTCGACAGAAGCCCAAGTCTGACTTCTCGCACCTAACTCTCTTTTTGATCGTTAAGCCCGATACACCGAATAGCATACCATCCTTGGCCGTCTGTACCCCAAAAAATACCAACCAGAATCCGTGTCGGACAAGTTAAAGTATGTTCGTTGGGATAAAAGTGTACAAAAAATCGTCCACCGAATATTTGTTATTGTCGCTAGATTTTTTCTGTAGATCTTGGCGCTTTCGGTGAGAAACGGCTTTTTGTGTCCGGCGGGCAGGCTTTAAATTTAACGCAATTTAAATTTAATGGAATCCGCGGACTGGATCTTTTGTCACGTCTGGAGACGTTGGTCCGTTGGAGGGTTTGAACACCACACAGGACCGGCTTGAGGAAATAGACAAACAAGACCTTTTGGATCTTAACATTTGCGGAATAATTTCAATAGTTTCCTCACGTCTCTCTGTCCGCTAATCTTTGGAACGTCTATAACTCGGTAAATACGTCTCGGAATTTGATGATATTTTCACACAAGGTTACTACTACACCAAAGAAGAAAAGACTTTGTATTACATAAAATATAAAAACGCCCAAACTTAGTTTTTTACTAATAAGAGGCTCCTCATCATTTTCAGAAAAGCTTTTGTAGGGTTCGAAAATAATATTTATAATATATATACAGGGTGACTTCGAAGTTGAGTCATTTATTTTAACAGTGAGTAGATCTGATCAAAAGAAATGTTTTTTTCCTTTACCATTTTTCTGGTAAAATTAAAGTAACAAAGTTATAGCCCTTTGGAAGTTTGAGTACCGCCCTGTCTCAATAATAATATCATGTACTCGTGTTTGGCAACAACGGATATAATCCGCCTTACCGGTTCATCGCATCGGAAACAAAAAAGCGAAAGAATTTGGAACGACGTTTTTGCAATTAAGTGTTTTATTCAGTTCAGTTATACATACAGTCAGTATCTGTCGGTTAGCGTGTGAATAGTTTCTGTTGCGTGGCTCAAACGAAATAAAAAATGGCACATGTTTATGCGGATCGGTTTCCCAATCGAGTGCAACCAACCCCTCGTGCCTTTGTTAATGTAGTACAACGGGCTCGTGAATCAGGTGACTTAAGACCTCACAGGGGACCTCACGATCAAATACAGGTCCGCACTGAAATACTTGTCGGGAGGATACTTTATAAAACAAGGTAAAATTTTTTTTTTAATTTTCTTTTATTTTTACACACATATTCTGGTTTATCTTCCTTCTACAATCATTATCTGAAAATTAATGACTCAACTTCAAAGTCACCCTGTATATATATATATATATAGATAGAGAGAGAGCATTCATAGTTAATTGCCTTAACTGTTAGGAGAAGATATCCTTTAATTTCTTTGGGTAGAAGGCAAAGTATCGCAAAAGTACACTCTTATAACTTAAACTCTCAAGCTTTCGAAGATATATGTCTTCATCGTCTGGAGTAAATCGGCGAGATTGTTGCTGAAATTGTTTTTAAAACAACAGTCGACGAATAAAAAAACTGGACAGATGAGGTTCGATTAGGACGGAATTATTTTATTCCTAAATGGTAAATCATTTTGAAAGGTTTTTTTTTAAATAAGCGTTGATTGATTTTGGAAGAAATTTGGAGATTTCAAAGCTATCAACTATTGAGAATTCCGCCGAGATTTCATCTTTTTTTCACTGATAACCTCCACATTATCCAATACGGCCTTCTACCCAAAGAAATTATTATACGTAGTCATGCCATAAGTTCTGTCCCTCGTTTTCAAACAAGTGTAGACCTGTTAATACTTGTCCGATTGTTTACATTGTGGTGTCAGTTGATTAAGCGCTTTTCGGGTAATTACATATACCTCAGTTTGTATTGATCTCTCGAAGCATAACGATGGAGTGGGGCAAGGCAGAGAACCGTATTGCAGTGATAGCTTTACATAAGTGTAATCACAGTGCTAGTCAGATTTTTGAACTCTTACGCGGCCTTCAAATATCGCGTAAATTTGTGTCTAGGACCATTCAGCGGTACAATGAGACGTCCTCTGTTGATGACAGGCCAAGAAGCGGAAGACCTCGTCAAGTAAGGACTCCAGCAGCCATCAAAGCCGTAAAAGCCAGGATTCAAAGGAATCCACTCCGGAAGCAGAAGATCCTATCCAGGGAAATGAAGATTCCTGTCCGGACGATGTCGCGCATCATTAAACAAGACCTAGGGCTAGGGGCTTACCGGAGACGTACGGGCCAGCGACTTACGGCCACCTTGCGACACATCAGGGCGACAAGATCCAAGAAGCTCTTGGAGAGGTACGCAGCTGGGGGATTCCGAAAGATTTTGTTCACGGATGAGAAAATCTTCACCATAGAAGAAAAATTCAACCGACAAAATGACAAAGTGTATGCAAGGAGTTCACAGGAAGCTTCGGAGATCATTCCGAGAGTTGAGAGAGGCCCCCACCCTGCGTCAGTCATGGTTTGGTGGGGGGTGTCCTACGAAGGGGTCACTCAGCTCCATTTCTGTAAACAGGGCGTGAAAACAAAAGCGGCAAACTATCAGAGCGACATACTGGATCCTATCGTCAAGCCTTTAAGTGGTACATTGTTTGCCAACCAACACTGGGTCTACCAGCAGGATTCCGCCCCCGCTCACAAGGCTAAGAGTACGCAGCGCTGGCTGGAAAGCAATGTGCCAGAGTTCATTGCTGCGGAAGATTGGCCCTCAGGGAGTCCGGACCTCAATCCTTTAGACTACAAGTTGTGGGACCTGCTAGAGCAGTTGGCCTGCTCCAAAGCCCACCGTAATATCGAGTCCCTGAAAGCGGATTTGATCCGATCAGCGGCAGCTATTCCTTTGGAAGCTGTGCGTGCAGTGATAGATGAGTGGCCCGCGAGATTGAAGCAGTTTGTGAAGGCCAAGGGGGGACATTTTGAATAAAACTGTTTGATTATGAATTCTAAAAATGTTGTCGAATAAATAATATCTTTCATATAAATATATCTTATCTTGTTTCATTTTTATCATGAGATTATCATGGGACAGAACTTATAGCACGACTACGTATATGTATACTAAGTGACATATAAATCCGAACACCCAGTTTAAATGGTTTTATTTTAATAAAATTTTGTATAAGTACTTAATGAAGCATAATAAGTAAATGATAAACATTTCAAAATGATTGCACTGCTTTAAAGCCCTTTGACCATTAATAATGTGTGGATGCACCCTGATGTGCTACGCATTCTCCAACGCGTCTAGGCATGCTTCTGATCAGGTGGTCAATGTCCTCCTGTGGTATCTCATTCCAGGCAACCACCAACTCCTCTCGAAGTGCTTCTAGAGTCTGAGGAGGACGTTGCAAATTGAGCAATCTCCTACCCATCATATCCCACACGTGCTCAATTGGGGATAAGTCGCGAGATCTTGGTGGCCATGGTAACAATGTGACATCATTATGTTGAAAGAAGTCTATTGTGACTCTTGCAACATGTGGTCGGGCATTATCTTCTTGGAAAGTTGGATCTGCCAGGGTAAAAGATGGGGTTCTAGAACTTCGTGGATATAACGCTGCGCGTTCATGTTACCTATGATGAAGATTAAAGGTGACCTGGAACCATAATCTATAGCACCCCAAACCATAACTCCAACAGTGTGATGAACATGTCTTTCAACAAAAAACTGTGGATTCCTCCTTTCACCACGTCGCCTACTAACCCTGGCACGACCATCGCGCATGCCTAAACAAAATCGAGACTCGTCACTAAAGACAATACTGTTCCATTCCTGATCCCAGAGTGACCGTTGTCTGCACCACTCAAGGCGATTACGTCGGTGTTCTCGAGTTAAAGGGAGGACCCAGTGTGGCCGGTATGAAAACAAGCCAAAACTTCTCATTTGTCGGTAAACACTTCGCATGCCAATAGGTCTTCCGTGTTCTGCAAACCATTCATTTGCAATGGACCTGGTAGTGGAGAAACGGTCCCTTAAGGCCAATAATCTTAGGCGGCGATCTTCACGGTCTGTTGTTCTACGGCGGCGTCCAGTGCCCCTTGCTCTTTGCGTACGGCCTTCTCGAACCCATGCCTGACAACACCTAACCACAGTTTCTACACTTCTTTGCACTCTAGCTGCAATTGCCCGAAAAGAAAGTCCAGCTTCCCGAAGTCCCACTATACGGCCCCTATCAAACTCACTAAGTTGACGAAATCGTACAGGTCTCCGTAATCTAGGCATCGTAACCGATCGTAAAGGATGTCAAGAATCAAAATCCGCCAACGTTGATTCTTTACTGCGGCTGAAATATTCATTTTTAGAGCGTTAGTGAAAAAAAAAACAGTATAAAAACCACCAACTTTTATTAAAATAAAACCATTTAAACTGGGTGTTCGGATTTATATGTCACTTAGTATATATATATATATATATATATATAGAAAATAGGATAGGTAACCCGAGCGATAAGTATTTCTGCTGGTTGGCTTCATCAGGCACGAAATGAATGCAAATATGTAACTACAAAAGTAGATACACATGCCCAAACATCCGGATACGGGTGTAACCTGAGGAAACGAAGATGTGAGGGATTTTGTCCATTATTTTCCTATTTTTCGTTACATACCTTTCTCCGCATGATCATTTTCTCTTAGTAGATACTTTGGGCTTGAAGTAGCACAACACGTGGCTATAACCGGCCACGTGGTTGTGGTTAGATGTCGCCTTGAAAATTCGACGTCTTCTAGCCATTTTATACTACAATGTGTAGGTTGGCTCTTGTCGTGGACTTCGTGTGTGACTTTTTTTCCTCACCATCTTCGTTTCTTCTGGTTACACCCGTATCCGGATGTATGGGCATGTGTAGTTACATATGTACATTCATTTTGGGCCTGATGAAGCCAACCAGCAGAAATACGTATCGCTCGGGTTACCTATCCTATTTTCTGCTCAAATCCACTTTCCTTCTTTTGCGAATTTTGCCCATTATTTTCCTATTTTTTGTTATATACCTTTCTCCGCATGATCATTTTCTATATATATATATAATTTCTTACAGTTATATGTACATATTCGCATCAGGCTCCGGTAACTCTACGCACCTATTAGAAACATTCAATACATCTCAGATTTCCCTGTACATTCGCCCTTAAAAGTTGAGTGATAGAGTAATATTTCAATTCATGCATCCAACTCAACTAAACGAACGCGCATAAATGTGATGCGATGGCTGGCGGATGGCAGATTGCAACACCGTGATAAGTTTGGAGAGTGCAGAGGTTAATCACAGCAACGTTGCTAGGTGGACTAATTGTATAGAACTTTTTGACTTCCTTTCATCTCTGTCGAAAAGCCTGAAGTTCATGAGAGCAAAATATCTCCTGTCAGATCCTCTGTTGGTTTTGTTGGATCCCATCGGATATAATTGGATCTCGTCGATTTTTTCCGATCTCGTTGTATCTCCACCGCATAAAAACGATATAAATAGAGGAAAATCGACAATCTCCTTTCCTGTACGATCAATCCGATCCACAGCGATCTGATCGCCATATAATTTTAACGATCTATCATTCACTTTATATTCATTTGTTTGTGGCCTGAACTGCTGCTTCATAGATGGCACTAGCGCAGGCTATTTATAGTTTCTACGGCCTAAGCTGTAAGAGCTAAATTATAAGTCATTGTGCCAATTCTCCATAGATGGCTCTCAGAGCGAGCACGCGTGATGTGGGCTAGCGACTAGCTAGTATACTAGTGACAAGTATGGAGGTCATAAGGATTCTTTTAAATAAAACGAGTGCCGATCTCGTTTGATTGCCACGGATCTCTTCACACGGGGATCAAGAAATCTCCTATTTGACCAGCCCTTCAGATGTATCCAAACACATATCCAATTTTGATAGGATGTTAAAGCGTCATCAAGAAGCCAAGTTCAGATTACCGAGGATATCTTTTGACACGAACCCGACATCTCGTTTTTACTGAACTGCCAAAAAGCCGCTTTACACAATTAAATAAATGTAACAAAAACGTATAATTTTTGACAGGTAGCGAAATTACATGATCAAATTTATTCAAGTCAAGCATACCAACATATATAGTACCTAATTTCCCATGATGCCAACCTCAGGGAAAGATTCCAAAACATAGCCTATATAACGGGTGATTTTTTAAGAGGTATAGGATTTGATTTTCAAATAAAACACAAAAAATTTGAAAAAACGATTAAATCTTTATTTGAGTCGATAGAACGGTCGATATAATTTAATGTTTAAAGATTATTTCATGTAAATGTTGGCCGCGGCTCCGCTTTAGATGGCCCATGCGCAAGGTCCAATTTTGGAACACTCTCTCCAACATATCGACCGGTATCTCACGAATAAATGCTTCAATACTGGTTTCCAGAGCGTCAATCGTTGCTCATTTATCCCTGTAGACATTAGCCTAAACATGGCCCCACAAGAAATAGTCCAACGGCGTTAAATCCCACGATCTAGGCAGCCAATTGACGGCCCCCAAACGTGATATAAACTGTTCACCGAACTCGCCTCTCAACAGGGCCATTGTTTCGTGTGCGGTGTGGCATGTGGCACCGTCTTGTTGAAACCACATGTCAGCCAAGTCCAGCTCATCCATTTTGGGCAAAAAAAAGTTTGTTATCATCGCAGGGTAGCGCTCGCCATTCACAGCTACGTTCCGGCCATTGTTGTCTTTGAAGAAGTACGGCCCGATGATGCCACCCGCCCATAATCCACACCAAACAGTGATTTTTTCGGGATGCATTGGTAGCTCTTGCAATGCTTCTGGCTAGTCTTCACTCCAGATGCGGCAATTTTGCTTGTTAACGTACCCATTCAACCAGAAATGAGCTTCGTCGCTGAACACAATTTTTCGATGAAAATGTGGATCTTCCTCCAACTTTGCCAGCGCCTATTCACCAAATTGGAAACGTTGTGGGAGGTCGTGTGGCTTCAGTTCTTGCACCAGCTGTATCTTATAAGGTTTTACACCCAATTTTCCCAGTAGTGGAGTAACAGAGGACCAATTGCTGCGAACGGCGGCGAATCGACATTTCACGGTCATCACTAACACTGGCGGATACAGACGCAATATTTTCTTCAATCCTCACTCTATGTCTGCGTGTTGGTGGTTTAATGTCCAATAATGTAAACTTGGTTCGAAATTTAGTCACAAGTTTCCCAATAGCTCCCTCAGCAGGCCGACCAAATTGCCCAGAAATTGGAAGCAGTGCTCAATGCACTCTCTTAACCGAGCATGAATTTTGATAGTAAAATTCAATAATTTGCAAGCGTTTTTCGTTCGTAAGTCGATTCATGGTTAAATTATAGACCAAACTGAATAAGTTTGACAATGACACAAGACACGATTCACGCGTCATCTGTCAAAAACAGTGTTGCCAAAAAGATACTAGCAAAAAAATCACCCATTATTTGTTTCTGTTAAAGGATCCATTCTAAATTAACTCCTAAATTAAAACCAAAGAGCCAAGCCAAACTGTAAGGATTATAATTTTAATCCCAGATCACAAAATGTGAACGCGTCAAATAAAGAACATTGGTATATACGAAAAAGAACCAAAACTATCTATAATTCCCCAAAAAATTGACGGAAAATTAGAACAAGCTCTATTCTGACAATTTATTCATAAATCTATGTTGTGAATAAATTGAAAACAATGTTTATGCTTACACGCTACAACTTCTTCAAGGTTAAACATTTTTTCAATGTATTGGATCGTGTAAAGCGGCTATAAGGTTAGTAGAATGGGTAAGGAACAAAGTAGTACTCGGAGCACGAGCTGAGGATGTACAGAGGTCGATTTATAATGAGAAGCAGAAGCATGACGAGTTCATCTGGTAGGCCTCGAACGCGGCGGTATCACGGAAGAGCAACAGTAATTTTTTTTAATATTGAACTGTTCAGGATAAGTCCAGTCCTGCAAACATCACCACAGAGCGTATCGAATAAATATAAGCCGCAGGACGGCCGCATACAAAATAACGAAGACCATGGCTGCTGCAAAAGGGCGAAGATTTCATCTTCTTTGGTTGCGGTCGTGGCAGGCCATGGAAGCGCGGCGCTCAATTCTTCTTTTGTTTTTTCTCCTCCGAACTCGAGAAGAGATCAAGGTGGCTGTGGACGGTTGGCGTTTTTTCATGCTGCTCGCTCGTTTTCGCCTGTTATGTTGTTTAGTCCGGTATCCCCTGCATCGTATGTTAATCGCTGGCTCAATACGCATCGGCATCATGGAAGAGAGCTCTGAGGAGCAGAATCCGTTGTCACCGCGGTAGATGAGAACCAGATGAATGTACGGACCAAAAGAGTATTGTAAGAATCGTCGCTTCATTACAGAACCAGCCTAAAGCGATTTACGACAATTTCGCGTTTTTTACAGCAAAGGTAGATTGAGACATCGCTCATTAAATGCAGAAGTGACGTTTTTGCATTTATTAACGAATAAGCCAATGCTCAAGGAACTACACTAATATCATGCAGAAGTATTCTATAACATCGAATGCTTCTGAGCAGACTTACATAAGAGACATAAGATCGTTTATTAGGTGCATCTAGCACAGAGTTCCCCAAACTTTTTTGTGTCGTAGACCCCTTGCCATGTTTTTCCGTGTTGGGTAGACCCCCTACTTACCTGATATTGATTTCCTGTAAATTTCTAACTGTAGTGAAGTTTAGTGTTAAAAACTTAAAGTAAAAACACATGTTAATTTATACATTTATTAACTGAATTTAAATTAAAACTACTCAAAATAAAATTTTGTATCTGTTATGAAAAAAAAAAAAATAAGAGGGATAAAATAAAAAAAAAGTGAAAAATAATAAAAAAAAGTTTTTTACTTAAAATAGTACAATAAGCGAGTTCGTTTAGTAATTATAACATAAACGCATGTTCTACAATAATTTCACTGTTAGTTTGATTAAATTCCGCTTCTTATACGTTTAAGATATCTAAAAATAGGCAAAAATTACCGAATTTTAGTGTGTACCTATCCTTGAATTTTCAGAATAATTTAAAAAAAAAATATTTTCTATAAAATTTAATTATCCACGGTGGTATTACCATAGTCAAAATATCCTCAAACCTAGATTCAAAATCTGAATAGAGAGCATTTAAATGTTGAACGTAAGTTGAAACGTCGTCGTCCTGGCAGCTTGTCTGTGACAAATTGGGGAACTGAGAAGATTCGCCCCTCCAATATTTTGCTTCATTAGTTTAACTCTGGCAAGAAACGCTGATAAGATGGACTTTGTTTTAATCAAATTTAAACTGTCGCCTTGTAACTGCAAATTATCCATATTAAATTTTGTAAACAAATCTGTTAAATAGGCGATGTCTGTTTTCCTCTTCATTAAATTTTCTTTTAAAATTGTATCTTTAGTATCCAGAAATTCTAAAATAGTCTCAAAAAGTGCAAAAAATCTTGTCAAACATAAGCCTTTCGACAGCCAGCGTACTTCAGTGTGAAGGAGTAATTGATGAAAGTGTTCGTCATTTTCTTCACACAACTGCGCAAATAACCGCGTATTCAACGCGTTGCTTTGGATTCGGTTTACTGCATCAATGACTAAATGAAGTGATTCATGCAATCTAACACTCAAATTTTTAGCAACTAAATGTTGTCGATGGATGACGCAATGTATTGCTATCACCCCTGACACATTTTGTTTTAAATAGCTTATAAATCCACGATAACGTCCAGCCATGGCAGGTGCTCCATCTCTAGCTACTGATATTATAACTATTTGATAAAGGGATTGCTATTTCAATGAAGTAATCCTTCAAAACATGAAATATTGATTCACCTTTAGTGTCGGTTATCAATGTTCTTGCGAAGAGCAGTTCTTCGTAGGTTTCTTGATTCATAATAAAACGAACATATGCCAATAATAATGCTGCATTATCAGGTAAAGTTGATTCGTCCAGTTGTATAGAGAAATGGGTCGTTTGCAAATAAATAATTACATAAGAAGCTTTCAATATCAGAACTCATTTCATCAATACGTCTTTCAACAGTATTGTTGCTTAAGGGAATTCTTTTAATGAAATCAGATGCAGGTTTGTGTAAAACAGTTTTTAAAACCTCTTCAACGGCTGGCAAAATTAACTTCTCTCCGATAGTATGCGGTTTTCCGGATTTTGCTATAAGTAACGAGATATTGTAAGACGCCCGCAAACCATCATCATTTCTTTGTGACGTCGAAGCGAACATTCTGTCCAGTGTAGGTCTCTTCTGAAATTTATCTTTGAATGTTTGAAAGTATTTCAAATCTGTCTCTGTTTTATCAGGGTGGCATCTTCTCAGATGATCTTGCAGTTTAGACGGTTTCATAGCGTCATTACCCAAAACTTTGTTGCATAAAAGGCACATAGGCGATTGTTTGTCCGGCAATGATGGAATGAAGCCAAATTTCAAATAATCAACACTGTACTGTCTACATTTCTTTTTAGATTCGGACATGGCATCAGTCATCTGTGGGCAAAATTAAATTATTTAAATAAGACAGAAAATCCAGCAGCTGTATATTAAAAATATTTTTTGACTTTTCCGAAAACATTCCATAATTCGAACATCTTCTTGCAACAATTAGCTCGAATTACCGAGATTGCACTGTAATTATATTACCAATTGCTAAAACTTTCAAAAAGAAACTATTGAGGAGTACTCGTGTAATTTGGCATGATTGAATATTTAATTACTAATACCTAAAGTCATGACTGGCGTAATTTATCTATCTTTGGTAACTACGAGTACAAAACTAAAATTTAATAAAAAATAATGTACTTACTTTTCTCCAGCACTCTCAAACAAAATAACACTGACTCACTATAATTTGTGTGATATACTATATGTTTATATTTTTTTAAATATTTTCTTAGCACTTTCCTTTTCAAGATTCAGGAAACGCATAAACGTATTTGTCCCACATTCGTATTTATAGAGTGACGAATTGAACAAGTCAGTGCAAGGTAGCGAAGCTCTGAGACCGCGACTCTCAGGTTTTTACAAGTTCAAAATGTATTGCGACCACAAAGCGAATACCATCATCCTACAACTTACACAATTTTATAAACATATACAGGGTTATCCAAATTAAGTGTCCACCATTAGTAACTTTGTTATTAGTGAAAATACAAAGTTGTTTGAATTAGCAAACTAGTAGCATTTTTAACGCTGGTAAAAATGAGAAATAAAAAAAAAACAATTGAGAGTCGTTTTTTTTACAAGTATTTACACTAATGTTTGACATTATTTGATTTTATCATTGTTTTCCAAATCCTTCTAGTTGCGAGTATGTCCAGTTTAACAATTTGTCGCTTATCTTAATGCTGTCAAATCGCGAACGCCATGTTGTTTTCATAGCCGTCTTAATATTATAATACTGCAAATAATTAAAAATATTTATCGTTATTTTGACTTCATTTTTGACTTTAGCGGAAAAGTCATTATGAACTTTTTTGTTTAAAATTTGAGAAAAAAATATAATATACAGGGGTTTCCATTTAAAAAAATAACGACTCTCAATTGTTTTTTTTATTTCTCATTTTTACCAGCGTTAAAAATGCTACTAGTTTGCTAATTCAAACAACTTTGTATTTTCACTAATAACAAAGTTACTAATGGTGGACACTTAATTTGGATAACCCTGTATAATAAATTTTTTACTTCATAGGTACTTTTATAAATAATGTATATGTTTTGATATTATAAGATAGTATGATGTAAGTAAATAGGTACTATCAGTGTATGTGTTGAGATCCACTATCGTGGACCCCCATATTCATTTCATGGACCTCCAAATTTTTTTTCGCTGACGTAGACCCCTTGCAGGTTGTCATAGACCCCTAGGGGTCGATATAGACCACTTTGGGAATCAATGATCTAGCAGAATCTTTTTCAACAGAATGGGCAATAAATATGGAATAATAGTTCTGACGTAAATTTCAGGTACAGTACCGGAAATAAGACGTAAACTACGTTTTCTACATGTTTTGAACATAGCGTACTTGAAACAGTAAAGTATCCTATGTCACCAAATTTACACCAAAGTTTTGTAACATATGAGAGTGAGAATGGATGTTATATGACCATGTCCGTCGGTCTGTTTGTTCGATAATCCTTGACCCGTCCATAACTTAGCAAGTGCTGCTGGGATTGGATACAATTTTGACAAGATTATTAATGTGCGTAAAATCTTTGTAATTTTTTAAAATCGGTCCACTGAAGATCGAGAAAATGCCAAATACGAAAATAAAAAAAAACTCGTTTTTGTGACGTTTCAGAAGATCCTGATCATTTATGGAAAAAAATAGGGGTAAAAATACTCGAGGTTGGTTGTAGGAGGGTGGGAGATGGTGTAACGCAATTATTTGATGTTAATATATCAATGCACTTCCAATCCCGGTAATTCTACGCACCTATTAGACATATTTCATACATATATTTTTGAAACGATAGAGAAATGTTTTCGCCACGTGCATATGCGTCTGCTGTCTGGCTTCATTAGCAAGCGACAGGTTTTCATAAGTGTCCTATATAATTTTTATATTTAATTTATCTGTGAATTCTAAATTTGGCGTAAAGATTTATCCTTATGTGAGTGAGACACTAAATTCCACTTACTGGGATTTGATGACAGGTTGTTGGTAGAAGCATATCTGACAACAAACTATATATCTTATGATGTCCATTTTGCCAAATTTCCATCCTTTAACATGAGAGACATTTTTCTGGTGCACAGGACCTTAGACTATTGTACTGTGTTCGATGGTTGACGGCTCTCAGATGCCTGGCTCGGATATGCAACCACGGTTTATAAGCAGACATCCGAATGCATGGTCTGGTTGCAGGCGAGTCGCATTTCACGTCTGCTGATCGGTCATGCTGACAACATTTTTTCGCCGAAGAAGGCTTGGTGCGAACGCAAATTATGAGAACCACAAGCTACAATTTCAATCCGGTAGTTGATATATCAAAACTTATTATAAATCAATTTTTAGCTGCAAATATGTACTTTAATGTTTATAATTCCTTTTTACTCCAGCTTAGACCTAGCCTCGAGTACTGCTCACATGTTTGGGGTGCTGCCGCTCTTACTACATTATCTATGTTTCATGCTCTTCTGCCGCTATATCAACGGGCTTTGCTGCTCAGAAATGTTCTTCATGATACCGTCGCGCGAGGTGCTTGGCAGATAGACCTACCTCACTTCAGCCTCTCATCCTAACCTGAGGAAAGCCTCCCAGTTGCATTAAGCTTAGGCAGTTCAAAAAGTGATTTATGAATAAAATTTAAATTAGACAAAAAAACGCGGTAATCGTCATGACGTCACTGTGTAAGATGACAGCTATTATAAAACGTTAGCCGACCCTGTAAATTATGAGTAAAAAAAGTTATTATCAATAAGGCTTTGTGAGGCATTGTGGGATTACGTCTTTAAGTGTACCTAATACACTGTATACTAAAAAGATAAGTGAAATGGTAGATGGTATGGACCGAGACCTTTTTATAGCTGAAAATGGAAATTTTCTAAATTCTGTTTTTATGAATATACAGGATGATTTATCCAAGCACGTAAAATTTTGATATCACATATCTGAGGAACTACCTGAATGGATTATGCAGAAATGATGCAAAGTTACCTAGAATTATCGTGTTAGTAGACAAATGGTTAAAACCCAGGGCAGGACTTAACTTTTTTCACTTGTTGTGTTTTATAAAAATCAACATAGTTAAGCTTAATATTGAATTGTTCGACTATGTACAAAAAATCCAATGAATCGTGCTAATTAATTAGCAAGATAGATTAAATGCGCCGGTTTTGTTTTTTTAGTTAAAAAACTGAAAATTTCACGGTTTATCAATTGTGGTCCGACCAGAAAACCAGCAATGGACAGTAGAATCTGCACTCATCAACATGATCTAGGCGAGGTCTCTGGGTCAACGAATAAACTGGATAGAGGGTAGTTTGAGTTGCCAAAAATCAAGAAACAGTTGTCCGTGGTTGGCTGCCTGTGGTCGGACAGACAAAAGCAGCTTGTTCAATTGTTCAATACCGAGAGAATCGTCAGCTTCTAGCGAACAGAGATCCTTAGAGTTCCAACCAATAGCTGCTATACACTCTCGCACTCATCGATTCTGGTAATGGCGCTTTGCGCTGTATTATTTCGATTAATCTCATACCTTAGGTGGATGATAGTTTGCTATGCTTTCGTTCGTTGTCTAGGAAACCAAATCTAGACCATGCTAATGAGTCGCTTAAAAGCACGATACAGCTATGCATGGTTGGGTGTCTGTGGTGGCAGCAGGTTTAAAGAGTTAGGCGAAAAAACGCAAGTAATTGCTTAATAACGGTCTAGCACATGAACAATTCCAACCCAATTTGTGCTTTCGTAAAGTCAAAATACGAAAACTATCCATCATAAAACAGCAATAAACAGGATTAGAATAGACTTTTTGGGGCGTGCTGAGATTCTCATTGCTAAAATGAGTGGGCGCGACCTTTTCTAAAGAACCTTTAGATTCAAAATAAAAGTAGATCAGACTCAAAGTCGGAGTTCCAGTTGACCTTTTTCAGTATTCATAAAAATACTCGTTAAGTCTCCAATGTTTTGCATTTTTCAGTGTTGTGTTGGGTATGAAAGATTGTTAGCAAACCTTAGATTTAGCACTCAACAAAACAACTATCCAGGTAGAAGTCCAACGTTAGCGATAAAAAATGTGCTTAATATCATAAGGGCATCTAATGTTACCGAAAAAAATCGAAAAAACGTTGCTAATACTTTAACAAGAAGCATGAGTGCTGGTGACAACAAAAATCCGAGTCGAAGATGAGGATTTTTGCACTTGCTCGAATGTTTTTTGCTAAAAAAAATTCTTAGCATCGGTTTTTCGATTTTTTTTAACAGGAAAAAAGCTTACAAAACATACTATCCATTTTTGTTAAAGTACCTGCAAATTCCTTCGTTTGGCATTACGAGCTTCCCTACTAGACCTAAAGCTAATATCTTTAAAGTGATCAAAAATCATTTTCCACTTCATAAAATAAATTTCTTGCATTTTTTTCGCAACGGTATTCCACATTGCCTTCAAAACTAAATCTTTGTAATTCTCAACGTTTTCTTTCTTCGCATTCCACGCCCAATCTTTCAGGATTAGGTTTAGTTGTTCTAAACTTGTAGTTTCCAAAAGCTCGTATTTCTTTGCCTTGCAGAATTCCATAAGCTGTTTCCATATGGACGTATAGGTTTTCTTCTTTTCACAATCGCCAGATCAATATTAGTCAAAGAATTACTTCCAAAGCGACTCATTTTCGCTACATAAGCTGTCTAGCACTGTTTATAAACAATCTTACAAAATGTATTGACAATAAGACCAGAAACATTGTTTTCGTCGTTTTCTGGTGTCTAAGGCCCGTATCGTCAGTCGTCCCTACAATTGTAGGGCGCGTTTATGGCCTCCTTGATTTCGGTAATATTACGTCTTCTTCGTTAACGTACATGTATGTCCTGCATTACATTTCTAGTCTGCTGTCAATCAGAAGCCAGAACGGTCAGTATGTCGGAAATCAGAAGCAGGACATACATGTACGTTAACGAAGAAGACGTAATATTACCGAAATCAAGGAGTCCATAAACGCGCCCTACAATTGTAGGGACGACTGACGATACGGACCTTAGGAGACCATAATTACGTGTTATCAAAGGTATTGGTAATTTTTTGTGACAACAGCTGTCAAGTTTTGCCGCAGGTTAACTCGAAAAAACTGCTGACAGGTGCTGTCATACAATTTTCCCATCTAGAAACCATTTGAGGTTCAAAATTGCGCGTTTGTGATTGGTAGAAATTAAGACGAGGGAAATAGTCAGCTTAAATTGCTTTTTGCAATCTATAAATACATTCACCATTTTCAGCTATTGTCTGAGGCACTAGAACTGTATGTGTACCACACGCACTCATGTTTTCGCTTGAGTGCTTATACTTGCTCCTTAAACTGAGTCTCAATTCGTTGGACCGTAAGATCTTTGCTCTTGGCTGAAGTCTGTCAGAGCTGACTACCCAGATACCAGACGAATTAGAGGAAAAGAGGGAAAGAAGGAAGAAAGGAAGTGAAAGAGCAAAGAGGAAGAAGTACGTGGGTTGGAGGGATGCCTTGATTCGAGAATTCCAAATTGTGGTTACAGAGCTTTTAAACGTAATACCATGTGGAATGAATATTGCTACAGTGTTGGCTGTCAGGTTTATTTAAAACCAATAAATATACCATTTTCTGGGCGGAAGATTTACAGTTGGGCTAATTTTATTATTTTTTTACTACTCTCGTTGCTTGCTTGTAAACGGAATTTTTATGAAACGTTCACAATAAATCAGGACATTACAAGTTTATGGCTGACCTATATTCACAGATCTGTAAACATAGTTAAATCAGATAGTGTGGCTTTAGAACATTTAAATTATTATGTAGACTGGGCATTTGACAAAAAAACGTATATATACGATCGTTCGAAAATACATATACGGATTGGTTTGGAACCCTCAACATATGGTTAGAGTGATAAAGTCCAGTAATTAGCATTATTTGGTTTCAGCTGACATTCCTTACTCGATGTTTAATAGTTTCTGAAAAACTGACGAACACCAACGTCAAAATAGGTCTCGCATAACATGAATCAAGAGGATACGATAAATTGCAAAAACATTTTTTCCTTCAGCACAAAGTTTTCTTAGGTTTTATCTAGTTCATTCTGAACAAAAAATACCCTTTGTCGTTTTTTCTAAAGTTGTCTGTTTTCGTGTTATACGCTCGTGAAGTCTGAAAGACCCTCAAAATCGCCATTTTCAATGCTTGATAAGTCTGTGAAAAGATGTTACTTGTGGTGTTGCCAAGGGTTTAAAGTTCAACCTTACCCTAGAACAGCTCGAAGAGTATTTTCGATTAATTTATTTCAATGCATATTTATTTATTTGTTAATAAAGCGCAATTGGCCACGCGCCCCTCCCTCTACCATACGGGCTGCTTTTAAATAAACGAAGCTCAAAACAAGCTCGGACCCAGGAGTGTGATAGGGGTCATAAACCACGCCTGGGCGAATCTAGTTTGACCACTAATATTTATGACTTTCAAATCTCTTTGAGGAATTTAATAAAATACAAACTTTTTGCAAATATGTGATGGATACAAACGGACAAAAAATCACCAGATTTGGTGATAAATCATCACACCTGGCAACCCTGATCAATTTGCAAGCGTATCGATGATGGCGTGGAAATAAGGGGGTTCCGTGAGTCTGGTTGTCTATACGTTCAGCTTGACGAAAATAGAAATAAAATAGTGATTCTGCGTTTTTCGGCTTGCTAGCACTGCATGTCCGTTAGAGCATTCTTTCAAATTGAGGCTCATGTGTTCTGTGACATGACATCCGGACAGGAATATCAGAAAAAACAAAACTTTGACAAAAATACTTTTCAATGGTCAATAAGGGTGGTTTCATTTGATTGAAAGGAAATGGTAAGTAGTAGGCATCATAGTTATCTAACCGCAAGTTGGTTCAAATCTCGCTTTCTTTATCTTTAAACTTTGTTCTTTTGTCAGTTTTGAGTTACGATGTGTTAGAACTTATATATTGCTAATTTTCTACACCTTTGTATAAAAATGACTTAAGAATAATATTTGTGAAACTTGGAATGTGCCTTCATAGAGTTGACTACATAAATGTAATCCTACCTGCGGTTATTTCAAGAAATTTATTCTTGTTTAATTTCGATAATATCAGCCATTTTTACGAAAACATATCAGTGGTTTTTCAGGTCACTGATGAAGGATCTGTTATAAGAATTACCAAATTTTCAAAAAGGGGGAACCAGTATTCGTAATCGGTTCCACAATTTATAAAGCTGTACCAAAAGGATAAGACTGTTTCACTCCAAAGCCCCAGACCGGTTCATAATATACCCTTGCCCCAAAATATTTTTGCGGTCTTGGAGGAGAAGGTTTCAGGAAAATAATATTAAGAATAACCTATGCGCAGGGTTCCTCAGTTTTTCGTTTAAAAAACACCTCATATATGTCAAGTCAACAACCTCGCTCCAAGCAAAATTCATCCATATTGAGTAGATTAAGTATTAATTTAGCTTGAATCAACTATAAAAAAATCCCGTTATACTGAGGTAATTAATGACTATTAAACTGAACTCCGTGACCGGTATTTCAGTATTTTGGAAGCGATTACGATCATTAAATAAAATCAGTAGGGCACCACACGCAAATCCAATCTTGCTAATACAGTTAAAATCGTGTCGCATCCATCAAATTAGCCGAAGTATAAAATATTTTTACAATTAGCGTAATCAGGTAATTACCAACTATATTATAAAAAAGTCTAATTAAAAGACAATAACGTGACTAGCGCCGCGAACGCCATCTATGACGAAATGATGGAACGGGGGTTTTGCTGTCCTTTGAATAAGCTGCTAACTACAAACGCATTTTTCCAATATCGCTTGTGGGTTGCAAGCTTATAGGGGGATTGTAGCATAAAAAATATATTTAATTTGGTAAAACTTTTGGGAAAAGTTGGTATGATCACAGCTTGCATTGCTGTTTACCATAAAGGTAGCGCCATCAACATAGATATGAATGAGAATGGTCGCATTCAGTTTTTGCAAGAGTCAGCGATACCAATTTAGGAGCTGTGTCCATCTTATACAGGATTTTCCCTAATTAAATGTCAATATTTAAGGGAGTTAATTTTTGGACCCATTTTGAGACGAAAACTTCATGTGTACGCATTACCAAGAAGTCTCAACTTTTGAGATGCAAAGTGGTAAAATTGACAAAAATAAGTCAGTGACATGGCATTGACTTTTCTAAAAGCAAAAAAAAACATTTATTATTAACGGTTAACAAAAATAAACTATTAAAAATAACTCAAAATAGTAGAGAATATACAGGGTGACTTCGAAGTTGAGTCATTTATTTTAACAGTGAGTAGATCTGATCAAAAGAAATGTTTTTTTCCTTTACCATTTTTCTGGTAAAATTAAAGTAACAAAGTTATAGCCCTTTGGAACTTTGAGTATAATGATATTATGTTCTCGTGTTTGACAACAACAGATATAATCCGCCTTATCCGTTCATCGCATCGGAAACAAAAAAGCGAAAGAATTTGGAACGATCTTTTTACAATTATTTTCTTCAGTTGTATACAGTCAGTATCAGTCGGTAGTCGGTAACGCGTAAGTGAATAATCGTGTCTGTTGCGAGGCTCAAATCAAAAATGGCACATGTTTACGAAAATGCTGAACTTGTGAACATGGTTCTTATTTACAAAATGCTGCCGCGGCATCACGGATCTATGCGGATCGGTTTCCCAATCGAGTGCAACCAACCCCTCGTGCCTTTGTTAATGTAGTGCAAAGAGCTCGTGAATCAGGTGACTTAAGACCTCACAGAGGAGATCATGCCGGTGCTCCAAGACCACACGATCAAATAGAACTAGAAGAACAAATTTTAGAATTAGTAAGTGATGATCCAACAGTAAGCACCCGACAAATTTCAACTCAATTGGCGATTAGTCAGTATAAAACTTGGAAAACTCTACGTGAAAATCAGTTCTATCCGTTTCACATACAAAAAGTGCAGGCCTTACAACCGGAAGATCATGAACAAAGGGTTGACTTTTGCAATTGGCTTTTAAATAAACATCAAAATGATGACAATTTTTTAAATCAAATTTTAGTGAGTGATGAAGCCCTCTTTACTAGAAACGGAATTATTAATTCACGTAATTCTCACGTTTGCGCTATTGAAAATCCCCATGAAATAAGGGAAACCAATTTTCAACAGCGATTTGAACCAATCAACCTGTGGGCGGGAATTGTTAATGGAATTTTAGTGGGGCCTTTTGAATTACCAAATCGCTTAACTGGTGAAAATTATTTTGATTTCTTGCAACACAATTTGCCTGGTTTACTGGAAGATGTGCCTTTAAATATTAGACAAAACATGTGGTTTTTACAAGATGGGGCACCACCCCATTATGCAAGAAATGTGCGTGAATTTTTAAATAGACAATTTAATAATCGTTGGATCGGCCGTGGCGGTTTTGTACCTTGGCCGCCAAGGTCTCCGGACTTAAATCCTTTAGACTTTTGTTTGTGGGGTTGGCTAAAAACTCTAGTGTATAAAACACCGGTTAATACACGCGAAGAATTACGTGCTCGAATTGAGGAAATGAGTACAGTGATCAGAAATCAACCAGTGATTTTATTGCGTGCTTGTAAAGAGACATGGCTAAGACGCGCCCAGCTGTGCGTCGAGCAAAACGGAAATCATTTCGAACAGTTTTTGTGACATGCTTTTGGGCGCACAGGTCCGCACTGAAATACTTGTCGGGAGGATACTTTATAAAACAAGGTAACCTTTTTTTTTAATTTTTTTTTATTTTTACACACATATTTAGGTTTATCTTCCTTCTACAATCATTATCTGAAAATTAATGACTCAACTTCAAAGTCACCCTGTATAAAAGTATATCAAAAACTTTTCGGGTAAATAATACACCTAGGGCCGATTTCACCAACATTAATATTTTGGACCAATGGGAAAATACATTATCGAAATGCAATTTGACAAAAACTGTCAAAGGTCTCTGAATATTAGTGATTTCCATTGAAATATTGAATAAAAGCGTGAAAATTCGACTGTATTAGAAACAAGACCACTTTTTGATTCCAACATGATGCTTTTGTACAGAAAAAAACAGGACAAATTTCATGTATTTTGATATATGTTATAGGTTTACATTTAACAATCCGTTATCCCCCTCAGCGAATGGGAATGCGGCAAATAATAGGTCGATTTTCTAGCTGTTAAATTTGGCAGCAGATTTGGACGTTTGTTAATGCATGGCACTCTCGAATTTACCAGCTTCAATATACTGAAAGTTATCATTACATACCTGTTAAATAGTGTGGATTTGTCTGTATTTTGAGAAAAAATAGAATATAAAATACATTCCATCTAATTCCTCATCTTCCTTTACGTCATAATAGTAATCATTTATTAATTTATGGGTTAATGAATTTCTTCAAAGCAATAAAAACATTATGTCCTCTCCATCCTAAAACACATAATATGTGTAAGACGTGTCAATCCCTACATCTCCCTGATGCATAATGCAATTACGAGTACTATGGACATAGACAAAAAATTATGAAAAATGTTTCACAAATAATGTCCTTTTAAGTCCAAAAATCATCAAAACTAGTAATGTTTATTGTTTGTGTTTTTGACTGGCGGTCGTTGACTGGCGGGGATATCTATCTGTCACTCGAGGGTTGCCAAGTCTAACGACGATCACGTCCCGTGGTGGAGGGTGCGAAATGAATCTTTTACATTTGCTGGTTTTGCATTTTTTTCGTGAAAATTTACTAGGTATCATGATTATAAGCATCTTTGGTAGATTGTTCGATCCGGAATGGGAAAAATCTCCTATTTATGAAAATATTTTTGGTATCATCTAAACGTTGCAATCAGTGCACAAACACTGTGACATATGATTTATAGCATAACCCGCTGCCCTATCAATACAAATTTAACATACAGGTCGCCTAGCCGTGGGGATGCAGTGGTCGGGGTGAATATCACGGCAGCAACTGATGATTTGGGCATGTCTGGTAGGAACGTATGAAATGAAACTCGCTAACTTCACAAATTTGAAGATTTTGTACAAGTTCTTTGAAAATGATGAAAGATATGTCTGATTTGGCAGGGTAATGTCGCAGCCAAATGACAGTCACTCTTTCTGACCCAGTCCGGATCGAAAGATGACGATACTCGTGAAATGTATTGATACTTCTAAATATAGGATCCTATCGAACATCCCTACTGTCAAGATGTATAACCCAAGGTACCGACGGAGCTATTTTGCGGCGTCATGGAAATAATTTTAAATTTTCATTAGCATTTTTTTCAAGTATTGTGCAATGATTTTGGGAAAAATGTCACGAATAGTCTTATAAAGCATAGTAGAGTATATTTCAACAGTTGGCGGAACTTACTCCACTGGGACCAGGAGGGTGAAACGGGATATTAATGCACAATCTGGCAACCCTGTCGCACCCTCACAAAATGGCCGCTGACAACCACACAAGTCACCGTGTTGTGATTGAATAGCTTGGAATTAAACCTTCAGAGTATGTTTTGTGACTGGTTTTAAAAATATGGCAAGTTTGTAGTTTTTATTGCAGGTTTTATAGGTTTGCTAGTAGATTTAAGGCATATATTTGGGAATATCTTAATCGCTGTGAAAATAGTGTGGATGTTTGTTCAGTTCCTGAACAACGAAAAATATTCAACTTTATCCATCATTCATTCATTCATTCAACAATCAAACCTTTCTTAAAATTTTGACTGAATTATATGTAATTTCTTAATATTCAATAAGCTGGTAATGTTTCAATGACAAGTTGTCATCTCATACTTTGACAGTATTTTGTTTTCAACATGTCATAGCTATTGGTTGCTAAAATTTGTTGATTGGAACATGAAGCTCATTCGCTGTATCTGACGGTCTGTTTCCCTATAGGTGGAGAATAACGGGCTGTTGTTGGAGAAATTGAGCCCTAATGTGATAAAATCTAATCAAAAATAAGAAATGAAACAACTTTTTTTTTAGAATACTAACATGAATTTGTGGTGAATGCAGACTATTTTTAGTGCCAGTGAAATATCTGAAGGGGTTCTGAAAATATTAATTAATCTCTTTTTCCGTCATTATTTGCTATCGGTGTCAAAAATAACGTAAGGCCTAAGCATTCGTTATTTTTGTTACACTAAAAACCATCTGTTATGTATGTTTACTCTAGCTGCACTCACTTTGATATTGTACGCTTGTAACCACCTAGACGCCAGAATACATCTAATTTTTTTATGCTAATGCGTGTGTCTATAGATAATTCGGTAAATTAACTTGGCACCATTTTTCAACGATTTGACATTCTAAATCACGGTATGAAAGGCCACCACATAAAATGCGCATTAATTGCATAATTTTTACTCTCAAAAATTAATTTGCCTCCCGATTATCTTACCTCAAGTTTTGAATTTTTTTCGTATTACCTAACACGGTTGAATGATAACATCGAAAACACATTCCATCCACAATAACATTTATTAATCTTGAAGATAATTTTTGAACATACTGTACTATAACGCACCTTCCTCGTAATACCTCACGTAATCCCCACAAGGTAGGCAACACATGTAACAATGTTTTCCCTCGATCGATCGTGTGTCAATAATGTCAATCTCACACGTCGCTAGTCATTGTCAGCCGGCTAAGCTCGTGGTGAAGATGTAGAGGTTACAGAAAAGATGAAATTTCGAATGAATTTTCAGTAATTAATAAATCTTCAATTTTTCTGAATCGGTTAGTGTTTTTTTGGTTTTACTAATAATTAATAATTAAAAAACGTCTTCCTAATTGAACCTCATCAATCCAGCCAGAGCAAGGGGCACTGGACGCCGCCGTAGAACAACAGACCGTGAAGATCGCCGCCTAAGATTATTGGCCTTAAGGGACCGTTTCTCCACTACCAGGTCCATTGCAAATGAATGGTTTGCAGAACACGGAAGACCTATTGGCAAGCGAAGTGTTTACCGACGAATTAGAAGTTTTGGCTTGTTTTCATACCGGCCACACTGGGTCCTCCCTTTAACTCGAGAACACCGACGTAATCGCCTTGAGTGGTGCAGACAACGGTCACTCTGGGATCAGGAATAGAACAGTATTGCCTTTAGTGACGAGTCTCGATTTTGTTTAGGCAAGCACGATGGTCGTGCCAGGGTTAGAATTCGACGTGGTGAAAGGAGGAATCCACAGTTTTTTTTGAAAGACATGTTCATCACACTGTTGGAGTTATGGTTTGGACTGCTATATCTTATGGTTCCAGGTCACCTTTAATCTTCATCAGAGGTAACATGAACGCGCAGCGTTATATCCACGAAGTTCTAGAACCCCATCTTTTACCCTATCTTGACACCCTGGCAGATCCAACTTTCCAACAAGATAATGCCCGACCACATGTTGCAAGAGTCACAATAGACTTCTCTCAACATAATGATGTCACATTGTTACCATGGCCACCAAGATCTCCCGACTTATCCCCAATTGAGCACGTGTGGGATATGATGGCTAGGAGATTGCTCAATTTGCAACGTCCTCCTCAGACTCTAGAAGCACTTCGAGAGGAGTTGGTGGTTGCCTGGAATGAGATACCACAGGAGGACATTGACCACCTGATCAGAAGCATGCCTAGGCGCGTTGGAGAATGCGTAGCACATCAGGGTGCATCCACACGTTATTAAATGTTAAAGTATAAATACATTCACCAACTTTTATTAAAATAAAACCATTTAAACTGGGTGTTCGGATTTATATGTCACTTAGTATAGCTTGGAGGCTAGGGAATAAAACGAACAATGTCAGATGCCCTATACCCAACAGCTTTGTTGGTCGGCCGTTGATTTGAAAATAGGTACCCACTTGATGACAGTCGATCTATTATGGTTAATCTATTTAGATTCGAAAATAGGGTTTCACATACCGAGATCATAGATTTTACTTGGATTCGTTAAAAGAAGAATATATTTTCCACAAAGACGAACACGGAATAGAAAAATGCTTTCAACCCTTTAATTTCCCAATACAAGAAACGTTATATTTTCGGAAAACATATAATCTGTAAATTACTTTTCGATTTTCAGAAAAAAATTCTCCAGGACCTTCAAAATGAGATTAACCCTTCAAAATGAGATAAGATCCATTTTGTATCTTGATTCATAATGTATGTTCTACTTGCCCAAATATGCAGGTCTATACCAGCTTGGTTTAAACCATGGTTCAAACCGTTTTTTTTTTTTTTTTTTTTTTTTGAAAAACCATGTTTCTTATAATTTTTTCCGTTAACTTTATTTTTAATTAACCAAAATTATTTTTTCTTCAGTCTCATCAAATGTTGTCAAACACACCTCACTATCACAGCACCTTAAATACAATCTTTTTCACCAAAATTAGTTACCTTACATTGATATGCCATATTTCCAATAAACCTAAAATTTCAAAGTGCTCAATTTAAAAAAAAAAACCTTTGAAAGCAGCACAACTTCAAAAGTGACGACAATTGAGTGGGGAGAATCAAAAAAATGATATCGATAAAGTAATGATACAATTATAGATAAATATAATTGAATAGCTGCACAGCGCACAGGCATCTTCAGGTGGTGTAGAAATAATGTTTTCTCATTTTGGTTTAATACAAAGTAAGCTACGTAATAGACAGGGTACTGAAGACGCCTCAAAATTAGTTCATTTTTTCATTTAAAATATTTAATACATCTTCAAATAATGAAGATGACTGAAAGTGAAATTAAATCAGTAAAATATCTTACTAAATTTTCTATTAGATAATAGTTTTAGTTTAAGGGCTAGTACTTCACGCTTATTCCATTTTCATTCGCTGGTATGAATGCAAATAAAAATTGTACAAAATGTTTGTGTTTTAATGTAGATATGCGTTAAGTTGTCTTTAGATATATTCTTTTTGGCAATTTCTAACAGAACCTACTTTCCACGTATCAAATAATGCTATCCATCTGTTAGTGGTGAACTCTGTTGTAGTCAAAGTTCACCTTGGCACACGCTAAACAAATTGCCTTACTTCCGAATAAATGAAATAAACAACTCTTGACATCACTAATATCCTTAAATCTTAGATATATCGTTATTCATTACTACCAGCATCCCTCAGAAATCTGATATAACGTATCTACGTACCGCTCTGTCCAGCGTAGTCAGTCAAGCGAAGCACCCATCTTTTTATATTTTCTTATAGTGGGCGCGTAACCCGATAGGACACATAATTGACCCACAGATTTAACCGATGACAAGAGGGTAGTTTTGTTTTCCTTGTCTGCAGGACACTTGATACATCCATGCGTGGACCGGGAATTAATTTTCTCGAGATCCTAGATGTTTATCCTGTTTATGGTGTTAGTTTCCGAGAGACGCGGCTTTGTTGGTCGGCCGTTGATTTGAATATAGGTACCCACTTGATGACAGTCGATCTATTATGGTTAATTTATTTGGATTCGAAAATAGGGTTTCACATACCGAGATCATAGATTTTAGTTGGAAACGAAGAATTTGTTTTACACGACGGACACGGAATTACAAAAATACTTTCAACCCTTTAATTTTCCAATACAAGAAACAATGTATTTTCGGAAAACGTATAATCTGTAAATTACTTCTCGATTTTCAGAAAAAAATTCTCCAGGACCTTCAAAATGAGATTAAGCACGTGAAGATCCATTTTTTATCTTGATTCGTAATCAAGAAGGCTCAGATTTGTGCAGCCATATTGTTATCAGAAATTTGGGGCAAATGGCACCCACAGGAAAAAATATCGGATATTTATGTCTTTTCCATGAAATAGGTAAAAAGATTTATGTATAAATGTGTTTTGTTCTAAAAATAAAAAAAAATTACGGTTATACTAGAAATCCTTCCATCAATGCAATATAAGCTGTGTGTATGTAGGTGCTCAATCTTGGAACAGCTGCTCACAAACAACATCTTGATATATTGTGCTGAGAGAATAAAAATACGAGATGCCTCTGTATGGAATTGAATATCATTCGAATCGACTTTCTCGGCCAAAAAAGGAGCCAGCATTCGCTTTATGCAATCTCACCGGTAAGTGCAGATACCGCAAGTCGAACAGATGTTCTTGTTGGTCGAATGAGTCATACTTCTCATTTTAATATCTAGAACAATAACAATCTTTTGAGTAGATCACAAAGTCGGACAAGCTTACAAACATTTGCAACTACTGAACCAACTAAAACTAAGATTTTCAAACTGCTTTTAGTAACCACTTGCAGGCTGCGTTGTTTCTATGTGATTAGATTCAGTCAGAGAAACCATTATCTATGGGATTCTACGGGTAAAGTAGGGAGAGCTGTTCTTTTACAGCTGAGCTACCAGATGGTATATCGATGGAATCGATGCCCGGCGGTGATTGATAATAATGGTTATGCTACAAAATATTAAGACAAACATGGTTGGTTTTCTATACTTCAATGAACTTTGCTTCTTTTTTCTATAATTGTTTTGCTTTGTCTATATATTTTTGTCCTTCATAGTTCCAGTTTTTTTCAATTAATTTTTTATTGAAGGGAGTCTAATGAATTTATGTATGTATAAGTGAGTATTATGCTATAACGAATTATGTATACAGGTTGGTGTATTAATCAAACAAGTTAAAAAAGAAATACTGCACAATATTAATTTGTCCATTACTGTATACAGGGTTATCCAAATTAAGTGTCCACCATTAGTAACTTTGTTATTAGTGAAAATACAAAGTTGTTTGAATTAGCAAACTAGTAGCATTTTTAACGCTGGTAAAAATGAGAAATAAAAAAAAACAATTGAGAGTCGTTATTTTGATTTTTTTCAGTAAAATAACATTTTTTTAAATGGAAACCCCTGTATATTATATTTTTTTCTGTTAAAGCATCAAATTTTAAACAAAAAAGTTCATAATGACTTTTCCGCTAAAGTCAAAAATAAAGTCAAAATAACGATAAATATTTTTAATTATTTGCAGTATTATAATATTAAGACGGCTATGAAAACAACATGGCGTTCGCGATTTGACAGCATTAAGATAAGCGACAAATTGTTAAACTGGACATACTCGCAACTAGAAGGCTTTGGAAAACAATGATAAAATCAAATAATGTCAAACATTAGTGTAAATACTTGTTTATAAGCTTTATTGTGTCATTAATTTAAAGAAAAATGTTCTCCCATGAAGAAAAGTGTGATATGTTAGAATGCTATTTAGTGTGCAGAAAATCCTCCTTGAGAGCAAGAGCAAGAGAATACTACAGTGAATTATATCCTGCTCGCATTCAACCGAATGAACGATATTTTCTGAGACTTTATCGAAAATTTAGGGGCAACGAAAATGTTTTTGCTAAAACAAGGGCAAAAAAAGAATTCATAATAAGCGAGGCCACGGAAATTGCAGTTATTGGATATTTTGAAGCTTATCGTGAGAATTCAATAGCAGATATTCTCAAGGACTCTAATTTCAGTTATGGTACTGTTCAAAGGATTTTAAAAAAATACAAATTTATTCCGTATAAGTACCGACCAGTTCAAACGCTTTTGGCAGGAGATCCAGAGAGAAGACTTGTTTTTTGCCATTGGTATCTTAGCTTCTGTCGCCAAAATGTAAATAACTTTCGTTACCTTTTATGGACAGATGAATCAAATTTTTCAAATTCTGGAATGTTTAATAGAAAAAACCACCATTATTGGTCAAGAGAAAATCTTTTGTTAGTACATCCAAGAGGCCCACAAGTCCGTTTCAGTTTCAACGTTTGGTGCGGTATAATTGGTTCAAAAATTGTTGGCCCGTTCTTTTATGAGGGAACCCTAACTGGTGAAAGATATGTGGAATTTATGTCAGAAATTCTGACTAATTTCTTAGACGAATTGGATCTTATAAGTAGACATCATCTGCATTTTCAGCAAGATGGCTCACCTGCCCACAACTCCAGAGGTACTTATCATTTTCTAAGTACTACTTTTAATGATCAGTGGATAGGAACAAATGGCCCAATACAGTGGCCTCCCAGATCACCAGATCTAAACCCACTTGATTACTTCTTGTGGGGTTACTTAAAGAACCAAATTTACAAGCGAAGGTACGATAACCTTGACGCGTTAAAGACTGCAGTTAGGGAAAAGATAACCCAGATAGATGGTAGGACCATACTTAAGACAGTTCGAGCAGTTGAAAAACGTGCCCAAAAATGTATTGAAGAACAAGGTGGTGTTTTCGAGCATCTTCTTTAAAAAAAATTGTTATTGTATTTTGTAAGATTATAAGTTGATGTTGAAAATAAAGTTTGTCGATACAATTTAATTGTTTCAGATTGCAGGCCATAACTTCAACAATTTGTAACCTAGGAGAAAAGTTATTGTAAGCTTTTTTGTTTAAAATTTGATGCTTTAACAGAAAAAAATATAATATACAGGGGTTTCCATTTAAAAAAATGTTATTTTACTGAAAAAAATCAAAATAACGACTCTCAATTGTTTTTTTTTATTTCTCATTTTTACCAGCGTTAAAAATGCTACTAGTTTGCTAATTCAAACAACTTTGTATTTTCACTAATAACAAAATTACTAATGGTGGACACTTAATTTGGATAACCCTGTATATATATATATATACATATATATATACATATATATCATTGAATTTCTTTAGAACGAAGGCAAAGTTAGTTTTGCACAAGTACACTCTTAAGCTTTCGATGGTCCATCATCAGGAGCAAAAACAAAATTTGGAAGTAGCAACTAGGAGGAGAGATATCATTACTAAGTCGGCGAGATTGTTTCTGAAATTGTTCTTAGACGAAAGTAGAAGAGAACATATAGTCAACGAACAAAAAGCTGGATTGATGAGGTTCAATTAGGAAGAATTTTTTTAATTAATAATTATTAGTAAAACATTAGCTTTGTTTTCCGAAAAACCACTAACGGATTTAGGAAAATTGAAGATTTATTAATTATTGATTATTCGAAATTTCTTCTTTTCTGTAACCTCTACATCTTCACCACGAGCTTAGCCGGCTGACAATGACTAGTGACGTGTGAGATTGACATTGACACACGATCGATCGAGGGAAAACATTGTTACATGTGTTGCCTACCTTGTGAGGAAGGTGCGTTATAGTACAGGATGAAGTTCAAAAATTATCTTCAAGATTAATAAATGTTATTGTGGAAGGAATGTGTTTTCGATGTTATAATTCAACCGTGTTAGGTAATACGAAAGAAACTTAAAACTTGAGGTAAGATAATCAGGATGCAAAATTAATTTTTGAGAGTAAAAATTATGCAATTATGCGGATTTTATGTGGTGGCATTTCATACCGTGATTTAGAATGTCAAATCGTTGAAAAATGGTGCCAAGTTAATTTACCAAATTATCTATAGACACACGCATTAGCATAAAAAAATTAGATGTATTCTGGCGTCTAGGTGGTTACAAGCGTACAATATCAAAGTGAGTGCAGCTAGAGTAAACATACATAACAGATGGTTTTTAGTGTAACAAAAATAACGAATGCTTAGGCCTTACGTTATTTTTGACACCGATAGCAAATAATGACGGAAAAAGAGATTAATTAATATTTTCAGAACCCCTTCAGATATTTCACTGATATTTAGTACGTAGTGAAAGTTAATAAAGTTGCATATCTTTCAATGCAAAAATAATGTTAACAGTGGCGTGTGTACGGGTGAAGAATGCAATTTAGCAATACATATCTAGTTGCTCTGGAATGTCACTGGCATTTGACATCTGACAAGCCTCTGTTATTCAAATTTGTTCTCTGTGACATCTTTTCATTATTTAGTTTTTACAATCTGGTTAATAATGGTGAATTAGACAAATGCAGAAATGGCGGAAATGCATTACGTATATGGCCTTGCCGACGGTAATGATGAGCAAGTCAGAGGGATTTATCACCAGAGATATCCCGATCGTGCTTTGCCAGATAGTCAAACCTTTTCTAATCTTCATCGTCGTCTTGTTGGAACATCTGAAGGTAGACCTCTAAGTATGAGAACACCTGAAATTGAGGAAGCAGTGCTTCACGAAGTCGAAGAACATGCTGAAACGACTACGAGGAAGATCGCTAGACACTTAAATATTTGCCATCAAATTGTTTGGGGAATTTTAGTGGATTTTTTGTTATATCCTTACCATATTTTAAGGGTACAGGCATTACTTCCCATTGATTTTCCAAGGCGTGTGACCTTTTGTCAGTGGTGTCTTCAAAAAATTACACAAAATCCGTAATTTGAATCAATGATTCTGTTTACGGACGAAGCTATTTTTTCTCGAAATGCCATTCAGAATTTCCACAATAATCATTTGTGGGCAGAAGAAAATCCCTATGCCGTAACCGAAACCCATTTCCAACACCAATTTTCGGTTAACGTATGGGCAGGAATTATTGGCAACCACTTTATTGGCCCATTCTTCTTGTCGGGACGACTTGACGGACAGACTTACCTCAATTTTGAGTATGATATGATGAGTTGAATGATAGTGCACCAGCGCATTTCAGTGTAGCGGTTCGTAATTGTTTACAACTGTTTATCCAAATCGTTGGATTGGCCGCGGTGGGCCCCCAGAATGGCCACCAAGGTCCCCAGACCTCAACAGTTTAGATTTCTTTTTGTGGAGCTATCTTAAGACACTAGTATACACAAATCCCATTAACACTGTAGAGGAATTAAGAGAAAGAATAGTTGCAGCTTGTGATAGAATAAAAAACACTCCAGGGATAATTCAACGAGTGCGCAATTCCATGAGAAGGAGGGCGGAAGCATGCATGCTAAGTGGTGGGGGCCATTTCCAACAATTTTTGTAAACATTTCGGTAGTTTTAATGTTATGTTCATATTGTCAGTTGTTGTTGTTGTTGTTTAGTACCTCTAATGTGTTTAATTTTTCCAATTAAATGAATAATAATTTTGCAAGTTAGACAATTGAACGGTTTGTATTTTTTTACTCAAAAATAGCGTATCGAAGAGAAGCAACTTAAGAGAGATCATTTGCTTTAAATTGAACGAGGAATTTAAAAATAATTTTAATTTGGCAAAAAACCATTGGCATACCATTTTTTTCTTAAAAAATATCGAAGTCAATACCCATACGCACGCCAATGTTAAAGCTAAAAATTGTTTTTGCATTGGAAAATATGCAACTTTATTAACTTTCACTAGGTACTGAATATCAGTGAAATATCTCAAGCGGTTCTGAAAATATTAATTAATTTCCGTTTTTTTTTCCTAAAACTTCAACACCCCGAGTTTTTGTAAGGGAACATTTTTGGACCATAGTTTATAAAGCAAACTAACATTAATTTTTCATGTAGATTCACACCCTTAAATATTCGCATATCATTAAGGAACACCCTGTATATTGAAATTATTTCAATTAAACTCTTCCAGCTTTACGAATTTCCCATATTCCGAGCACTCTCTAATATCAAACTGATAAAACATTTACATCAGTTTATATCCGAAATTCAGATAATTCACTGTAACACGGTTACGATAGACTTTCATATTGTTCTGGTTGTAATCAGTTCGCCAAGTTGTTCACAAAGACCAAGGAAACTTTGCGCAATGCTTGCATCGTTACATGCTTTACGACCAATAAAGACAAAGGTTAATAGATACCGTACGGACAGACAGAACCAACGTAAATATAAAATACCGTAAAATACGGACAAGCCAGGTTTAGGGTACCGGCAATTGACCCGTGGTTCATCACTTTTACTCCACACACCCGAAAATTATTATTATTACAAAATATAAATGAATAGAGTACAAAACCATAAGCGCATGTACAGGGTAGCCCACTAAGAAAGCGAGGTACTGTAACTTATTACTAAAACGGCCAAGACAAAAACCTGAAAAATATTTTCAAGTTTCTGAAATGGTCGTTATGGAGCGTAACTGCAATCTTGAATCTAAGAAAGTGATGAATAAGTTTTGTTAGTTTCACAAGTGGCCGCTTGAGGGTTTTTCGACATTCCAACAGAAATGGTTAATTTTCTCAAAAAATTAAATGCCTGGGTACAATTTTGTTTTTATGAAAAAGTAGCTAAATGATGTCTACATAAGCTCACGAAAACAGCAACTCGATATCTTGCCTAAAATTTAGGACAAAGAAAATTTTATACGGAAAACCCTTAAATTTTTATTTTTCTGGAATTCTTTTTAACATACAAATAATAATAAATATAAAAATTAAAATAGATGACTATAAACACAAACAGTTCATAGCTATAAAGTTTGTTCACTGCTCCACCTATCGTAATGAAGTTTGAAGGTATTGACAGTCGTAGCATTAACTTTTAAATTATGTAATAAAATTTGATTCACAATAAACTTTACAAGCTTCATATATTTATAGTAAAAAAACTTACGGAAGTCGGTTGTAATCTTCTAGGAGACCAGCAAAAATAACTTACCTAAAACAAAACAAATATATGTTATTTAATAATAGTAATTAGAAAATTATTTTTACAATAATTTATGAACATACTCTTGTCACACTGGAGACAAGATATTAGCGGTAAGTAAAATTTAAGGCAAATTATGTGCGTATTTGTTTGTCAAATATGCCTGTTTATCTGTTCCCAAGACATCGATAGCAATGGTCCTCAGATAATAGTTACCTTCTTACTACTATACTTGATGACAAATTTAAAGACACGTCGTATCAAGCATCTTAAACTGTAGACTGTAGAATAAGAATTTTCAATAATAATCCGCCATTTAGATTTTCTAAAGTTTTAGTATCCCCAGTCTCACCAGCACTGTCCAGACAAATCTAGAGACACCTCATATGCCAGAATAAATCAAACGTCTTAAACTGTAACTCGTAGAACAGCAACTTCAAAGTTGAAATCCGCTACGTTGATTTTAAGAATACCTAGTGCCGCTTACGCTGTCAAGTCAGATCTAGATAAAACTTCATACGTTTCAGCTGTAGCCTGTGAAATAGGAATTTTAAGGTTGATTTTTTTATTAAATTGAAGAGCTTTCAATTTTCGATCGACAAATGTGAAGCTGATTATAGCGGAATTAATACAAAAATGAAAAAAATTGTAAGAATTTCTTAAACATTATAAAAAAATCCACGTTATAGCAAAAAATGGAAAGCGTATCTAGATCCAGCATGTTAACGCTTCATATACATTATATTTTATTTGATCAGGATTTCGTTGCTTACCAGTGCAATGAGGAACAATCTATCAAAATAGGCTTTTCTTTACTTGTTCAATTCGTCACTCTATAAATACGAATGTGGGACACGTTTATTCGTTTCCTGAATCTTGAAAAGGAAAGTGCTAAGAAAATATTTTAAAAAATATAAACAGATAGTATATCACACAAATTATACTGAGTCAGTGTTATTTGGTTTGAGAGTGGTGGAGAAAAGTAAGTACATTATTTTTTATTAAATTTTAGTTTTGTACTCTTAGTTAGCAAAGATAGATAAATTACGCCAATCATGACTTTAGTTATTAGTAGTTAAATATTCAATCAAAATTACACGAGTACTCCTCAATAGTTTCTTTTTGAAAGTTTTAGCAATCGATAATATAATTACAGTGCAATCTCCGTAATTCGAGCTAATTGTTGCAAGAAGATGTTCGAATTATGGAATGTTTTCGGAAAAATCAAAAAATATTTTTAATATACAGCTGCTGGATTTTCTGTCTTATTTAAATAATTTAATTTTGCCCACAGATGACTGATGCCATGTCCGAATCTAAAAAGAAATGTAGACAGTACAGTCTTGATTATTTGAAATTTGGCTTCATTCCATCATTGCCGGACAAACAATCGCCTATGTACCTTTTCTGCAACAAAGTTTTGGGCAATGACGCTATGAAACCATCTAAACTGCAAGATCATCTGAGAAGATGCCACCCTGATAAAACAGAGAAAGATTTGAAATACTTTCAAACAATCAAAGATAAATTTCAGAAGAGACCTACACTGGACAGAATGTTCGCTTCGACGTCACAAAGAAATGATGATGGTTTGCGGGCGTCTTACAATATCTCGTTACTTATAGCAAAATCCGGAAAACCGCATACTATCGGAAAGAAGTTAATTTTGCCAGCCGTTGAAGAGGTTTTAAAAACTGTTTTACACAAACCTGCATCTGATATCATTAAAAGAATTCCCTTAAGCAACAATACTGTTGAAAGACGTATTGATGAAATGAGTTCTGATATTGAAAGCTTCTGATGTAATTATTTGCAAACGACCCATTTCTCTATACATCTGGACGAGTCAACTTTACCTGATAATGCAAAATTACTATTGGCATATGTTCTTTTTATTATGAATCAAGAAATCTACGAAGAACTGCTCTTCGCAAGAACTTTGATAATCGACACTAAAGGTGAATCAATATTTCATGTTTTGAAGGATTACTTCATTGAAAAAGCAATTCCTTTATCAAATATAATATCAGTAGCTACAGCACCTGCCATGGTTGGACGTTATCGTGGATTTATAAGCTATTTAAAACAAAATGTGACAGGGGTGTTAGCAATACATTGCGTCGTCCATCGACAACATTTAGTTGCTAAAAATTTGAGTGTTAGATTGCATGAATCACTTCATTTACTGATTGATGCAGTAAACCGAATCCGAAGCAACGCGTTGAATACGCGGTTATTTGCGCAGTTGTGTGAAGAAAATGACGAACACTTTCATCAATTACTCCTTCACACTGAAGTACGCTGGCTGTCGAAAGGCTTATGTTTGACAAGATTTTTTGCACTTTTTGAGACTATTTTAGAATTTCTGGATACTAAAGATAAAATTTTAAAAGAAAATTTAATGAAGAGGAAAACAGACATCGCATATTTAACAGATTTGTTTACAAAATTTAATATGGTTAATTTGCAATTATAAGGCGACAGTTTAAACTTGATTAAAACAAAGTCCATCTTATCAGCGTTTCTTGCCAGAGTTAAACTAATGAAGCAAAATATTGGAGGCGGAGAATTTTCTCAGTTCCCCAATTTGTCACGGACAAGCTGCCACGAAGACGACGTTTCAACTTACGTTCAACATTTAAATGCCCTCTATTCAGATTTTGAATCTAGGTTTGAGGATATTTTGACTATGGTAATACCACCGTGGATAATTAATCCATATGGTGACATAGAAGAAACGAATGTCATAATACAAGAGGAACTGACTGAACTAAGTACAAACGAAGAACTTAAGGTTCAGTTTAAAAACGGATATCAGCAATTCTGGCTGCAAAACAACATACCGTTACTTATCCCGTATTATGGAATATAGCGAGGAAATTTTTAATTTCCTTTCAATCGTCATACCTAGTGGAAAGGGGGTTCAGTGCTGTTACCAATCTTCTAACAAAAAAAGAAACAGACTGGACATCATTAGCCGAGGAGATTTAAGATTGACCCTTACAAAATTGACGCCAAATGTTGATAATTTATTATTAAAGCATCAGGTTCATCCTTCTCACTAAAAATATTGACTTATTGCTTATATTATTTTATTTATAGTTTATTTTATGTTTATTGGTGTCTGACCAATAAATGCCCGCAATGGGAATAAGTGTCCGCATTGATTTTTTTAAAGAACCCCCCTTTATAGAAAATATTTTTTTTAAATTATTCTGATAATTCAAGGATAGGTACACACTAAAATTCGTTAATTTTTTGCCTATTTTTAGATAACTTAAACGTATAAGAAGCGGAATTTAATCAAACTAACAGTGAAATTATTGTAGAACATACGTTTATGTTATAAGTAATAAACGAACTCGCTTATTGTACTATTTTAAGTAAAAAACTTTTTTTTTTATTATTTTTCACTTTTTTTTAATTTTATCCCTCTTATTTTTTTTCCAATGCGGGCACTTATTCCCAATGCGGGCACTTATTGGTCAGACACCTGTTTATTTAATGTTACGTATATTTTACATAACAGATACAAAATTTGGTTTTGAGTAGTTTTAATTTAAATTCAATTAATAAATGTATAAATTAATATGTGTTTTTACTTTAAGTTTTTAGCACTAAACTTCACTACAGTTAGAAATTTACAGGAAATCAATATCAGGTAAGTAGGGGGTCTACCCAACACGAAAAAACATGACAAGGGGTCTACGACACAAAAAAGTTTGGGGAACTCTGATCTAGAGTATACTGATTGATGACTCTTCACCAACGGAAGGTCTTGGGAACCTTTCGCACCGGCGGACCTTCGGCGATCTAGCTCTTTTCTACCGCTACTCCAATGCTCTTTCCTCCTCAGAGCTCTCCTCCATGATGCCGCCACGCGCGATGTGCCTGCCAGCCAGACCCGCCTGACTTTAGCCTCACATTATAACCGTGTCGAACTTCCACAACTGTCCGATACGAGCGCTCGTTTGTCTCTAGGCTGTCGAGTTTGTGGAACAATCTACAATAGGAGGCTTTTCCCAGTTCTACTGTTCCAGTTCAAAAATCGGATTAACGAAGATTATTTGGAATCCTCATAACAGGTGCGATGCCCTGGCATTTAGGCTTCTGCCTGCGCGGCTGCTTCTGTGTAACATTACGACTTTGTATTTGTAATTAACCAAGTCACACTCATCCAATATAAGTTGTGGTTCATGAACTGTTTGATAATCATTAGAGCTCTAATGTACCCAGCATATTTCATGTGATGCAAGCGGTGGCGTTCTCTTTTAATGTCAGCCTGATCTAGACAGGGCAAAGATCGAACCATCGGACTTGCATAGGCATGCAACAATGCATTTCATTTTGCTTGCGCAAAAAGGAAATAATGAGAGAGTTGGTCGCGGTGCAGCGCCAGCAATGCGGAACGAAGGAACACAAATTAGTTAGGGTTGGTTCAGTGCATTAGACATTATATGGGATTGTATCATTACTGAATTATGTATATTAATCGCTCGTTGAATATGAAACGAGTGAGTAATATGGATTCACAAATTCATTTAATCTGTGGAACGCCTTCTATAACGGCCTAGAGTTTTCGAGCCGGCCTGGAGAATCCAAAAAAGTCGGAATCTGGTTCCAAAACATTAACTTCAGCTGCGGACTCGCAGGTATTATCTTTTAGTTCCCACGCGTACATGCGGTGTTGTAATCGCGAAAAATTTCGAAAATGAGATATTATGGTTTTTGGATGTTATATGACATGTACATCACGTCCGTTAATTCTATAAGCGTCTATACTACAACTATTTAAAACTGTAATGACTCATACGCGTGATCAACACGTGATCAGAGCTCGATCCCGGCTTCCTTCCAGTACAGCCGTATAGCGTACGACATATGTCGTTTCTGTGGCTTTGCGGTGGTCAACAGCACAGACAGAGATGGAAATAATGGCTGATTGTTCTCCGCCGGTAGAACCAATGAAATCAAAGACGCGCCTCGACCGGCAGACTCATAGGCGTCGGCAACGCATTGGAACGTGTTTCGTTGAGCGATCGCATATTGTGTGTTTTTATAAGAATTGTTGTGTGATTGTTATTGTTGTGGTTTCTGTGGTTACTGTTTTGGTTATACTTAACCATGGAGAGTACAAATGGCACGAGTGGAAGTACTGAAAGCCAGGGAACAAGTAGACGGCTTCGTAAAGCACTGAAGAGGGACGCGAAAGAAATCGTGCTCAACGTGTTCAATTATCTGAACAGAACTATGTCGCAGGGAGATGCACTCGCGTGCTGTGAAAGTATGACAGGCGTTCCAGAGTGGACCATTCGCAGGGTGGTGCATGAAAAGAAGAAAACTGGAGCTACTACTGATCCAAAGTTTAATTTGAAGGGACGAAAGGCCGTTAAATTGGATGACGATAGCAAAATGGCGTTAAGGCGAACCGTACATTCATTCTTCTTTAGGAATGAGATACCAACCCTCAAGGCTGTACATGCAGCGATCAAGGAAAATGAAATTATACCCCAAATGAGCGTCGAGGTAATGAGGAAATCCCTGCACGAAATTAATTTTCGTTACGAAACGCGTAATCGGAAGTCAGTATTGATAGAGAGACCTGAAATAGTCGCCTGGCGTCGAAAATACCTACGCGAAATGATTGATTATAGGCGACAAAGCAGAAAAATCTATTATTTGGACGAGACATGGGTAAATGCAGGTCACACAGTTAAAAAAACCTGGATAGACAAAAACGTAGTGAGTAACCGACAAGCAAGCATTGAAGGTTTGTCAACAGGTCTTCGTGGACCGTCAGGGAAAGGTCAAAGATTGATCGTAACTCATATTGGTAGCGATAGTGGCTTTTTAGAAGAGTGTGACTTGATTTTCGTCTCTAAGAAAGGAGGTGATTACCATGACGAAATGAATGCCAGCTGCTTCGAGAGCTGGTTTCAAGGGGTGCTTCAGCGAGTTGAGCCCAACTCTGTGATCGTCATGGATAATGCTTCCTACCATAGTCGTCGAGCCGAACGTGTACCGACTATGGGATCTCGAAAAAGTGACATGCAGGAATGGTTGCGCGAAAAAGGAATCCCGTTTGACGATTCATGTGTGAAAGCGGAATTGTATGAAAAAATTAAACAGCACAAACCTGCGAACATTAGTTACGTGACTGATGAGATGGCCCGTCAATGTGGTGTCACTGTGCTGCGGTTACCGCCCTACCACTGTGAACTGAACCCAATAGAGCTCATCTGGGCTCAAGTGAAGGGTTATATTGCGCGCCATAACACAACCTTCAAATTACCAGACGTTAAGGTTTTACTTGAGACTTCCATACAGCTAGTAACGCCCGAAGCTTGGCAGAATGCTATCCGTCATGTTGTGGAGGAAGAAACAAAAATGTGGCAGCTTGACCACCACATCGACACCATCATAGAGCCAGTTATAGTCAATTTCAACGAGGAAAGCGATAGCGACAGTTTATTACTATCAGATGTAAGTGGAAGCGACGATGAATAAAGGTAATTCCCAAATTTTTGACTTACAATATGTTTCAAACCACTCTTTATTAAGCATGTGACAAATCTAGTTCACCCATGTTAAACATTCATACCCCGCCTATGAACAGCCGACTACTGGTAGTTAAGTGATGTTCACGTGAACATCGATGAGTCATTACAGTTTTAGATAGTTATAGTATAGAGGTTGAGCGGTACTGCTCGGATTTTGTGGAAAGTTTTACACAAGGACGAAAAACCTATGTGGTCCAGTAGCGGCGGAGAAAAAGGTCAGAAGCGAAAAATAAAAATCGCACAAACTTGAATTTTCCAAGGATACTGATCATTTTCCGAAAAATCTTAGACGTTGGTATATTTATACGCCTCCAACCTCAGCACATATTGGGCATATTTCACTCAAAATTGAAACTTAGAAATATCTCCAGCAGCCGGGCGTCGATACGTGGGACGTGGTCCCCCGATGGACAAGCGTAGACGGCGGTGGTCGTACGTCACAGTCGGCAATCGCATCTGCACTACTGTGGGTTGACTGTGCATTGTGAAGGCCAATATCTTCATTACGCGAGATTGGTCATCGCAACGATCAAGTGCGCCTGCAGGAAATATTTCTCTCAGGGGGGAGAAGGAAGGTCATTTAATTTCCTATTATACGTAGCAGGTTTTTCCTTGTTTCAAACATAATCATTTACGAACTGATGACAGCATAGCATGGAAAGCGCAGAGTCAACTGATTTTTTTCTTTGCTTCGTGATTCTGACAAGTTTCATTTACCTGTAATAAAGCGTATGCGTATGTGAAGATTTTCAAAAACTGCTGTACATCTATGATCTGTAAATGAAGTAGATTCCAAATCCGACAGCAGTTCGACGCTGGGACCCAAAGAGAGTTTCAAAAAAGCAATTTAGTCGTATCCAAGTTCAGAACCTCACATTTAAAAAATTTAACAAGCCTGAAAAAACGACAGCCTAAAAAAACGGGAATTCTGTCTTACAAGGTCGAATATCTTTAGGTTTTCTATGAGATCTTAACTTGATCGTAAAAAGGTTACATTCTATGTTGTGTTGTTTTTTATTATTTTTTTAAATGATTTATTCCGTCGTTTTATTCAGGAAGCATCTTAGGTTGTTTCTAAGGCTTATTTTTTTCACAAAAGCTCATTATTACTTTTTACCACAATAATAAAAATTGCCATTCATTATGACCACCAATAGTATATCATATGTAGACTAAGCTGCACATAAAATTTTCATACTGGTACATGCTTAATTGAAATGCTCATAGCTTCGAAAAGTTTCTTGCCATTCCGAATTTCCTCAAGTCGATATACAGATTAACTAAAATAAATGCTTTTGAAGCATTTCTAGTAAAACTAAAGTATTTTCAATTTTTAGGGAGATATGAGTCAATAATATCCAATAATAGCCCATCTCGTTTTACTTAAAATTTGAACATACGATGCTTGCATTAAGCACGCCAGATTTGAATAAGTTGTGGTTAAAATGTTTGGTAAATTTTAAGGTTGTTTATTTTCTTACAAGATAACTTACCAAACTAAAGCATAATAGTCGTTCCATTTAAATAGTTAGTCATTAATTACACGACGCATGTTACCAAAAAGCTATACTCATACTTCAAAATAACGAATACTTACAGTAAATGATTACTTTGTATACGAATAACGATTACTAGTACTCGGAAGTAAGGAAAATCAACAGCTCTACTTGTTACCTGAAGTGCATACATTCGGAATCTGAATTCAATTTGTCATTGAAATCTACGTCCGCAAGAAACTTCGAGTTTTATAATAAAGTTTTTACTATAAAACATCATTTCTACTCTACAGCTATGAGGAATAGAAGAACCGTCTCCAGCACTGTGTGGCTTCACAAAGGAGTTATTTTGAAGGTGACGTTATAAAAAAATAAAAACCAGTCTCATCACTTAATTTACAGACCTCGTACGTCTCTTTCATCTTCAATCTAAACATTTCTTTACCGTAAACGAATGTTTCCAAAACTTGTGGCGCTTCATCGAAAATGATAGCCTGCCTAATGAATAACTATCCAAATGATAGTGATTATTTATGAGTCATTGTATTATTTACGACCTTCTATCTGGCGCACGATTAGCAGAAGAGGAAATAAAAATTATAGTGGGACCCGCCCCGTATTTTAGATCTGTGTGGCCGCGCCGTCCCGCTTTGAGTTCAGCTCACCTCGGACCAAGAGTGGATCGACGACCCCGTTTCGCCTCCCTGGGGCAAGGACGTAGTCAGGTAATCATCGTCGTATCATGAAATAAACACAGAAGATCACAGATAGCATACTGTGTTAACTAGAATCTACACTATGCACCACCTTTAATCAAGGAATTCTACAACCTACAGCAGAACCTTGCGGTATGGAATGAGGAACTCTGAATATATAAACTAAAAATAAATATGAGCAAAACAAAATTTATGGGTATCTTTAAAGACCCACAGAATGCGATTAGAACAAAAAATAATGCAACGAATAACACATTTTAAATATTTAGGTATATTGGTAACAGAGAATGGAAATGGATACATTGGATCAGAAATAGAAGAAAGAGTAAAGGCAACTACAAGATAATACTCCCAACTAAATAAACACCTACTTAACAAAGAAGAAATTTCTACAAAAACAAAAATAAGGATATTCAACTCACTTTATATCTCTACCCTAACATATGATTTAAAACTGTGGATATTTAGTAAAAGACAGATTCAGAAAATACAGGCTAGTGAAATGAAACTGCTGAGAAGAATTGCGAGCCTGAAGAGTAAGTCAGAAATGTAGAAATAAGATTAGGTACCATATCTGTGGAAAAAAATACAAGTGAATAGGCTAAGGTGGTTTAGACACATGATTAGACTGCCAAATAAAATATTGGGGGAAACAGGCTGGAGAATGGGAAAATTCAACAAAAAGACAAAAGGAAGAGGAAGACCAAAAAGGAAGAGGATTGACGAAATTCAGGGGTAGGTACTTATGACAAATGCACTTGGACTGGAAAGCTGCAGAAGGATTAGTTAAAAACAACAAAATGGAAAAACAAAATAAGAAAACACTAAAGAGGAGTGCAAGAATATGCTGATGACTTAAGCATAGTAGTTAGGGGACGTTTTTGTAGAACAGTCACTAGATTAATTCTATCCCAATCAGTCAAATATCTGGGAATACAAGGTTAGCAAGGCTCGCAATTCAAGGTGGGCCTGTAGACATGTTGTCGGTGTAAGGTGGGGGCTTAAACCCAAAGTGGTATACTGGCTCTAGACAACGATAGTACGTCCATCTCTCTTGCACGGCTCCCTGGTCTGGTGGCTTGCATTAGAACTGAGACACCTAAGGCAAAACTCAATAAAATTCAGCGTTTGGCCTGTATTGCCAAGAAAATTTGAACATGTGTGAAAGTGATCCCCAATTTTTGAATAACGTAATTACAGGTGACGAGTCGTGGATCATTGAGTATGATCCCGAGACAAAGAGGCAATCTTCCGAGTGGCACATGACGGCATCTCCACGCAAAAAAGGGAAAAATGAGCAAATCCAAAGTGAAAACGATGCTCATTGTCTTTTTTGACATCAAAGGTATCGTCCACCATGAATTTGTTCCTCCTGGACAAACCGTCAGCGCCAGGTTTTACGTGGAAGTGCTCAGGAGACTCAAACGAAGGGTCAGTCGGGTCCGACAAGACATCGCAGCCGACTGGCTCTCACCGCATTTCTTGTGAACAGCTACCTGACCAAGGCCGGCATCCCAACGCTTCCGCAACCGCCCTACAGCTCAGGTGTGCCCCCCCGGACTTTTTTTTGTTTCCTAGCCTGAAAAGGGCGATGAAAGGCAAGCATTTTTAGACGACAGAGGGGATCCAAGGCTATTCCGGAGAATGCCTTCCGTGACGCCTTCAATGCTTGGAAATCGCGTTGGCAGCGCTGCATCGACGCAGAAGGAGCCTATTTTGAAAGTTTTTAAAGAATTGTAACGATTGGCTCAATAATTTTTTTTAAATCGACTCAGTCCTATTACTTTCCGGACAAACCCTGTATGGCTACAACACCATCTACGAGACACTAACCTTTTCATGTCCATACTGGACAAAAAAGACTCCGTACTTTATAGTTTATACTAATAATCCAGTTATAAATTTACCTTTTTTAAAGGCTTGATGTTTTAAAATTAATCAATTGGAGAAAAATACACACGGTTTTTTCGGTCGAAACAATACTACACTGGCGTCTCTATGTGGTTAAAGACTATTAAACAATTCAGATGTAACTGCTCTAATTTATTCTCGTATTTTTTTCTTTTAATTCTTGCAAAGTCGTAGGCCGATTAACATAAACATTACTTTTAAGGTATGCCCACAAAAAAAGCCTAATGCGGTAAGATCTGGAGACCTGGCTCACCATCCTCACATTCGACAACTACGCAAGAGATAGATGATTTCACTGAAATTGAAGGGAATTCAGAAATAGAAGGTCAAACTTCAGCTGTGGATCAAGAAACACCGACCGTATCAAACAACAGTAGTTATACAAAAAGAGGGGTGCTGGGATTGACCATGAATTGCTAAATATAGAAAAAAAGAAGATTCGAATCATCGAAACACAACTAGCTCAATCACAGAATATCCCAAAGTCAAAACCAGAAGATGATTTATATTACTTTTTAATGAGAGCCCATAAACCTTTAAATGATCTCCCGATTGATCGACAAATATTTATTCGCGTTAAAATACAGGAATTACTTTAGAGTGAAATTATCAGTGCAAACCAATATCAACAAAATACATTCGTTCCCAGTCCAAGCACTCAGTACATAAATCCACCATCTGTATCTTCCGTTTATTCAAATACGTCAGCTAGTAACAGTCAGTAAGACAAGATATAAAGTTTTTTTTACACAGGTATACTGAAAACTAAATTTTTTCATAGTTAAGTTCGTGCTAGAACAAAACAATAATGAAATATGTCATTAAGTGCCAGTATCGTCATTTCTGGATAAGTCTTATTCTTCAGATATTTTACATATTTACAATTGTGACAACAATGATTGCTATGGTAATTATTTCAAGGATAAATTTACTGGTAGATCAAAATTCCGGCACTAAGTGGAAAATTCTATAAATATACTCAGACAAATATATTGTATTGTTTATTTTAAATAGTTGATATTTTTTTTAAATGTTTCATTTTATTTTAAATTCCTTATGCTAGATTGCTTCTCGTATATTACAAGTTATTACTAATAAAATAATGCTAAAGATGGATTAGAGCATCAGAGAATAAAAATAAACATAAAAGTATAGTTAATATAAAACATTCAATATTTTTCTCTTTGAGTAGGTAGATATTTAATATAATACGAACCTTAAGGTTAATGCAAGCTTCTCAATAGGACTGATGGCTTTTAGAAATTCTACTTTTCTTAAAATGTAACAAAAAGTACTTTCATTCATTCGAATATATTTGTAAAACCTTTCGGAGTCTTCTGGTAAACTTTTATACAACTGAAAAAACTCTCCAAATCTTTCTCTCAATCGATTGATGTTGTGTGTCCAAAATCTTCTTTTCTTGGCTGAATGTCGTTTTATTAGAGGATTTTCCAATAATAATAATAATAACGTTGAGTTCATCGCGACTGTTCACTGACTACTCTGGGAAAGTAATAAAAATCCGCCTTTTCAAACGCGTTAAATATTTAAATATGCACAGAAATCTCTAGCTACGTATCGCAACGATTCGCTCGCTTCCTCTTGCTGTGTGCACGTACACTTATACCTCCAGGACCAATGATGACCTAGAAGCTGCTAACACTATACCTAGATCGTGATTGCTGCATGAGACTAGACACCTAGGAAGTGGGATAATTTTACACCGTTTCCAAAAACCTAGAATTCTAGTCACATCCTATAGACTCTCTGGGCCGAGCCAGTTTCACAAACGTCCATCATCCGAGAGTGAACGTATGCATGCATAAGAGTAAGTATATCTAGAGCAACTCTGCAGAGTCTGCTTCTGCTTTCTGCTACCGGTCTTCGACTCTTTACGGATGCTGATGCGTGCCGGTAATTGCTTCCAATTAAGTCCGCTGTTTCTTTCATCTAATTACGTGCACCGCAGTCGCCCCAGCAGGTAAGTGATGCAGCCTTCCCAGCGGCCTTGCAACTTATTGGACGTTTTTCCTCGTCGAGAAAATGTGGCAAAAGTTTTACTTCCCACAGCGAATAGGAAGAGACATATTATGGTAGCTTGGAAGCTAGCGATTTCAATTCTATCTGCTTGGTTAATATGCGATAATAAGCGCTTCAGTTTTTATTTTCTAGAGGACCTACCTTAGAGTTCAAAACATTCCATGGGGGGGAGGGGGAGGGTTATGGATAGCGAATTACGATCATACAAGTCAGTAATACTTCAGCTGTCATTACGTAAACTAATACGAAAAAATGAACGATATTAAAACCCACGCCGAAGCTGCACGTGACCTATGACAGGGTAGCTCATCTCCAAGGCAACAACAAAGCGGTGGTTCCAATAATTCCGTAGTAATTACTATTCTTTGATAGATCAACCAAGGACTGGCAGTTCAGTGAAAACAGATATAAATTAACTCAATACATTAGTTGAAGAAAAATCCTCAAATAAGAGAGTGATTTGGGTGCAAGGCTATCATGGTAGGATAGAAAATCATTTGCAAGCTTTACGAAAAACCTAAAAGTTTACTGTTTGGGTATTCCACCAGTTCATCAGAACTGTGTGTAGTAGTTTATCGTTTCTCTGTACGTTTAAATGACTAGACCGTCTTGTTACTGGAGAAGAACGGTGGGTTATATACAGGGTGGCGCATCGAAAACGAAACAGACGCATTTACTGGCAGCTCAGTTTTTTTTGGAAAAACTCTCAGACCCGTCGATTTTGTTTTCGAGGTGGACACAAGTTTGGCAAAAAATCACGTTAACACGTGCAACTCCCTGGGCGGGTGTCACACCAACCCTAAAGTCTTAAATGGAAAGGGGGCCGAGTGATACCTTATTTTAAAGGTCTTTCAATTCCCTTTATAATGTTGTAAAATACATGAGCTTCAGTTAAGTAGTTTTGAAGATTTATTGATCTAAAGCTTAAAGTAGACTTTAATAGGGTACATCAGATTAGTTTGTATTACTTTCAGAAGAAATTTGACTAAAAGAATTTACTTAATAAGTAAATACTTTTCTTTACTACGCCCATGGTTTGTTTATCATTTTGTTGTTGAAAATAGCTATTGGAGCGTTTTTTTTTGTGGTAAAAAAGTTATTTCTTGAAGAAAGATAAGTAAATATCTCGTACTTATTTTAAATAGGAATTTAATACATAGTTTGCGATTGATTTGACAAAACTTTGTTGCTAAAGTAACTTGTAACGCTTTATTGCATAAATTAAGCATGGTATATTCCACAGCAGAAAGAGATGAAATTATCGAAATATTTTTCGGAAATAATCAGTGCGCTAATATACTAAGTGACATATAAATCCGAACACCCAGTTTAAATGGTTTCATTTTAATAAAAGTTGGTGAATGTATTTATCTTACTGTAAATAACAAGTGAAAAAATTTTCAGCCTTATCAGTTGGACATTCCGGTTTTTATACTGCTTTTTTTTAATTCACTAACGCTCTAAAAATGAATATTTCAGCCGCAATAAAGAATCAACGTTGGCGGATGTTGGTTCTTGACATCCTTTACGATCGGTTACGATGCCTAGAGTACGGAGACCTGTACGATTTCGTCAACTTAGTGAGTTTGATAGGGGCCGTATAGTGGGACTTCGGGAAGCTGGACTTACTTTTCGGGCAATTGCAGTTAGAGTGCAAAGAAGTGTAGACACTGTGGTTAGGTGTTGTCAGGCATGGCTTCGAGAAGGCCGTACGCAAAGAGCAAGGTGCACTGGACGCCGCCGTAGAACAACAGACCGTGAAGATCGCCGCCTAAGATTATTGGCCTTAAGGGACCGTTTCTCCACTACCAGGTCCATTGCAAATGAATGCTTTGCAGAACACGGAAGACCTATTGGCATGCGAAGTGTTTACCGACGAATGAGAAGTTTTGGCTTGTTTTCATACCGGCCACACTGGGTCCTCCCTTTAACTCGAGAACACCGACATAATCGCCTTGAGTGGTGCAGACAACGGTCACTCTGGGATCAGGAATGGAACAGTATTGTCTTTAGTGACGAGTCTCGATTTTGTTTAGGCATGCACGATGGTCGTGCCAGGGTTAGAAGGCGACGTGATGAAAGGAGGAATCCACAGTTTTTTGTTGAAAGACATGTTCATCACACTGTTGGAGTTATGGTTTGGGGTGCTATAGCTTATGGTTCCAGGTTACCTTTAATCTTCATCAGAGGTAACATGAACGCGCAGCGTTATATCCACGAAGTTCTAGAACCCCATCTTTTACCCTATCTTGACACCCTGGCAGATCCAACTTTCCAACAAGATAATGCCCGACCACATGTTGCAAGAGTCACAATAGACTTCTTTCAACATAATGATGTCACATTGTTACCATGGCCACCAAGATCTCCCGACTTATCCCCAATTGAGCACGTGTGGGATATGATGGGTAGGAGATTGCTCAATTTGCAACGTCCTCCTCAGACTCTAGAAGCAATCCGAGAGGAGTTGGTGGTTGCCTGGAATGAGATACCACAGGAGGACATTGACCACCTGATCAGAAGCATGCCTAGGCGCGTTGGAGAATGCGTAGCACATCAGGGTGCATCCACACATTATTAAAGGTCAAAGGGCTTTAAAGCAGTGCAATCACTTTGAAATTTTTATCATTTACTTATTATGCTTCATTAAGTACTTATACAAAATTTTATTAAAATAAAACCATTTAAACTGGGTGTTCGGATTTATATGTCACTTAGTATATTTAAAAAACATGCGTTCTTTCTGACGGACCCTGTACAAGACAGCGGAGTGGTATAGGGATGCCGATAATGCCATGCACGAGTTGCCTATTTGCTGGCGATCAGTAGAAGACCACGATGATGAAAATAATGTCAATGATTAATTATGATTTCATAAATAAATACATACAATTTTAAGGTTATGTATGTCACTCATTATTTATTACACAACCCGTCTACCGACAGAAAAAATATGGGAAAAAACTATTTGATCGAAAATAGAAAAATTAAAACCAAATGCTGGACATGCTAGACCCCAGTCTAACAAACCTAAATGTCAATCACAGGCTTCCAGTCGCAATTTTGTTGATGTTACGCAGGGTGGTGAACAAAGTATTCAACAATCAGGTGCAGCGTAAGCCCATGCTCACAGACTCAAAAGTCGAGCACACGGTGGCAAATATTATTATATTGTCACCGAAACCTCGGCTTATGATGATAAATATTAATGTTAATGGTCAGTTTATATCGATGCATCGAAGGCATCTGATTTGTCAAATGACTGGAGAAATGCAAGGATGAGCGCCCTGAGAGACGACTGTTGTACATTTCTGTGCTGCACTCTAACACTGAATGGTATATCAAGTCCACGTCCATTAAATATCGGCATTTCTAACAACTTGAATTATTCGTACATTTTTCAGTCTGTACAATGATATTTCTTCGGCCAGTCTATAACGACATGTTGGTGAAATATTGCGTGATTTTTGTAGAATTTGACGAAAGTACCCTAAGAAACTCCTTACCCTCCTCAGACTGAAATCCTGGGACCACCACTGGAGAAATAGTATGTCAACAGTCAACTGAAAGCTGAGCATCATCGATCAGTGGCATTTGTGTTTTAGGTACACCGGCACAGAATGATCGCCTTTCATACGAAAAATACAATGTGTCCATTATGCTAAGAACACCAGATCATTGTTTACGTTGTTCAGTCCACCGTCTTAACTGTTCATTAGCCCACACCTCCTCGTTGTTTGTTTTACTCACATAAAAAGTTCGTCCGGGTTAAAAGGTGAGACCTGATTGGGTATGTTACGATACCGCTTTTCTGGCCCACGTGCTTGATGATGTTAAGGTGGGTTTCCACCGAATATGTATATAAACGAACGCCCTGAATACGCACCTTTACAGAAAGTTGATACAGGCGCATGAATAAGGTTTTGATAAATTTAAAGTCCACGCCCAAAAACGATGAAGTCAAAAAAACATGAAGAAGCGAAAATTGGGAAATGTTTATCTGTTTTACTCACCACACCTACTGGCGGGGAAGTATTGAAATCACGAATATTTTCGAAGTTTTACCTTTTTTGGATATGTTATGTGACATGTGCAACACGTAAAACCATGTCATTCATTGCCATCTGTTTATCGGTATCTGTTCAATAGTCCTATGACCGCCTATACCAATTTGGATTTTGATGAAATTTTTACGCAATGTCACTTCTATGCCAATGACGAAAAACCATCGTCCAATGGCGGCTGAAAAAAAGCCGAAAACGACGAAAACAAAATTCGCTCATACTTCGTTTTTTGACGTTTTAGAGGATCCTGATCATTCAAAAAAAACTTTCGGGGGCATAAACTTTTGGGATGGAAGTTTTTGTCACTCAGTATATATTTCCGTAATCTAGCACACCGGCAAAGTTCTTTCAGTATTGGAGGAAGTTCACTTAAGACCCTATTACATCTCTTATAAGCTTATTTTCCCAAGGATCCCTCACGCTACAGCCATCACAGACGATGGAAGATGGTGATACTACACAGCAAAGTTGACAGAATGGATTCTCGTGTTGACAGAACAGATGGTAATCGCAAAGAGAATCCTTAACTGTTTCATCTTCTTGTTCGCGTCCCTTGAAACATTGATAACAATATCCACCTATCCAGTACCAAACTGAAAACTGGGTTTGGGACATGGACAGGTAGCGTTTGGTGATCGCATCGCTAGGGTAACTAAAGAATTATCTGGTAAATAGGCAAGCCCGTAGACCATCCAATCCCGTGGGACAGACGGGCGGGATTCGTAAATCCCGCGCGGAATCCCGCACTCTTAAAATAATATATAATTTGGAAATCCACAATGCGTTTTTTGTCTATGTTATGGTTGTTACTTTGACCCAAAATTTCCCGTATATCCAAGTGATCCTTTCTATAATGGAGGAGCCAAAATGATTATTTACCACGGCCATCGATTGTGTCCAGTATGGCATTCTTATACAAAAATTGTCGCGTTACAGGTTCCATAGTAGTAACTTAGCTCTTGTCATCTTATTTGAGCAACAGACAACATCTTGTAACCTTCAACAACACTACCCCCAGTACAACGAAAATTCCATGTGGCGTCCCTCAGGGTTCTGTGCTGGGAGCACTTTTATTTTTAATATGCATAAATGACATTCCTAATTGTAATACAAGCAAATATACTACTGTAATCAAAAAGTAAGGTAACATTGTTTATAAAATGTAAATTCTTTATTTATTCGTCCAAATCAATTTCATCCTCTTCAAAGGTAAAACGCACTTTTGCCAACGGTTTTTCCAGTTGGAATAGTCTTTTTCCGGTATAGCCTTCAAGACCTTCTTCGATTCGGTTTTTAACTCCTCAATGCTGGCGTCGCCGCATTGGCCTTTTGAGTTTGCTGAATAGCCAGAAGTCGCACGGAGCCAAAGCAGGCGTATACGGTGGTTGCGGAACGATATGAGTCGAGTTATTGGCAAAAAAGTCGCGAAGAACGAATGCAAAAGTTGATGCAAGTTATTTGCTCAACAAAATCATCCATTGAAAAAATCTAAAAATTCACTTTTGGTTCTTTACAAAAGCACGTGCAACTGTCAGAATTAGAAGCTTGTCAAATGTTATAGATAGTCCTACCAACCTAAAAAAAAAGAATTTACCTGACTTCCTGATGCCCGGGAGTTTTAAATGACAATTTCAACTTACTTTTTGATCACAGTAGTATATTGTTTGCCGATGACAAAGATCTATAGTAGCAAATCGATTGATCTACTTTACTCTGCGATTATTTAGCAAATAAAATGACACTTAATGCTTTAGAGACACCATCCATGGTTCTCCCTGCAGACATTCGTCAGAAAATTTCTGCTGCAATTAAGCAAGCGAAGAGGTCTTGCCACCCAGATGACATTCACAGAGCAACGAATCTTGTTCATGAAGTGAGAAATGCTCTTCATGAATTCCGTAATGAGCAATGGAGCGACTTTCTGTCGGGGATGCTTGATTCAAGTATTCCTCTCTGGAAAGTTGCAAAGTCGCTCAGAAACGGAAAGCGAGAACAACTCCCGCACATCCACGGTCCTAGGGGCATAGTCTGTAGGACAGAGGAAAAGGTCGAGGTTTTCGCTGATGCAATGTCAAAGTCAGTTATCTCCCAACTATGACCTTGATAATGACCTCGACGAGGAGCAACATATTGTAAGATCCGTCAGGAGATATTTTAGGGCTAACGGCGTCAGTGGCAGTAATGCCGCCCTTAGTGATTTTACCTCGGAGGAATCTTCAGAAGATGCCTCAACTGAAGAGCTGCATTGCACATCAGCAGAATCTCCTAAGACTGCGCATTGCACACCAGCAGAGCTCCAAGGTCATATTAAAGACCTCAAGGTGCGTAAAGCAGCTGGAGAGGATCGAATCACCACTAAGGCGCTGAAGCTACTTTCGCCGAAGTCCTTATCTCGTGGCAATAATCAATGCCATGCTAAGGATCCAGCACTTCCCAACGGTGTGGAAGACTGCTGATGTCATAATGATTCCAAAGAAGGTGGGTTCGATATTCCACCAGGATTACCGCCCCATTAGTCTACTGTCAGCTCCTTATAAGCTCGCTGAAATGGTGATTCTACGTCACCTGGAAAATTTGCTCGGCAGACCACAGTGTGATTCCTGACGTGCAATTTGGCTTTCGGTCTGAGCATAGTACGGAGCTACAGACCATAAGGCTTGTTGAACGAGTAACCAGGGGGTTCACCCGTAACGAAAGTACTGGCATCTTGATTCTGGATGTCTCAAAGGCATTTGACAAGGTGTGGCACAAGGACCTTCTCTACAAATTGATCCATAAAGGCTTCCCCTTCTGGCTCCTTAAACTTTTTGAAATCTTTTCTCGAGAGTAGGAAATTTCGGATCAAAATTAATAACGTTCTGTCGACAACACGGCCCATCGATAGCCGGTGTCCCTCAGGGTTCGGTTCTTGGACCAGTCCTTTATTCACTTGAAATCTATCTCTATGCTGATGACACTGCCCTGGTGGCCCAGTCGTGCTCTGGTGATCTAGTTCACGACAGGCTGCAAAGTGCAGTGGACGGGGTATTGGAATGGGCAAATCGGTGGCTGATCAAAATTAATCATTCGAAAACGCAGGCAAACTGTTGTACTAAAAAACGTAGCGGCGTCCCGTCAGGTTTCAGTGAATGGAGCTCGGGTACCATGGGAAAGCTCTGCTAAGTATCTCAATGTCACTCTTGACAAGGGGCTCACCTGGCAGAAGCACACTGAAGCATTAAAAACTAAATTCCAAATCTCGTTTCGGCAACTCTACCATATGCTACGTAGAACATCAAAATTAAGTTTGATCAACAAAGTTCGGCTATATAAGATGGTTATTAGACCAGCGATCACTTACGCAAGTGCGACTTGGTGTTTACTCGCCAAAACGCATTTGTATAGCCTGCAGGTTTTGCAGAACAGAACGCCCCATGGTATGTTTCCAACGAGACCCTTCACAGAGACCTTGACATCCCTTACCTAAGGGACTACATCAAACAACAAACGCGGCTACGTTATAGTCAAGCGGACTCGCATAACAACCCTTTGTTGGCCGAGTCAGTAGACTACACAGTCCAGCAAGTTCGCAAGCACACAAGGCCGCGACTCGCACTATGAACGAAATTAAATCGTGCGACTTTAGGTCCAACCAAATTATAATTTTTCTTCAACAACCAATCCCAAAAGTAATTTTAGGATCAATTTAAGGTTGCCAAATGCTAGTGAGCAATGCCAAGGCACCCCTCAAATTGACGCACTTCTTTTTTCTTTGCTCTCCCTCCTTCCTGCCTTTCTTCTTCCCTTCTTTCTCCCTGACTTTGTTTGGTATCTGCGCAACCAGACCTGACAGACCTACTGACTTACATAACGTCAATACCATAGACACAGTCAGATTTCTGGGTGTCAGTTTTAATACACACATGACGTAGGAGGAATATGAAACAGTATTCTCAGAGAACAATCCAAGACCATTTATTTAATTAGGAATATGAAGGACTGTGTTTCTGGTGATACATTGCTAATCACATATTATGGATACTTCCACTCAAGAAAGTCATATGCACTCTTGAACTGGGCACTCAGAATGTCTGGACCGGGCTCATTCAAGTATAGAATTAAAGCTTACCTTATCAATAAAGCTTTTTATACCATCGAAGAATGTTCAAGTAATAACTTTTCGGATCTCTTATAATGTTGTAGTGTGCTTATTTACTTTTGCTCTGTTTGTTAATTTGTTCGGATGTGCTTGTTCGATAGTTTTGTATTTATATCATTTTACATTTTTTCTGTAAATGTTGTTCTTCCCAACAAATTTTGTTGTTTTGTGAATTTACAATTTTGTAATTTAATTTCGACTGTGATACATGCACTCAAGTGTATTAAGTAGCAATAAAGAGATGAAAGGATTTTTTTTTACAATTACTCCCTTAATTAATTCTCTAAATAGACGATTCTTAAAATCAGTAATACTTTCTGTTCTGGATATATTTGTAACTATTGTCAAATTTTATTAAAATCAGCTTTACTTTCTGAGCTATAAGAATTCAAGGATTACCGTGAGATGCCTGTGGCATGACATGGCCATGAAAGACCCAAAAAATTAACGGTATCTAACGTTCTAGATGCAGTGAAATTCTAAGCTTTATCATCGATACGTCTTAAGCTCGAAAATGTGGATTTGGAACCAAAATGACTTTCAGTTTCCCTCATAAATTCGTAGCATCTAGTCCGATTTTCAAGACCTACAAAGTTTTTCCAACTTTAGCATTGTAATACATTTTAACAAAATGCGGAGGAGTTCAGAACTTTTGTAAGAGGAATCCCTAGAACACTGTTTATATGAACACACCTTGTGAGTGGAGTAAGAATTTGACATATTGCCCACATACCCTGAGAAACCTTATATAGAAGCACACTATTCCAAGGCATTCAAAATTATGACTATTAATGATTTACCATCTAATATTAAAACCATTATTATTATCGAATAAATTTCAATCTGAAGCAAACAGCGTGAAACGATCTCCATATACGGAACAAAACCAATGTTGTAGCTAAAAACTGAAACAGTCTCTCTCTTTAATAGCTTATTGGGCCCATATTTCATGAAACAAGTACAAGGTGGGCTTTTCTTGCGTTTAGCGATCCGCGTAATGAGGATACATTCAATTAACATACGATGGTCGAGCAAAATATGTATATCCATTTCGAAAACGTAAAGGCAATCATGTAAAGTGGACGATTTACGCAACGGCGGTGCTTCTGGGAGGTATCTCGTCGAGATTCTGACAATTGAGGACGATCTCATTATTACCATTTCATATCTAACTGCTAAAACTAAGCTATTAAGAATAAATAAAGTTTAATGTTAACCTCATTTGACGTTCACCTAATGACTCAAATGTCAAAAAAGACAAAGTTAAAATTTAGAACTTAGGCAGGGGTATTACTGATCTTAAAAAGAGACAATTTGTCTTTTTTTGACATTTTGTAGGTTTTTTTGTGACATGTAGGTTTTTGACTTGTTCTGAAAAAAATGGTAGTAGTAACAGTAACAACTGTACAACACATAACTTTGACAAACTATCTCCCAAGAAACGTCAAGTTGGTATCAAGGCCTCCTATTTTATTTTGAAACTAATTGTATCTCGACTCTTCATGAATGATCTGGTTTGTTTTACAGTGGACCTCCGGTAATCCGACAAACATTATGCAGGGCAGTGTCGGCCTATCGAATTTGTCGGATTATAGAGCACTGCCTAAGACCCCCTATAGTCCGGAATTTTCTACAAAAGAGTACCTTGTAATCGGACAAATTACATATCCCATGGTAAGATTATATATGTTATGTATTATGTATGTACTTTGAAGTACAAATCATACATAGTTTATGTATGTCGAATTTAGTAAATTAAATAACAATAGAGAGCTTACGTTTTGTTATAAAATTAAGCATAAATGCACATACATATGTACCAAAATAATCAAGAATTATTAATCAAAATTTTTTGGTTTAAGGTTGTTATAACGCGAGGTCAGAGCTTTGTCCCTCAGTCTTCTCAAAAGTAAAAGTTCGTTGTAGGATGTACCATTCTCTTCAGCTCATTGTAAACCTAGCTCAAAGGCGTTAATTGCGTCTTGTGCTGTGACTTGTGGAGCAGTTGCAATCACGTCGTCGTTATCTTCCTGATTGTTTGTTGTACAATTAGAAACCTCCTTTATAATCTCTTCGTCAGACATTTCAAGAAAAACATTTTCCTCTTTATCCATTCCACGGCACCAGATTTCCAAATCTTCCGGACTTATCTGTGTTTCAGTAGTGACTTGTTCTATAACTTCCGAAGTAACACTGATTTGTAATAGTTGATGACGGTAACGCATTCCACGACTGACAAAGAGCAAAAACCAAGTGTTTCATATTAAATTCTTTTAAAGTTCTTTCTATTGGTTGGTCTTTTGATACGGCTCTCCGAAGTAGGTTTTTCTTATAGTCTTGCTTGACAAACTGAATGATATTCTGGTCCATTGGTTGAATCAGTGCAGTGCAATTTGGGGGAAGAAACATCGCAGTGATGCATTTATCCTCAGTTGTTAGTTCTTCCTCAGATGAATGCCCGGGAGCGTTATCAAGAAGTAACAACGGTTTTTGAGGAAAATTATGATCTTTTAACCATTTTCTAACTTCAGGTACGAAGCATTCATCAAACCACTATTTAAAAAGATCTTTTGTCATCCATGCACCATCATCTTAAGCGCGTGTGTGCCCGCAGCGTTAGCACATGGTGGTATGGTTACACGCTCTTTACTCACTTTTCGTCCAGGTACGGATTTTTCGTTACAAGAAACGAAAGTTTTGTTAGGCATCACACGCCAAAAAAGCCCTGATTCGTCTGCATTGTACACCTGTGACGGGTCAAGATTTAAATCGTTCACCATTTGCAAAAATCTTAAGTTAAAGGGCTATATGCAGGTGGCATCGTTAGAAAGTTTCTCTCCTGTAATAGTCATTAAACGTATGCCATGACGACTTTTAAAACGTTCTAGCTACCCTTTGCTGGCCACAAAATCATCTTTTTTTGTTATTTCCTTATAAAAAACTTAGCTTTCATGGCCAACATGGGTCCAGAAATTGGTGCATGCCTATTTCTTTCCTGAAGAAACCACATGTACAAAGCTTCTTCCACTTCTGGATGTTCAGCTTTCTTGAGTGTCTGTCTCTTGCCTGGCCCGCAGTTAGTAGTTGACACGTACTTCTTGATCTTCTTGTGGTTTCTTCTAATGTCATAAATTGTAGATCGGCCTACGCCGTATTCACTTGCTAAACTACTGAAAGTTTCATTGCGATTTAAGCGGCCTAAAATATCACATTTTTCTTTAATTGTCAATGTTTTGTGCTTTCGCTTATGAGTTTGTGATGACATTACTAGGTACTATACTTAATACACAATGAATAAATAGTAAACAATGAACGCACGCTAGGCCGTACCGTATCACCACTAGTCAAATTCAAACTAAGTAAAACAATGCTTACGCGTCGAGCACGATAGCGGTGGCGCGAACAAGTTGTAACCTGTTCAAACCTGCGTGGTCTACATTAGCGAAGATTGACAAATACGTATGTATGTAATACATATTCAAAGACATGTCGGATTACAGGGGGCGCCGAATTAGACAGGGGCCGGATTATCGGGGGTCCACTATTTTTATTTTTACGAAAACAGTGCAGTCTAGGAAGAAACTTAAGAGTAATTATTTTTAGCAATTTGACGGTAACATTCGAAAAATTGCGCGTTTCGAAAAAAAAACAGTGTATTTTTATTTGGAAAAATAATGCCACTAATCCCCTGTATCTCCGCCACTGGTGCACGTTAATTTTGAGTAAACACTTTTGAATGTGAATAACACATACCAAATTTTAGTTCATTCCAGTTGACGGTTTTGAAGATAAAAAAAAAATATTATCATAGAAAGCCCTCATTAAAATGCAGGGTCCTGAGTATGTTTCATTTTTGGTCACGACTTGTGAATCACCCTATATAGAAAAAGCTACGAGAAGCAAACATTAGAAATTCTTGTCGTTGGGAAACATTAAAAATGTTAAACAAGTACTTTCATTAAAATGCAAACATACAAAAGAACGCATCTCCCAAGAAATGATGTCTGTGCATACATAAATGCGCAAATCTTGCCAAGACCACCTTGGACATTATTACGCTTTATTGGGCGTAATTTTTACCATATACAGTCGACATCTCCATACCAAATATGGCCTAAGTGCCGACTCACCGCACATGTCATTTCTCAAATTATATCCCTATATAAACATCAACCTCAATTTTTTACATATTCGCTTTCACATTGCCAATATAAACGTAATACGGTAGCACTAATTTTCCCATGTCTCCATTTTGTGGTGCAGATGTAACGTGAGAAAATAATTATTACGATTTTTGGATTAATCAATGGTTGAACAAAAAACATGCTGTATTCGAATAAGGAGTAGTGCATTAATCAAGTGTGTTGGGAGAACCTCAAATTTTTAGCACTGCGAGAAAAATTAAGAAAGTTGCTGAAACATACTTTGTAGTGTACAAAAAGCGACTGAGGTACGAATGACTAAGAAATTCGTAGATTTTGATTTTTTAATAGTTGTGTTCATGTTTTGATGAATGCAGTCAGCATTTTGGGCTACTTAGTAGACATCACTTTAAACGTAAAGGGAAGAAAATTCTATAACAAAAAGACAGCTGCTTTGAGTGGAAACACTTACGTATATGTAAGCAAAATTACATATTATTTTTTTTACTTGACATTTATGGTACAGCTAAAAATTTAAACCTAGCACATTACAGTCTACAGATTGTCGTACCTCTATACACTTAGTACGGCAATGTCGATGACAGGACAAAAACTTTGGCCCTAATGTAGCATTTCAAGTTCATCCCTAACTCAATCATTGCTTAAGGCCCCCCAGAGAGTATACTTCAATAGTTTTTTAAGCGTTTCTCCTAGTAATACAAATTTGACAAAGCCCTGGTCGAGCCGTGATGTTTTATAGAACCTTTTTACCACCTTCCCCGCTTTATAGGTGGCTAGGTTACATACACACTACCCCCTTCCTCCCTACCCAAAATCATGAGTATTTTTTGTACAATGCAACTTAAAACTTTTCAGAATATTATTTTTTGATACAGGTTGCAGGTTGTCTCGCACTAGGGTGGACCATCTAGTCAAAATTTAAACTAGCGGTTAGGTAGAAATCAAATGCTGAAATGATATTTTGTTGTGCCAGATACTTTCACAATGACGCTTGGAAAAAGTTGGGAAACACTGCTTGTGTCTATCCCGTAAAAAGACGCTACGGGAGCTGAGCTGCGCTTCTGAATTTTTTAACGTACATGTTAAATACAACATTTGTTCGGAAAAAGTAATTCTTCTGAATCCTCCAAAGTGCGCTTTTCTTCTCGTGCTCAAAACCTTGGGAATAAGAGTTCTGTCACTTGCCATTATCATCATTCATTGTTTGTTTATTTTATTTGGTTATCAAAAACAGCTCAAATCGGATAAATCGGTTATCTCGTATTCATAGGGTCTCATAATAAGTACGATGGTCGCAGAAAACGAGGTTAGAAATTAGTCAGCTGTCATGAAGTGTGATTACATGACTCCGTAATAATTTAAGCGTTTTAAAAATGAAGTTTCACTATATTCCAGAGTAAAATTTCATCTGTCTATCTACATTCCGTTACTGTGTACGGTATTACATTGCCAAGTCATTTACAAACGCACACCTGTTTGGCAATGTTTTGACACATCACATCGAGCATCGAGCTCACGTTATCTGCGATCTTCATCTACTTTTTGATACAACATCATAAATACTAAGTATACTTTGATTTTCCATGTTTTTTTTTAAGTTCAAACAATTTTAAAAACATACGACCGAATATAAAAAGGTATTAACCTAGTCTATCTGTACAACGTTTATACTTGACATCTCCATATATGCATGCGGTCCTTGGGCCCCTAATTCTCATCTGTCTTCCCTTGAGCTGAATAGCTAAAACAGCAATAATCCTAACACAGTTAACCTGAATATGGGCGTCAGTTGCTTTCAAAAGTAGCTGAGACAACGGTGTCGTCTAACGCTAAATGTCAGAATATGGCCAGCCGCTCATGGTACTTTCTTGGTAATAGACGCAAGCATTGAAAACTCACTTCAATCCAAACTAGAAAGTTTACGTGGAAGGTTTGATATACGAAACTCACCATCAATTGAATTTCTCAGTGCGTGAGACTAGATCATTTTCTTATACCAAAGCTGCCTCACAGGCAGAAGCCTAAATACCAGAGCATCGCGCCTGCTATGACGAGCTTAAAACAACTTTGTTTATCCAATTTTTGAACTGTCATGGAATTAGAAGCGGGAAAATCGGTCCAGTGGCGACGCAGCTAGGAACCAAAACACGGACAAAATAAAAATCCACCAATCTACGTTGACGTTTTAGAGACAACTGATCATTCTCGGAAAGAATTTTGTAGGGGCTGAAAATCGGGGTTGGGAGTTGCCGTTTCCAACCCCAGTAATTTTACAATACATATTTCACACATCAAAGATTTCTCCGTACATTTGGCCTTATAACTATACAGCCTTGGCCAGAAGTATTGAGCACCCTAAAAATATTGTAAGGACGCTATAATGATAGATGAAAAGAAAAACTGAAGGTTACAAAAATATTTGTAGGTATCCAGATCGGTTTGTAAACAATACCATATCTGCTTACTATCGCTAAGACGTCTAGTTTTTTAGAGATTACTCAGTTTTACCTTTTCAGTGCGAATGTATCATTTCGTTTCTATCGTTCGTTGTGATCAATTCAGTGATTTAGTGAGACTTTGATAATTTTATTTCGAGAATTTAACTAATACTCTCGCAATATGGCAAACAAGAATGAAGTGAGCATTGAAAAACGTGTGAAAATACAGGTTCTTCATGAACAAGGGAAGTCCCAAGTAGACATTGCGAAAACAGTGAAGTGTTCGCATCGATGTGTACAATACACTATTCAGCGATTCGCTCGGACCGGTTCACTTAACGATAGACCTAGAAGAGGCCGCAAACGCATCGCCACAGATCGTGAAGACAGAGTATTGACCAGAGAGTCTTTGAAAAAGAGGAAAAAAACTTCTATTGTCCTCGCTGCCGAGCTATCAGCGCAGACTAATAGACCAATTTCTACCCGAACTACTCGCAGAAAGCTTCAAGAAGCTGGTCTAAATGGCCGCAAAGCCGGAAAGAAGCCATGGCTCTCAGACAAAAACAAGAAGGCTCGGTATGATTGGACTTTAAAATACAAAAACTCCACTGAAGAGGATTGGTCAAATATTGTATGGTCAGACGAATCAAACTTTGAGGTACGTTAGTTGATTTGATGCAGTAACGAGATGTAACAATAATTTTTGAAACAAATTGTATCAATAAATTATTCAACTAACCAACTACTTAATATTTCTTAATTTTTCAGATTTTTGCTACACCTAGTGTGACATTTGTTCGTCGTCGAGTAGGAGAAGAATTCAATCAGGAGTGTGTGGTGCCTACTTTGAAACATGGTGGCGGCAGCGTAATGGTCTGGGGCTGCATGAGTCGGAAAAATGTCCGTGTGTGAGGGTCGCATGGATTCCACAAAGTACATAAACGTACTTGCATGTGCTCTTTTGCCGTCGTTTACCGCACTTTATGGTGATACCAACATGAATGGTGTCAAATTCCAGCAAGATAATGCGCCTTGCCACAAAGCTGCACGGACAAAAAGGCTTGGTTCAGAGAAAACTGTATCGAGCTTCTGGGTTGGCCTGCCCAGTCACAAGACCTGAGTCCGATTGAACATTTGTGTAACTTATTAAAACGCATGATCAGGCGTCACACAATCAACACAGAAGAAGAGTTAAAGCGCCGCCTACGTGAAGAATGGAACGCTTTAACTTACGAAGAATGTAATAAACTTGCACGATCTTTACCTAGAAGAATTTCTGCTGTACTTAAGGTGAAAGGAGGTCCCACAAAATATTGATTTTCTTCTCATAATAAGACATTTATGTCAATTTATTCCAATATAATAGTCCCCTAAAATTGAAAGATATCGAGGGTGCTCAATACTTTTGGCCAAGGCTGTATTTATAAACAAGACACTCGGTCGATGCAAATTTCAAACTTGGACAGCCTCGGAAATAGTTGCCTGGTAAATGCAAGTCAAGGTCATGGGCAGTCGAGGTCATGGGCCCTACACCCCTTTCCCATTGTGATACTTTGTGATTTTTAACGAATACCCCCTCCCCCTCGGATTGTCCTGGCTGGACTAGGAACACTTTGCACTAGGATAAATAATTTCCTTGGACACCTATTCGAATCTAACGATCTTTGCTTCTGAACTTCTGATTTGCAGCCACTGGGATAGAAAATATTGGTGAGCCTCTCGGTCTAAACGTTTTGGTCAACTGGGTGTTTTATTTTTTAAAAAGCAATGTGTGTAATTGTGTCAGTCTACCTGGCTCCATATTTTCTCAATATCAAGCCGACCTACTTAAGAACACGAATACTTGATTGATGTTCGTCTCAATGATGCTGTTGTAGCGAACGAAAGCCGGCAAACATGTAAGCAATCCGATCGCCAATTTTGGAAAAAAGAAATTCCGCGTGATTACATGCATGTACAGAAAGAGATACGACCACGAGACTTTATTAATTACATTTTTCTTTTGGCGGCGAGATATACTCCAGTTTCACACGTGTTAAAAACGTCGAAGTTGGATGTCATCAGTCCTTTTTAGGATATGTGGTGGTGTAATTACAATGTAATGGTTGAGACCCGATTGTACGAGCGTTTCCTTTCTTAAGGCCCGATTTTGCTAAGACGCAAAATTCAACCTAATGAATATGGTTGATTTCTTGTAAAATGCCTCTTAAACAAGAAAAAAATGATACGGTTTGTGTAAGATGGGGGCCTCTAAGTGTCATATTGAATTAAGAAATGAATCACCTATGCAAAAGAATCATTTGCGCCATCCTCCAAGGATGAATACAAATCTGATATAATAAAGGGTTGTTCAAAACGGACGCAGGAAAGTAAACGCATATTAAAACAAGAAAGATTGATATTCAAATCAAGTTAGGTACTTTATTTTGAAGGTTCATTTATACCATTTATGTATGAAAAATAATATCGCTCAAATTTTCGCCACGACTGGATTTACAGACGTCCACGCGATGGTCGAAATTTTCAATGACATTTTGCAACATGGTTGGTTCTATGGCATTTATCTCGGCAATGATGCTGTTTTTGAGTTCTTGGAGGGTGGCTGGTTTGTTGACGTAGACTTTGCTTTTTAAAAATCCCCATAAAAAGAAGTCCAAGGGAGTCAAATCGCACGATCTTGGTGGCCATGGCACATTTCCTCTGCGCGAAATCACGCGATCACCGAAGAAGGACTGCAATCGATGGATATTGACGTTGGTTGTGTGGCATGTTGCACCGTCTTGTTGGAAATAAACATCGTTCATATCCATTCCTTCAAGTTGCGGCAAAAAATAGTCCTCTATCATCACATGATATCGCTCAGAATTGACGGTAACGACGTCCCCGGCCGCATTTTCGAAAAAGTAAGGTCCGATGATGCCTTTTGACCACAATCCACACCACACAGTCACTTTTTGAGGATGCATCGGCTGCTCTTGATATTCACGGGGATTTTCGTTCGCCCAGATGCGGCAGTTTTGCTTGTTTACCGTCCCATTCAAAGTGAAATGCGCTTCGTCGCTGAACATGATTTTTGATGAAAAATTGGCATCAATTTGGCGGTGTTCAAGGAGCCAATCTGAGAACGTTCGGCGCGAAAAATGGTCGGCCCGACGCAGCTCTTGCATCAATTGGATCTTGTAGGCGTGTACATTCTAATCCTTGTGGAGAATGCGGAAAACTGGTTCTCGAAATGCCCAATTCTTGGGATCGACGCGTTGTTGATCGTTTCGGATCGTCTCTCACACTCTCCTTCACAACAGCGATATTTTCCGGTGTGCGAACGCTCCTTGGCCGGCCAGAGCCTGGCAGATTTGCCACAGAACCTGTTGCCTCGAATTTACGCACCAGACGACCGATGGTTGTTTCGTTTGGGCGGTTGTTGCGACCGAAATGTCCACGAAGCGCGCGAAACGTGTTTTTTATTTTTGCACCATTTTTGTAGTGCTCTTGAATAACTTTAATGCGGTCTTCAATCGAATACGACTCCATAGCGATCAATGGTAAACATTCAACTAACAAAATGACATGTCGGTGACAGAAAACAAAGATGGCGTCTATGTCAAATTGACGTTTACTTTCCTGCGTCCCTATTGGACAACCCTTTATTTAGATTGATATGAGAGCAATTAAATTTGCGTTTTATTAAAAATAACAGTGTCTCGCTGTTTCCGTACAAAATTCCGCTTGACAAATTCTTCGAGGATATAAATAAAATTGTAAATATTCAATTTACTTGACTACCGAGCGAAAAATCCTGTTCCTTAAGCCAGCCCTGTTAACAGAGCGTTCTAGCGCCCTCTCTTGGGCAGTAGGACGACTAATTATTTTAGCCTTGCCACAGTGACCGCGGCGAGGCGCAAGGTTTTTCGCATTTAAGCATTCTGTAATTTTATGTATGTCTTCAAGCAATTTATTAAGCAGTATTTTGTACAGCAACAGTGAGACACTGTTATTTTCAGTAAGTTTTGATTGATGGAATTTGGATCAACTTTTTTGTCTGATCACAAATGAATGATATATGAAATATTTCTCGATTTAATGAGAATTATGAGCCCATCTTAGACACAAATCGTATAATTTTTCTCTAGTTTGACATTTTAGAAGAAATCGACCAAATTCATTATATCCGTTACTTCAAAGACGCCTACTCACTGGACCAATTTGTGCCAAAAGTGCAATTTTGATTGCCGCGAGTGAATAGTAAAATCGGGCCTAAGAGTCACATTTATACACTAAATGCACAAAATGCTAAACGGATACGCTCAGAATTTTTTGTTTGTCATTTGACAGCCTGTGATAACAGTTACATCCTCAAGCGGCACTCACTTGCTAAGGAAGGTTTATGAATGCTAAGGCCCTCTTACAGTAAGGATGCCTTATTTGGTTCGACAGTCTTGACACAAGTGACAAGAGTTATCAAATAGAGCAATACTGCCTTGCATAGCCGCTGAGGATTCCTCAAGAAACCTAGGAGCGTTTTAGGTCAAAACCGTCAAATTAGTAATATATAACAATACATAATAAGGACTTAGATCTCTTCTTCGTTTTTTGACAAATCCTTTGTTACTCAAATGACCTGACAATTTATGCTTGCTTAGAAAAATAATGAGGTCTCGATGTACGACCACGCATTCGGCCTTAAGTGAGAGGAATTATGAAAGGTTGGTTGAATTTCAGAGTCATCATCAGTTTTTTTTAATGTTATTTTATCAAAATTAGAACAAACACTTCAGTAAAGCGTGGTATACCAAATGCTTGAGGCCATATCATCAACAATTACTCCGAAGAATCACAAACAGAAATAGCCAAAACAGAAGCTGTCACTGCTTGTTAGCTCTTGGGATTTATTATTAACATCAATGAAATCAGCATCGCAAATGCAAACTAGGTCGCAAAAGATAATTCGGGAGATGACTAATTTCGATTTAGCAAATTGACTCAATAAGAACTGCTTTAACGAGACGTTTCAAACTTCTGGAACAACGATTTATATAGAGTGAACTAACAGGGCGTCTGCTCTTCAATACAACTCGATCGAGCATATGTATTTACCGCTTTGTTCCTAAGCTATCAAAAATTTGAAACGATCTGCTAGAGGTGGCCTTTTTATTATAAAGCAGCCGCGTGTAGGTAAAAACCTAAATACCAGGACTCTGTGACTGTTATAAGGAGCTTGTTAGACCGATTTTCTGCCTAAGATTTTCAGAACTGGGAAAAGCCCGCTCAGGCCACAACCTCGACAACGTGAACAAAGGAGCGGTCATACCGGTCAGTTCTGGATGTACAAAGTTCGACAGAGTTAGCATGAGAGGCAGAAGTCTGACAGATCCGTTTGGTAGGCCAAAAGCGCGGCGGCATCATGGGGCAGAGCTCTGAGGGGCAAAGCCCATTAAAATAGAGGTAAAAGTCTCATTGACCAGTCGGACAACTCTTCTCTGAATAGCATCGAGTATAGACAATGTAGTCAAGATCACAGCACCCCAAACGTGTGAGCAGTACTCGGACTGGGTTTTTCAGGACCTTGTCCAGAGTGAGACTTTTTCAACAAATAACTGCAATTATTGCGACTAACAATTTACAAATCAAGTCACCGGTGATCTGAACTCCGACCATCCGAAGCGAATGACTCTTTCGCAGAAATTGGCCGGCCTTCAAAAGCGGATGGCTGGATGGCGTTTCTTGTTAGTCAAAGTACAGTATTTCGGAATCTTTAAACTGTACCAGCTTATTGCGACCCCGAGCCGTGATTCAAATCTTTTGTCAGAGAGGAAGTTGCTGTCATCTGCAAAGCTGAGGATGGAATTGATCGACTTCCGTAATTCTAATAAGCTTGGGTAGTTCAAATAGACAATCTACAAAGTTATTATAGCAATAACTACCGCACCTACTCTCTTGAGATTTTTCATACTCAACACGATTTTAGTACTATACTAAGTGATATATAAATCCGAACACCCAGTTTAAATGGTTTTATTTTAATAAAATTTTGTATAAGTACTTAATGAAGCATAATAAGTAAATGATAAAAATTTCAAAATTATTGCACTGCTTTAAAGCCCTTTGACCTTTAATAATGTGTGGATGCACCCTGATGTGCTACGCATTCTCCAACGCGCCTAGGCATGCTTCTGATCAGGTGGTCAATGTCCTCCTGTGGTATCTCATTCCAGGCAACCACCAACTCCTCTCGAAGTGCTTCTAGAGTCTGAGGAGGACGTTGCAAATTGAGCAATCTCCTACCCATCATATCCCACACGTGCTCAATTGGGGATAAGCCGGGAGATCTTGGTGGCCATGGTAACAATGTGACATCATTATGTTGAAAGAAGTCTATGACTCTTGCAACATGTGGTCGGGCATTATCTTGTTGGAAAGTTGGATCTGCCAGGGTGTCAAGATAGGGTAAAAGATGGGGATCTAGAACTTCGTGGATATAACGCTGCGCGTTCATGTTACCTCTGATGAAGATTAAAGGTGACCTGGAACCATAAGCTATAGCACCCCAAACCATAACTCCAACAGTGTGATGAACATGTCTTTCAACAAAAAACTGTGGATTCCTCGTTTCACCACGTCGCCTTCTAACCCTGGCACGACCATCGTGCATGCCTCAACAAAATCGAGACTCGTCACTCAAGACAATACTGTTCCATTCCTGATCCCAGAGTGACCGTTGTCTGCACCACTCAAGGCGATTACGTCGGTGTTCTCGAGTTAAAGGGAGGACCCAGTGTGGCCGGTATGAAAACAAGCCAAAACTTCTCATTCGTCGGTAAACACTTCGCATGCCAATAGGTCTTCCGTGTTCTGCAAACCATTCATTTGCAATGGACCTGGTAGTGGAGAAACGGTCCCTTAAGGCCAATAATCTTAGGCGGCGATCTTCACGGTCTGTTGTTCTACGGCGGCGTCCAGTGCCCCTTGCTCTTTGCGTACGGCCTTCTCGAAGCCATGCCTGACAACACCTAACCACAGTGTCTACACTTCTTTGCACTCTAACTGCAATTGTCCGAAAAGAAAGTCCAGCTTCCCGAAGTCCCACTATACGGCCCCTATCAAACTCACTAAGTTGACGAAATCGTACAGGTCTCCGTACTCTAGGCATCGTAACCGATCGTAAAGGATGTCAAGAACCAAAATCCGCCAACGTTGATTCTTTACTGCGGCTGAAATATTCATTTTTAGAGCGTTAGTGAATTAAAAAAAAGCAGTATAAAAACCGGAATGTCCAACTGATAAGGCTGAAAATTTTTTCACTTGTTATTTACAGTAAGATAAATACATTCACCAACTTTTATTAACATAAAACCATTTAAACTGGGTGTTCGGATTTATATGTCACTTAGTATATTTTTTATCTTGTATGATACGACTCTGAATCCAAAACCACGCTCCTACATACATTCCATCAGTTTTTTTACCTCGTAAATTCAGTACAATTTACACCTAATTTTTTCATACCGTGTCCAAATTAATAATGGTCGGAAAATTTGTCATATCGCCTGTACGGACATACATTCACATTAGCGTCACTGTATATCTTAAATTATTAATTTTATGTGCCCAAGAGAGAACTTTTCTATTCCTTATGTTAAATAGTGTGTTTTAATAAAAAATCCTGTTTCCTTGGTGATTTTTTACATTAACACGTGAATAGGTGTGCTTGTCGGCTATATATTTGTCTTCGGATTTAATAGAAACTTAAATTAAGTAATAACTTGAGATAAATAGCATTTCTAAAAAAGTTCACGAGACACCTACTTGTCGACAGTGTCTGTCAGTGACCGGTTCAAATTACGGCTGAGTTATTATCTGACCTCGAAAATTCAACAAAACTAATGACATAGAGGTTTTATCTTTAGAATATTTAGTAGTGTGTTATTTAATAAGAAATCCTGCGAGGTCTGTAAATTAAGTGATGAGACTGGCAACATGACGTTCGATCTGGCAACACTGGCGCAGGGCTTAGATGGGAGACAGGGCAACAGGTGATCCGCCTTCAGTACAAGTTTGAACTCCCTCGACTCAGTTGGCTGCCCGTGGCGATTTTTTATGAAACCGTTTTTCTTATTGTGTTCAAAAATGAATGACATCAATTTCGAGAAACGGAGTGTTATCAGGTTTGCATCAGATTTGACTACAATGCAACAGAAACGCTTGCTAAACTCCAGTAGGTTTACGGAAGTAGTGTTTTGTCAAGAGACCAGATTTTTCAGTGCTCTAAGGAATTTCCAAAAGGGGGAGAGCCGGTTGAAGATGAACCACGAACCGGACGGCCTTCACCTTCAACAACCGATAAAAATATCAACAGAATCCGGGATCTTGCGCGTTCAGATCGTCGGTTGAGAGTCGGAATCATCGGGGAAGAGTTAAATTTGACTCATACCACCGTTCACCAGATCAAAAACAACTGGGAGTTGCATCATGATAATGCTCCCTGTCACACAGAAATTTCAATAAACGAGTAAAATCATTGCTGAGGCTCCTTCTTCGCCTGACTTGAGTCCTTGTGACTTTTTCTCGTCCCGAAGTCAAAACGGCACCTCAAGGGAACTCTTTTCGGGACAGTCCAAAACATTCTAACAGCTGTAACCTACCAGCTGAAGGCTATTCCTGTATCGAACAGCTCCAGCACTGCTATGAGGAGTGGAAGAACTATCTCCTGTTTGGCTTCAGACGGAAGTTATTTTGCGGCGTCTCATCACTTTAGGCCCGTATCGTCAGTCGTTCCTACAATTGTAGGGGCGCGTTTATAGCCTCCTTGATTGTCATACTCCTTTCTCTCCTTCAAAAATTTCTAGATTACACTTGTCCCGTGTCAGCGTCAGCGCTCTCCTATTGTGAAGATATGTTTTCTTTTTAAATTGGAGGAAATTTCAGGCTGATAAAACATGATATAACTCAAAAGCAAGCACAATTTGATGCAAATAAATGCTTGCGGCATAACCTCAAAATAGAGTTCTGACACGGAGAAGTAGAAAACTATGACAATCAAGGAGGCCATAAAGGCGCCCTACAATTGTAGGGGCGACTGACGATACGGGCCTTCTTTACAGACCTCGTATTTTCCGGGTGATTTTCACTCTACCACATAAAGCCCCCTCCCCTACCTATTTTTTGAACAGGTCAAGTTAGCAAGCTGAAATTTAGGGTAATGAAATGTATGCCTGAGTACGATATTTTAGCGTCAAGCTGGCAGTTGAAAATTTCAAGGTGGTGGCTGGACGCCATTTTGAAACTTTTTTTGAACGTTCATACCTGATTTGTAAGCTCGTTATGAGTATATTCTGAATCTAGAATAGAAAATCACTATTTTTCAAAATGGCACGCTCGCACCCTGTGGAAGTTTTTGTGCACTGCCATTAATAAAATAACCAAATTACTCAAGCATGGAGGTTGACCGTCGATTTACTAATGCTATAGCAATACTCAAAAACAATATTATAAGTAGCTATTCCATTATAAAATATCATCACCTGTCTTTAGTTTACACATTCGTTCAAAAAGAAGTGATTTAATGTACAAAAACGAACAAATTTGGCAGCCTGACAGTCAATCATTTTGAAAGATAGATCTTGTATTCTAAGGTTATAATGTTAACGTTATTTAACACCTTCTGAAAACTATTTGAACGTTTTCATCCCCTCAGTACAAATTTTTTGCAAAATTTCTTGTAAGTAGAGATTTTTCGAAACCCTCGGCTAAACCTAGTGTGCATTAAAGATACAGGGTTTGTCCGGAAAGTAATAGGACTCATTTTCTTCCGCCATGACTGTACTTCGGAGCATGCGCGTACCGACTGGATTCGGTAGAGGGCGTTCCTAGCTAATGAATGAGCGGCGGGTCAGTTGTCTCCGAGCACTAGGAGAGTCAGGACAGGCATTTTCGCGCGACGTGTTTCTGTGGGTGCAAGCCGAAAATGCAGCGTTCGTTAGAGCAGAGGTACGCGATTAAATTCTGTGTGAAACTCGGTAAATCTGCGACAGAGACGTTTGATATGATCAAGCAGGCTTACCCAGGTGTTGCTTTAGGAAGAAGTAGTGTGTTTTGGTGGCACCAGGCTTTTTGGAGGGCCGGGAAGAGGTCGCTGATGAAGACCATGCTGGAAGACCTTGGACTTCGAGAAACACCGATAATGTGACTCGTGTGTGCAAAGTTTTGAACTCAGACCGTCGACTAAGTATTCGTTTAATTGCCCAGATGTTAAATTTAGCAAAATCTGTGGTTCATGACATTGTGACACAGCATTAGAACATGCGCAAGGTGTGCGCGAAGATGGTCCCAAAAGTGCTCACTTACGACCAGAAATTGCGACGAGTGGAAGTGTGCCAAGAAAATTTGATCATGTGTGAAAGTGACCCCCAATTTTTGAATAACGTAATCACAGGTGACGAGTCGTGCATCTTTGAGTATGATCCCGAGACAAAGAGGCAATCTTCCGAGTGGCACACGACTGTGTCTCCTCGCCTAAAAAAGGGGAGAATGAGCAAATCCAAAGTGGAAACGATGCTCATTGTCTTTTTTGACATCAAAGGCATCGTCGACCATTAATTTGTTCCTCCTGGACAAACCGTCAACGCCAAGTTTTACGTGAAAGTGCTCAGGAGACTCAAACGAAGGGTCAGTCGGGTCCGGTAAGACATCGCAGCCGACTGGAAGTTGCACCACGACAACGCCCCGGCTCACACCGCCTTTCTTGTGAACAGCTACCTAACCAAGGCCGGCATCCCAACGGTTCCGCAGCCGCCCGACAGCCCAGATGTGACCGCCCCCCCCCCCCTCCTCGCCTGTATGTCTTTAGTTTACACGTTCAAAAAGAAATGATTTAATCTACAAAAACGATCAAATTTGGCAGCCTGCCAGTCAATCATTTTGTATTCTAAGGTTATTATGTTAACGTTATTTAACACTTTCTGAAAACTACATATTTGAACGTTTTCATCCCCTCAGTACAGATTTTTCGCAACATTTCTTGTAAGTAGAGATTTTTAGAAACCCTCGGCCAAACCTAGTGTGCATTAAAGATGTATATTTTGGCAGATGGTGACAGATGGATGGCATACTTTTTTGTGTGTCCTTATTTTTAAATAACTTCGGTCGGACCCTAAAGGTGATCCTTTGTACCAATAAAGCGTTATTAGTTTTCCAAGGCTTTTCGGGACTGAATCATCAGCCTTCTCAAACGACAATATAGTCATGATTCCTTGTCTTGTGCTACAGGCAAGGCTAGTAAAAAATCTTCCAAGAAGCGGTACATTGATTCTGTATCATTACGTCAGCCTGAATTTTTCTGTGGTAGCTTTGTATGGCTACTAACTGACCAGATCTAAACTTCTTACGAACAACAAAGAACTAAGTATCCATGCACGTATGTATGCAATGCATGCCATACGTGGTAGCGTTTCACCATAGATCTTTATCTTATGTTTATACAAACAAATAGAGCGGTGCCTGGAGGTAAAAGTATAAAAATCCTGACTTGTACACCCACAACGAGCGTGGCCTACATTCTTGCTGCCGATGCAGCTGTCCGGCAATCTGGTATCTCGAGAGGACTTGCAAAAAGCTTCAGTTTAACAAAGGGCGCTGCAGATAACAGGCTGAAGATAGCCAACCTCACACTATAACCCGGCGTCCAAAAAATGATTCGAGTTGAAATGAAATGCCGTAACGCCTTCTACGACAATTTGTCACATTTACGCTTCTCCTCTTCGCACTAATTGGAAATTTAGTGTGAAAAACTTAGTGTCTCATAGATGGCGCTGCAGCCAACTATAGTACCATAGTGATGAATTGATAGCATATATTTGGCTACAGCGCCATCTATAAGACACTATCCTTTTCAAAGTAGATTTCTGCCGACTTTTCCAAAGCTTTTGATACCACTGATCATGGATTACTTTGAGCCAAACTCCAATATTATGGCCTCGATGGTATATCCTTGCTGATAGAATATACAGGGTGTCCCGAAAAAAGTGTGCGATATTCTACCAGCAGTTTCTAGAGCTTAAAATAGGAAAAAAGTTTATATAAACATTGGTCGACAAACGTCCCCTAAGTGCGCTACGATCTTTTAAAGGGGCTCCCCTGAAGATGGTTTTTCCTTAATATTTCCGAAACTTGTTGAGATAAAGACATACAATTTGGTATTCTAGCCTAGTTTTTTTAGCTGGATTTAAAAATATTAACGAATTTAGACAGTTTTATTTGGAAGCGTATGTAACAGGGACGGACTCAGGTTATTTTAGCCCCAAAATTTTTGTGTGATTCTATTTTTGAAATTGAATTTTAGAATTTGAAAATTTAGGATTTTCTACATAAAAAAGGTACTCTTATTGAATATCGATAAATTGTGCCATTTTTGAATAAAATCAAACTAAAAAATTTGTCTCATGATAGGAAATGTACTGCGAATTTAAATCAATTGTTGAATAATTAGCCATGGCAACGAAACAACTAATTTAATAATTGGTAAATATTACATAAATACATATTTCTATTGCAACATAGCTAACATTTAGGCAAAAACAAAAGAAATAAATTTTTTCTACGAACGAAATTGAAATTTTTTTGTTTGAAAAAGAATCATCATTTTAGTGGGAGTAGCTTGTTTGCTATAACTCAACAGGTGGTGCTGCAATGTCTCGCTAACACACGTCTGAGAAATTTCAAGAAGTACCTCGGGAGCACAACCATACGTTTTTTATTTGCGCCCTTTGGCAAATTTCCTTCAATCGCGCATTATAATTGGTAGTACAACTGTCAAATACGTTGTGGCATTGAGATGAAAGGGGCCAACGGAAACTGTCGCATCGTAATTTGTAGGATGAATTCTTTTTCGAGGGTTTCTAGGCATTGTTTGTCATCCGTTTTTTGATTCAGTATCCGTCAATCGCTTGCGAAAAATTCAAAATTCATGTTGCATATCAATTTGTAGCTTACCTGCTCGTTCATAAAATTGGAATGGTTATCTGCTCCTAATCTATTTAAATTTCGTTTACTGTGTTATATTCATAAGCTTTTACATACCTCAATTCCCCCATTTTTGAAAGATAAGTTGAAATTTCGTGGTTCTATGCACTGCTATCTGCTTTGTTGATACAATAACAATGCCTCCTCACAGAACTTTATATTTAATAAATATTTTACTTAAAATGCTACAATCATGTGCAATGATACTAAAGCTTAAAAAATCGTTTTCGAACAATCATTAACATAAATTTATCTCTCACGCATCAAATATCTGACGAATGACTCGACAATTTTGTTTAAAAATTGCTAGTTTTAGGTTCGAAACCACGGCGGATCCGTTGATGATATCAGCGATATTCTACAGTTTTTCAGAAACAGATAGCAACTTTTATTTGTCTTATGGAATGCTATATATTTTATTCGATATTTGTATTCTGCGAGAAATTCTAAATACTTGTCATCAATCATACTTTGACGTTCACCTCATAACTTTCGAAATATTCCCGATTAAACATTGATATTCAAACAATAAAAAGTATTTTTTTCCACCTAAGCAGTGACCGGTATCGAAAGTAATTTCCTGTCATTCCTGATATTCAAAAATCCTTTGATCTTTGTTAGTAGTTATTGAGAATGATTCGTTTAACTGAAACCGAGAGAATAGCAACCCTAAGAATTCTTGGTTTTAGTTAAATAAATCATGTTTTTATTAACTCAATGGACTTTTCAATGTCATAAATGACAATAAATTATTTTTCATCAGTCATTGCTCACTTGAAAAAAATACATTTTATTGTTATTTCGAAAACTATGTCTACGTCAAGTATGTTAAATAAAAAGTGTTAAGAATTTCTCGCCGAATACAAATATCGAATAAAATTCCATAAGAAAAACAAAATTGCTGCCTGTTTCTGGAAACCTGTCGATTTGGCGACATCGCGAATATCATCAACGGATCCGCCGTGGTTTTGAACCTAAACCTACCAATTCTTAAAAAAATTAAATGAGTCATTCGTCAGATATTTGATGAGTTCCAAAATGTTAAAGTCTGTATGTGTGTGTATAATGATATTTATTCCTTTTTATCAAATTTTCATTTATTTTACTCAATTCGTTTCTATGTTGAAACCTCTACATTTTTAGTGGTATATACAGGGTAGCCCATCCATGTGTGAAAGGAATATTACTCATAAACAAACACATTTTGGAAAAATCTATTTATGGCATGTTATACATGATATTTCAGGGCACATTTCTAAAATATTGGCAAGTATACAGGGTGTCCCAATTTTCACCTACATATCAAAGTTGTGATTTTTTAAATGGAATGCCTCAAATTTTATTGCATATTTGGATAAACCAATTCAACAGAAGAAGATTGATATAACATACTATGGGGTTTTGGTAGTTAGCTACTGAGATGTAAGATGTGTTATTCAGAAAAACCGTCCACTTCGGCAACCCCTCAATCCGTCATTTTGAAATATGGAGTGCTGAATTTTGTATCAAAAAAAATTACACACCTCAGCTTTTATCTTATTGGTTACTTTAACGAATTTTCATTTTTGATCATACAGGGAGGTCAAAAACGCGAATTGTACTTTTTCTCAAAAATTTCAAATACATCACCCTGTATATTTGTGCAAGTTTGGATTCAATTTTTTATAAGCTTTTTTTTTGATGCTAGACAATAAGGGTTTTTACGGCTATCTTTTCAGTTATTAGCACGTGTTTTATGGAACGGCTTAATTCCCAAAAATATCGCATCATCCAAATATTTGTTTTTAAAGCATTACATCGTGCCAATCCGCACATTAAATGCATATCAGAATATTCATCAAACGTATAGTCCATGATGTTTAACAACTTATTGTCAGCTTAAAATTATTCATGAAGTTTAAAGCAATATTACGACAAACATTAGAAACCATAGCAACGCTACTCAGGTATTATCCAAAGCAACTTGATTATTATGTTATAAAAATGTTTTATCATCATGGTACAAATAATGCATTGGAACTTTTAAAAACAAATATCTCAAAAACTATTAGCTTTAGACATTTCTAACAAGTAAACCTTTTTTGTTGTGGAAATACGAGAAAATAAGATTTTTCGGCCAGTTGTTGTATACAGGGTAGCACAAAAAAGTTATGATAAGTTATTTACTGAAATAGTGCGGTAAGTGGCGCCATCTAGAAGTTTGGACATAAAAAATAACGGATTCTTGTTTCTCATACTGAAAAACCTCCCTATACCGAGTTTTATGCCAAAATCTGGAATACTTCTCCAGCAATGAGGAACAATATAAAATAGAATTGTAACTTTGACACCCTGTATCTAGCAAACTATCAACTTTTGGACTAAGGTATGATTAGGTCAATTCACATATTTTGGTATGTAATATCTAGAGTATCGAGATTTCACAACCTTTCGCAGACACGCAGACAAGTTTATTTTGTGGATAACCATTTTACAGGTTAAATGGTAGAATAGCTATGCTAAACTTCACCGAATAAAAACGTTTTATTATTATTACTTTCATTTCTTACTTCCTGGCAAATTTCAGAAATTTGCTATCTTTCTTTAATTACAAACGCAAAACGCATCAACATATATGTGGTTATCTCATCGCCATCTAACCCCTTCCCCTTCCTAATTCCACCTGGCTCAAAAGCCGAACAGGTAAAAGAAGGTATAGAAGCGCCGGCCGGTCAGACGAGGTGTTACATTAATTATAAAATCTGACAAGTTACGGCTCCAGACAAGATTTCGTGGTCGGGAACCCATCTCTCGTTATATTGTTATTACCATTTTTTATACTCCTTCTTTTATATTCAACGTTCGGCCACGGCGGTGTGGCGCCCAATTTGTACAACAAAACCCGCGCTTGGGGCCACGTACCGAAGGTCGCCAAGGATAAACGTAGGTCATTGCAACTATACTGCCGTACTTAGGTAAAAATCGAAGTTCAAAATTCTAGATTTTGCCGAACCAAATAAATAGTATTAAACAGGATGGTTATGTTTTAATCAAAATGTTTAAAACGGGTGTTTTAAACACTGATTAAAACACTGAAGGTGTTTTAAGCCAATTTGTTTTAAACAGTTTTTTTGTCGTATTATCAAAATTGTTTTTATTTTGCAAAACGAAACTAAAAGGGCCGTAGGTTAAAACAGATAGGTACTAAAAATATACTTTTATTTATGAAACATGAAACCAGGGAACTAATACTAGTGGAAAACAAATCTGTTTCTTAACGAACTTAATAAACTGCATTGAACTCTATACTAGTACTCTACAAGCAGCAGAATAATCATATTATACGATTATGTATTTACTTGTAACGGGTGATTTTTTAAGAGGTATAGGATTTTGATTTTCAAAAAAAAACAAAAAACGATTAAATCTTTATTTGAGTCGATAGAACGGTCGATATAATTTAATGTTTAAAGATTATTTCATGTAAATGTTGGCCGCGGCTCCGCTTCAGATGGCCCATGCGCAAGGTCCAATTTTGGCACACTCTCTCCAACATATCGGCCGGTATCTCACGAATAAATGCTTCAATATTGGCTTCCAGTGCGTCAATCGTTGCTGGTTTATCCCTGTAGACATTAGCCTTAACATGGCCCCACAAGAAATAGTCCAACGGCGTTAAATCACACGATCTAGGCGGGCAATTGACGGGCCCCAAACGCGAGATAAACTGTTCACCGAACTCGCCTCTCAATAGGGCCATTGTTTCGTGTGCGGTGTGGTCTGTGGCACCGTCTTATTGAAACCACATGTCAGCCAAGTCCAGCTCTTCCATTTTGGGCAAAAAAAAAGGTTTGTTATCATCGCACGGTAGCGCTCGCCATTCACAGTTACGTTCCGGCCATTGTCGTCTTTGAAGAAGTACGGCCCGATGATGCCACCGGCCCATAATCCACACCAAACAGTGATTTTTTCGGGATGCATTGGTAGCTCTTGCAATGCCTCTGGCTGGTCTTTACTCCAGATGCGGCAATTTTGCTTGTTAACGTACCCATTCAACCAGAAATGAGCTTCGTCGCTGACCACAATTTGTCGATAAAAATGTGGATCTTCCTCCAACTTTGCCAGGGCCCATTCACCAAATGGGAAACGTTGTGGGAGGTCGTGTGGCTTCAATTCTTGCACCAGCTGTATCTTATAAGGTTTTACACCCAAATCCTGTGGCAAAATTTTCCACGTAGTGGAGTAACAGAGGCCCAATTGCTGCGAACGGCGGCGAATCGACATTTCACGGTCATCACTAACACTGGCGGATACAGCCGCAATATTTTCTTCAGTCCTCACTCGACGTCTGCGTGTTGGTGGTTTGATGTCCAATAATGTAAACTGGATTCGAAATTTAGTCACAAGCTTCCGAATAGCTCCCTCAGTAGGCCGACCAAATTGCCCATAAATTGGAAGCAGTGCACGATGCACTCTCTTAACCGACCATGAATTTTGATAGTAAAATTCAATAATTTGCAAGCGTTGTTCGTTCGTAAGTCGATTCATGGTTAAATTATAGACCAAACTGAACAAGTTTGACAATGACACAAGACACGATTCACGAGTCATCTGTCAAAAACAGTGTTGCCAAAAAGATACTAGCAAAAAAATCACCCATTATAATAACATTAAATAAGTTACTTAACAAATTTCTATAAAAGGATACAACCCATCTTATTAAACAAAAAATCAAAAAATCCTTAAATACATATTTTTCTTCACTACTTGTTACGCAACTCCAATTAAAAAATTTTACTTTTTCACAAGGTACTCAACTTAGAGGAAATAGGTTCGGTAGAAACATCATCATTGTCGGTATCAGAACTATATGATACATAAATATTTTGTTTTTATATCAAACTTCCTTGTTTAAGTTGTTTACAATTTTTACTATGCTTGCGCATTCCACCCACCATATCCATATTGCAGGTTAAACATTTTGCTCTTTTATTTATTTTCGAGCCAGCTTTGGCCTCAGTCTCCTTAAAATATTCCCACACGGGATCCTTTCTCCTCCCTGTCATTGCCTTTCTTTTCTTTTGCCGATCTTTAATGCACAAAAAACAAAACACCACCACGCTACGACTTCGCACATTTGACTACTGGCGATCGCAACGCGAAGAATTACCCAAAGGCAAACGGTACTTCCCCGACTTCCGCTTTTATATTAGAGATGTGCTCTGATAGAGCTGGATCAAAAATAATAACACTTTCAAGGAACTTCATTAACGTTGCTAGATTATATAGGCAATAGTTTTTTATTTTTTTACGGTTTTAATCATGTTTTAACAGTGTTTTAAACATAATTTTTTTTCAGCTCAATTTGAATGTTTTAAACAAAAAAAAAACCGGTTTTAAGCAAAAAAAAAATATTTTTGTTTTTTCTACCACCAGCTCACAAATCCGTTATTGCAATGGCCAAAATTAACGAATTAAAGTTTGAATTGCTACCTCATGCACCCTATTTACCAGATTTAGCCCCCTCGGATTATTTTCTGTTTCCAAACTTGAAAAATGGCTCAGTGGTCGAAGATTTTCCAACGATGAAGAAGTGATGTCGGCAGTTTCTGGCTATTTTGAGGAGCAAGACACTTCTTATTATAAAAAGGGTATCGAACTTACTGAACATAGCTGGGAAAAGTGTATAGAGCTCAGAGAAGATTATATTGAAAAATAAATACATTTTTTTACAAAAATTTTGTGTTTTCTTCGTTGGGTCGGGTACTTCTGGGACCACCATCTATTTGCATCCTTATTTTATAAAAACATTTTTTTCAAGACTTTGAGGTATCCTTTGCTGAAATGCCGAAACCTCTGGGCCGACAAGCAACAGAATTCGTCATTTCTTTGACGTAATATTTTGAGACCGAACGAGATCATCTAGCTCCATTATTGCCTTTACAGTCCGTAAGAGGGGTATTAGGTAGTAAATAGAATTTATACTAGCTCTAGCGTTCACAAAACATACGCTCCGTAATGTTTGTTGCGGTAAGGCATCGAGGACATAAAGTAGACTTTGTAAAACGTCCTAGGGTCTAGTAGTTTTAATAAATGTGGCAACTATGTGCGTCACTGTCATTATTTGACATTGTGACATAACGATTTAATTCAGTGAATAAGCTATATATTAAGTCATGAGTTTTACGGATTTTTTGAATAATTCATGCAATATTTTCCCGTGATAAGATGAATCCTAGGAGCCTTGTTTATGTTCATCTCCGTACTTCGCCCTGTTTAAATTTTGTGTGAGATACAAACTTGTAATTCCCAAGAACATCTATAGCTTACTGAAATTGTCAACTTGTCCAGAAATCAAAATTAAGTCTCTATTTGAAGGAGCATTTTATTTGCGGAAAACTAGAAGTATCCGGTACTCGGCCTTTTTAAAAAAGTTGTACTCGGTTCATTCCTAATATTTATGCATTTTTGTTTTTGGTACATTATGTTTCGTCCGCCATGACTAAAAATTAATCTCAACTCGACAATAAATAAGTTAGCAATTTCAGCGTCTATTTTTGGATGATGCGCCACTTTACGCACAGCATCTCATGCGAAGCGTGTGTAATTTTTGTTGAAAACTTGTAATTTATGAAGTTTTGCAGCAATAATAAAATTAATTGCGCGTGTCGTTGTAAATGGGCGGAGAATCTGGTCGGTGTAAACCCGGGCATGACACGCGACGGTACGCTATCCAGCCACCTCGATCGCCAGATACAGTGCGCATTGAAATAAATATACGCCCACTATTCATAAAGCACAATTTATGTCAGGATATAGGGTGTTCGAAAAATAGATGGAGATATTTTTTGGAGGATGATTGCTCGTTAATTATGAAAAAAAGATTCCATCAACATGGGTCCGGAAATGCAAGATACAAGGTAATGAATTCAAAAAACAATTCTTTCGATTAGTTTGTGGTAACCGTTGGAAAAGTTGCAATAACACTGTTTTCTAGAATTTATTTTAATTTTTTGTTTCCAACGCACTTGTGATTTTTTTAGCAAAAAATAATAAAGTAACTTTGTCCAGTGACATGCAATAAAACAGTTTTTATTTTTTTTTTTCTCGAAAACGAAGAGAAGTACGGAAAAAATACAAGACGCAAGAAAGTTGTATTTTCAGATGCTCAATCAAACAACAGATTGATACTAATGTTACCAAAAAGGCAGTGACGTACATTTTTCTGCTAATAATATTCGCTAAGATGCCCCCCGGGATGCCACTAATAATGTTGATTCATTTAGGGCTAAATTAGCCTCTTAATACAGCGAATAATATTGCCAAATTTCAACAGAATCGAGTAGCTAATTTAGATATCAATAAAAAAAGTTTTTTTTAATTTATCACCCTGTACCTTGAAAACTCTGCATTGCCGGACCAATGTTTATAAAACTTTTTTCATATTTTTTAATAATCACCGTCTATTTTTCGAACATTTGCAATCATTGAAAGTTTAAGCAGATTCCAATGAGAACATTTGCAAGCATTTGGAGTATAATATTTTTGCACGTTTTACAGAACCTAAGAAGTTAAATTGAATACGAAGACGACGCGTCGTACGGAGTAGTCTGGAAATCTTTGGGACGCAAATAGAACATGTTTGTCTGGACAAAAAGCATTACTGCCGTCTGTTCCAAAAATACGAGGTTGTTCACAAATTTTCAGAAATTGCCCTTATGGAATTCTTAATAAAAAAAAAGAAAAGGTTTACTTGTAGAATAGTACGGTAAAAGTATAAGGTTTTGCTACGGAGAAAAAGGTAGAAGTATAAGCATATCCTTGTTTTCATATTCATAATGATTACCTTATACTCGCGAGAATATCCTCCAAGAAGAAGTAGAAGGTTGACTGGTATTTGTATCTTGAGCGACATGTCCTGACTTGTTCCAGCTGATAGTTGACATGGGAGTTCGTTCACTCAGCATCACTGACAGTTGTACTCCAGAGCTTACACAGACCGTTCCCTATTTTTGCTGGATACAGTGTGTTTGCAAACTTGCTCGACTGTGTAGTCTACTGACTCGCGCAACACAGGGTTGCTTTGCGATTCTGCTTATCTATTTACAGTAGTTATCACAGGCTGTCATCGACGTCAGAAAGATTTTTGTTTGGTATCCGTATCTATTTAGCATTTTGTTAATACATTTTAGCCGGTCTGATTTTTGTGCTAAATTAGTCAGCATTGCAAAGAAAGCATGAAAATTGAATACTTTTTTTTTTAGCAAAGAATGGACCCACAGAGCAGAGCTGAATGAAGATAGGCAACCAGCATTGCATATTGTAAAGTACGTTTGAGCGTTTGATGAAATATAGTAACGGTGAATTTCAAGAAAAATGCTGAAGAGAACATGTCAAGTTAAACGAAATTTTTGAAATACAAAAAATGCAGATAGCTGGTATATTTTAAAAGGCAGTGAATAAGATAAACTTACAAAAATCTATAATAAAAATAATAGGACAAAGAGAGCAAGCATAAGATTATATGGAACAAGCAAAAGTAAGTATTTTTGTGAAGACATTTTTGGTAATGATATTTCTAAGCACTTCGTAACAGGAATTGTTTCTTCCCTACTTCCTAGAACTCACTATGAAAAGCTGTAGATTAATTTGCAGATTGTAAACTAATCTTCAGTATAAATACGCTCAAACTGTCAAACGTGCTTCACCAGCAATGCTGGTTCTGGTTGCCTATATTCATTGAGCTCAGTTCTGTAGTATGTAGGCTTGTTCGCTATAAAATCGAAAAAAATACAATTTTCATTATGTACTATTTTGTATCACTGAAATTTGGCACAAAAAAATGTTACTGTAAAAAGAACCACGCACAAATCATATGGGACTCAGTAGATTTGCCTAATTTTTTGTAAAACTCTAAACAAAGTCAAAAGTTTAAAAAAATTTAAAAAATCGGTAATAGTCTCTTTAACTTAAAATAAAATTATCTAATTATAATTATATTTTAAATAAATCTATACATCAATATAATGTACTTACCAGCCTCATCACCAGGAATATTGGAAAAGTTAAAATTTTTAAATATTTCGACACAAAATTTATATCTTTCCCGAGCAATAAAACAGAGAGATTTTTCGTCTTCTTGACAGGTCTCGACATGTCTAACTTTAAAGTTGCTAAAATAGGTAAATCGCAGCCAACTTGATTGAAATACTTACGTGTTGCAGTGACTATTTATCTATCCAATGGTATAATGAAAGCAACAGAATTCTAATGTCAAAAATTATTTGAGTAATTTTGTCCATTGGGCGCCACACTGTGCACCGGTACGAAAGGGTCCCGAACTGTCCGTTAGATAAGAGTATGGATAATGTAGTGCGTCAGAAAAGGAATCTGTGTTAATTCGTCTGTTATTTGTTCTCGTTTCAAGCATTATTGGTGCTTACCTCGTATTAGCAATGCAGATAAACCACATTCGTCTAAAGGAACGTTTAACCAGCTCATCCACCGAAAGACATAACTCAAAGCGGTGCAAGTACAAATGGCATGCAGGTAGGAATTTGTATCTGTAGCATTGCGCCATTGTTCATCTAGAAGGCAGTGACGACGATATAATGCAATGACAAATGAATGTTGTGTTCGCGGGAGATGACCAAGATGAATCGTATGCCGGAAACGCGGAATTTGAAAGTGCATTCAAAGTGTAATGCACCTGTGATGTTATTTATACTCGAGAAGCTGTTAAATTTACGCTCGGAGCTTGTCTTAATACGAAAGGTGAAAAATAGTAAAACATGACATACTCCACCTAAACCTAGACAAAAATCTTTTAACAAGCTTTTTAATAGTTAAAATTATTTACACCTAATACGGATGCGGCAATTTTTTTGCTAATGCTATGGAACGGGTTTGAAACCCATACATTAAAAAATAACTCATTTAAATCGCAGAATATGCCGGGTATTCCAACAAAAATGGTAAAGTTTTTTTAAGCAAACTGAAAAAAATATCAAAAATGTTTTCGTGGCAACCTTGATATGCAACTAGTGCATATTTTGAGATTATTAATACTGTCAGTGGTCAGAGTACTGAGAGATGCACATCTGCCAAAAATAGCAAACTTTTACTTCTGACGTCTATATTATTTGTCCATCTTCACCAAATTTTGAAAACATGGGAAAATATAGTAAGACCCCAGCATACACCACTCTTTTTTTTGACCTGTGGATTGTTATTATGCGTTTTTTCTAAAAGGGGCTTTCCGTTTCACCTTCAAATTCAACATGACCTTAATTTAACCTTGTAAAGGCCATGACCAGCAACAAAGCAACAATCACGACTTTGTGTGCCCCTGAAAAACTACCTGTCGTAAAGAGCTTCCTGAATTCTCGAACAACTCGCACCAGATCTATTCCAACATAGACATATAAAAACCAACTTGAAACAGAAACTGAAAGATCAAGATGAACATGACCAACACATTCCTACTACAAGGTGTTCTAAAGAAATATTTCTTCTAGAATACCGACTTCAGAATTTTTGGTATAAGAGCTAAAACCGACACATTCAACCTGTTTTGAAAATCGGTCAAACTTTATGAGTCTATTTCTCAGAGACTAATCAAAGGATTGCTTTGGTTCCATGCACACTTTTATTAGGAAGGCAAGTGAATTTTTAGACAAATCAAATAAGACCCATTTTCCATGTTTTGTGGCTGCTCCTTTGTCCACCGACCTCCAATTTGGACTTCAAATTCGGGTTCAGTGTAAAAAAGTTCGTGGAAAAAATACAGGGTGACTTCGAAGTTGAGTCATTTATTTTAACAGTGAGTAGATCTGATCAAAAGAAATGTTTTTTTCCTTTACCATTTTTCTGGTAAAATTAAAGTAACAAAGTTATAGCCCTTTGGAAGTTTGAGTACCGCCCTGTCTCAATAATAATATTATGTGCTCGTGTTTGGCAACAACGGATATAATCCGCCTTATCGGTTCATCGCATCGGAAACAAAAAAGCGAAAGAATTTGGAACGATGTTCTTACAATTATTTTATTCAGTTGTATACAGTCATTGTCAGTCGGTAACCCGTGAGTGAATAGTGGTGTCTGTTGCGTGGCTCAAACGAAATAAAAAATGGCACATGTTTATGCGGATCGGTTTCCCAATCCAGTGCAACCAACCCCTCGTGCCTTTGTTAATGTAGTACAACGGGCTCGTGAATCAGGTGACTTAAGACCTCACAGGGGACGGCATGCCGGTGCTCCAAGACCTCACGATCAAATACAGGTCCGCACTGAAATACTTGTCGGGAGGATACTTTATAAAACAAGGTAAATTTTTTTTTTATTTTTACACACATATTTTGGTTTATCTTCCTTCTACAATCATTATCTGAAAATTAATGACTCAACTTCAAAGTCACCCTGTATAGTTGGACCCCAAGCACTTACCACTTCCTTTATTTTGTGCAGCTATCTTATTATTGTTTTATCAAATAAAAAATTAAACAGGTTAAGGTTGGCTGTGGAAAAGCATATCAGGCACATAGCTTCCTGGGCCTTGCTAGCAAATACGGAATATACCGTCAAAATTGTTCGTTTTTCATAAATGTAAATTTTCCTGATGCTGAGTTGGATTTCCTCTTTCAAAGCTTGAGGATTTGAGCTTGTTGCCCTGGACATTTGACTTCAAACAACAGCATAAGAAGAAATTCTATGGTGTTGAATCACATGATCCAAGAGACCAATTCTGATCGCCGAAATAAGAGAGCACACGACCAGGAAATGTCTCATACAGCAATTAAATTGTTGCATACATATATACTTTATAATTCAATAAAAATTGTTATATGTTTTTTGGTTGTTTCGTTTTCATTGGACTGTCTGTTTGTCGGTCTGTCCGCTAATCTTATAACCGCCATAACTTGAGAAGTACCACTCGGTTTTTGATAAAATTTGTACACAATGTTACTGCTATGGCAAACACACAAAAGGTTTTGAAAATCCATCCAGAGGCGGCGGACAAAAAAAGCCAAAAAAGGCAAAAAACGCTCAAACTTCGTTTTTCGACGAACTTGTAGTAGCGGTTAAAAATTGGAAGTTAGAGGTTGCAGGGGGTGGGAGAGTTAATTTTTTGACTTTGGTATATTTATACGTCTCCAACCCCGGTAATTCTACGCACATATTAATAATATTTCACTTATAGATGTCCCAGTAAATTTACCCCACAAACTAGAAATATCGCCTACAGGCGGGTGTCGATAAGTGCGACGTCATCCCCCGATGGACAAGCGTCATCGTCGGTGGTCGTACTTCACAGTCGGCAATCGCTTCCACACTACCGTGGGATCCGTGCACTGTGCATGTTGAAAGCCAATAGCAGCAATTCCTCTCAGGAGGAATGTCTGTAGCTAACTTTTTTGCCGAAGAGCTAACTTCTGCCAAACATAATCCTTTACGAACCGATGACAGCGTAGCGTGGGAAGTACAGTCGCCATTTTTTATTTTGTTTAAATCTGGCATGACTTTTCGGACACCGCGCTTATAAAGAACCAATAAAGTCACAGAAACCGACTTGACCTCCATAAAACGTCCACTTTAATTTTCTCAAGTAATTTAAAAATTATCAGCACCGTCCACTTCTATAACAATTCTCGTAAATTCAAACAGTCACCAACTACCATAAAACCTTCTCACTAGCAAAAAAAAGCTAAAAAGGCTCTCTTACATAATAAAGTTTTAAATTATGCAAAATGTTGAGATGTAGCATCAGAAATATCATGCGTACACATCTACCTGGCGCCACCGGTTCAGCCAAATCCGTCTCACAAAACGCAGACAAAAAAAGAGGCGTCCTAATGCTGGCTTGAGTCACAACAACAGGCGAACATGGACACATTCTCGACATTATTAATTTACGCATATTCTGGCTAACATCGCAGCAGTTTGTAAGTACAAAGTTTTATTGACTAAGAGTCAAGACGTTCCTTGAGGCGTGTGGCCTCCTTGGAAACAAAGGATATCAGATATTTCCCTGGAAACAGTGAAAAAATTACGCTTCCTTGAGGAACTCTCAAGGGAGGATTTAAATTTTCATTTACAAGCTGTCATCGATGTCAGAAATATTTATTTTTGTTGGCCTTATCCATTTAGCACTGTGGTGATAAAATTGGTTTATTTGTGCTGAACATCAATAAAAAATACATAATAATAATGTGTTTGCTTCCTCGAATTACAGCTCAATCGCTAAAAGTAAAAATCCGAATATAGGCAACCGTTGCACCCAACTGCTCTACTGGTTGCAGGTAGGTGGAGTTGATGACGTAACCGCCAACAATGTTGTCCAGAACTATACCCAAATTTTATATAATACAGGGTGTTTCAGTTTATTGTTGCATAACTTTAAGATTTGATAGAACTTTTAAAATTAATGCATAAAGTCTATATAAACATGGGTCGAAAAATGCGTGGCTTCCGAAATACAGGGTGTTTAAATTTACTTTCTAAAATAGTTTTTTTTTAAATATTTCGAACAATATTTGATGTATACCAGTGAAAATTGGTATACAAGGGTTTTTTGGTACGACAAAACGAACCATGGGCATAGTTTTACTGTAGCCGCTAGAGGGCGCTCTCTATTGTACCTGTATTGTATTAAAATGACCGAAAAATTTTTATTAGTGCAATTTTTTTTTTTAATAAAAAACTGATTCTTCGCACTTTTCAACATAAAAAAGCTCTCCTGTGAGTTTTCGTTATCTCGTAGTTAGCCGTTTTTGAGATATTTCGATTTTTAAGGTTCGATGCATTTTTAATTATTTATGATAAAATAACGTTAAAAAGTCAATATCTCGATAATTTTTAGAAGTAGGTAGTGCCTGCAAATATTTTTGAAATTGAAAGCAGAATAAGGTTGAACGTCAATTAGTTAACAGTTAGTTTTATTGTCTGTTGAAACCTGAAACGTTTTTTGTAATTGTGAATGCAGGAAATTTAGTTTTTTTTTGTAAGTTTTATAAAAATGCCATTTTTATTCTCCAATCAAGAGTTAGCGGATATTCATTTTGTGTATGGCTTTGTAAATGGAAACGCAGCAGAAGCAGCCAGAGAATACGCACGAAGATTTCCAAACAGACGACATCCAACTCGCTCAGAATTTGTAAGAGTGCATCGCCAAATAATTGAAAATGGTTTTGGAAATCTCCAAAGGGATCAAAACATAAATGTTCGTCAGCGCAGATTTACCCGTATGATTCTGCGTGAGTTTGATAGAGATCCGACCACAAGTGTTAGGAGAGTTTCTGGTGCCTTGGGAATTTCAGCAAGCCATGTTCACCATGTTCTTAGAAATGACCATAGACGTCCTTACCATTTGCAACCTGTACAAGGACTACAGCGAGGGGACGGAGAACGAAGAATCACATTTTGTCAGTGGATTCTTGATAGAACTGATAATAATAGGGAGTTTTTAAGTAACTTTTCATGGACCGATGAGTCATGCTTCAATAGACGTGGAGTGGTAAATTTTCATAAACATATTTGGTCGCATGAAAATCCGCATGCAGTTCGGGAAAGAAATTTTCAGCATGAATTTAGTGTGAACGTGTGGATTGGTATGTACCGTAATCGACTATTTGGACCCTACCTTTTGCCTGCAAATATGTGGGATGATATATTAGATTTAACAAGATTGGCCTGGTTCCAGCTTGATGGTTGTCCAGCTCATTATTCGAGAATAGTTAGAAACTGGCTCTACGAAAATTATCCAGAAAGATGGATCGGCCGTGGAGGACCAGTCGCCTGGCCTCCACGATCCCCTGACCTAAATCCATTAGATTTCTTTGTGTGGGGATTTCTAAAAGAAAAAGTGTACCAGACTCCCGTAACCACAAGAGATATGCTAATAGACAGAATCAGGAATGCATGTGATGAAATAAGGCCTTATTTGAATAATGCTATACCACGTTCGATCATCCGTAGATGTGAATTGTGTATTGAACAATTGGGTTTACATTTCGAGCAACTACTTTAGATTTTGTATGTTTGTCCTAACTATCCAATAGCATTTTAGTTGTAAATAATTAATTTAATTTGTTAAAAATAATATTGGAAAATGAAACAAATTAATATTCTGTTTTTTGTGTTTATTTGGAGTTAGGAATTATTGCTGTGTTTAAAAACACAATCTAAACGATCATCTTAATTATTGTAATGCCCAAATCGAAAATGTAAAAAAAATATTGTTTTCCCATAAATAATTAAAAATGCATCGAACCTTAAAAATCGAAATATCTCAAAAACGGCTAACTATAACGAAAACTCACAGGAGAGCTTTTTTATGTTGAAAAGTGCGAAGAATCAGTTTTTTTATTCAAAAAGCAAAAAATTGCACTAAGAAAATTTTTCGGTCATTTTAATACACTGCAGGTACAGTAGAGAACGCGCTCTAGCGGCTACAGTAAAACTATGCCCATGGTTCGTTTTATCGTACCAAAAAACCCTTGTATACCAATTTTCACTGTTACACATCAAAAATTGTTCGAAATATTTTAAAAAAACTATTTTAGAAAGTAAATTTAAACACCCTGTATTTCGGAAGCCACGCATTTTTCAACCCATGTTTATATAGGCTTTATGCATTAATTTTAGAAGTTCTATCGAATCTTAAAGTTATGCAACAATAAACTGAAACACCCTGTATAAATTATGTGTGACAGTTCAAAAAAAGAAGTTTAGCGAAATACTAGAAAAATTTGAAGGTATCATTGGAAATAAAAACAGATAGCTCCTTAATAAGTTTGAAGGGCAAATTTCCGAAACCTATTTTTTACAGATAGGGGAATAACCACAGTCTCTATGAATTAATTTTTACAAATCCATCTCTAGGCTCACAGAATGGGCTGCTTTATAAAAATAAACTCACTGTTCTTGCTTCCCTAGTTGCTACAAAAATGTTCTACTAACCCTTGTTTGACGCAGTGGCGAAGCGTCCATGTAACCATTGTTACCATTGGTAACAGTTAAAAATAAATATTTTATGACTAAGTACTGTGAAATAATTTCATTTATTTGTTTACCAAAAGCTATATGTAATAGTAATTCAGTAAATAGCAAATTAGCCCCACGAAAATAATGCGCCCTATAGTGTCTAGGTTTTGCGAACACGATGAAGCTGACTCGGTTGCCGGTTGTTACCATTTTCATTTATGGATACACTTGGTAGTCCGTCGGGGACCGTCGGTACCGGCTCGTGTCTGATCGCGGTCGCCCTAGTGCGTGGGGCGCTGCGACTATTATGTGGGCTTGTTACCATTTTTTAATTTGGTTACTCACTTCTCACTCATTAGTAGCCGTTTTGGTTACCGGCTGTAGTATGCGTGCAATTAAACATGGATGAGTGTCGCTGCGTAATCGATCAACTACTTGAAAAGTCATTCTCCTTGTATAATATTTAAGAAAAAAAATGAGGTCATTGAAGATGGAAGACCAACACCTATTTTAGATAGTTTTAAAAAGGAATAAAAAACGTAGTTTGATATTTTAAATTAAGTTGGTATATGGAAACTCTTGGTTATGTGGTTGCAAAAAAAAACAGATTGTATTGTTGGCGATGTCTTCTGTTTTATACAGAATAAAATGCAGCGGAGTCAACGATTTAAATAGTTTTAGGGCTCTAAAGAGGAGACATGAAATTTCTCCGTTACATGTGAGATATGTAGCCAATTTAATTCAGTTTGGCAAAACAAGAATCGAAAGTTGTCTTAACCAAGCACACTTCTAGATACCGTATGTTTTTTGGCAAAACAGGAATTACCGTTCATTTTGAAGAGGATGACTCTGACAATAGAGGAAATTACAGGAAATTGTTAACATTCATTGCCAAAAAAGATCAAAAATGTTCCGAACATCTAGAAACGTCGACTGTTTTTTTCGGACGGCTTGGAAGTAGTAGAGATAGACAACACTATATCTAGTCCGATTGATATAACATCAGGTGTCCCTCAGGGTTCAGTTTTAGGGCCCTTGTTGTACTTAATTTATCCTATAGACTTGGGTAGCTCTGTGAAAAACTCTTCTGTGATGTGCTATGCCGATGATACACAGATATATAAGAGCTTTAATAGTAACACTTTACATACTTCAATCAATAAGCTTAATGATGATTTGGAGGCAATAGTAGGATACTCAAATGGTAACAATCTTAAGCTCAATAAGGATAAGTGCTCAGTGATGCTTTTTTGTCCTGCTGTCAAACGTAACACTATATTGAATTCTCTTGATGTAAAAATCGACAAGGAGCGTCTAGCTGTCGTAAATACTACAAAAAATTTAGGGTTGATTATTGATTATACTTTACGGTTTAAGGAGCATGTTTCATCTATCTTAAAAAAATGTTATGCAACTCTGAAGTGTTTTTATGTCAATCGCTCTATTTTGAATTTTAAAGTTAGAAAAAAGTTATGTGAGGCTATTATATTTCCAAGCTTATTTTACTGTAGCACTGTGTTCTATCATTGTCTTGATTCTATCACAAAAGCAAGACTCCAAAAATTCCAAAATACTTGTTATCGATTTGTATTTAATCTCAAGAAGTATGATCATGTTTCCTTAAAGAGATTTCAGCTTGGTTGGATGTGTATAGAAAATGCTTGCAAGTACCATATAGCAGTGTTTACACATAAGATCATATCTTCTCGCTCCCCCTTGTATCTTTATGAGAAATTTGTTTTCAGACGAAATAATTCAGACATTGATTTCAGACACAAAAAAAGACTAGAGATCCCTATGTATAAAACAACTTTATTTCGTAGTTCATACACTTACAATGCTATCCTGATTTATAACGAATTAGATGACAATATAAAGGATTGGCCAGTAAACAGATTTCGTAAGCATGTGAAACGGATTTATTTGTCATTGTAGTAATTGTGGAAAAGTTAGTTTTTAATTCTTATATTTTATTTTATTTTTACGTAATATATGTGTGTATATATTATGTATGTCAGGAAGCTATCAAGCTCATTGTTTTGAAGCGTCTTTTGCTGCTTGTCAAAGTTTCCTTTGATTAAGTATTTGGGTAGGTTAAGTAGAGTAGCCAAGAGCTAGACTTCGTCTACGTAGAGGTCACATTATGTTGTAGTTTATATAATGTGCCTAATAAAGACATTTTATTATTATTATTATTAGTCATAGCATAAGACGATGAGGTATATCAAGTGCCCCAGACGCTCAGTCCAGGAATGTTTACCTTAATTTAAAATACGAGTAGTTTAAATAAAATACCTAAAATAAGCAAAAACTTATACTTGGGAGGTTCAAAATAAACTTTTTTTGGTAACAGTTTAGGAAAAGTCACGCGTCGCCACTGGTTTGACGTAATCCCATATTTTTTTAGCAGCTTACTCGTTATTTTGGGTGTATTTGGGTTATATATTTTTGTTACTTCCTCCCAAGAATTATTTTTTAGATGTATGGCGGAGCCGTCAGTTTTCTTATTTGCAGTGATAAATTTAAATTTATCTAATATATCAACCAGAGACATCTTGTCTGCCTCGCTGAAGTTCTTTTTATATTTGCTGTCACACATTGTGACTCGTGCACAGTTCAGTAAAATTTTAGAAATTACAAAATATTTGAATTTGAACCAATATTTAAGCCGATTCTGACAGACGCAGTCGACAACCTGTCAGTAGAGCGATTGCCGGTTGCCTATATTCAGGTTGTCACTTCTCGTGATTGCGCTGTAATTCGAAGAAGCATAAACATTATTATTTTGCATTTTTATTGATGTTTAGCACAAATAAACCAAATCATCTGAATCATGAAAATGTTAAATAGATAGGGCCAGCAAAGAAAAACCTTTCTAACATTGATGACAGCTTGTGATGACAACTGCTACAGCCTACTGTGAAATGAATATTTAAATCCTCCCTTGAACGTTCCTCAAGGAAGCTTCATTGATTTACTGTTTCCAAATGGATATCTGATATCCATTATTTCCACGGAAGCCTCACGCCTCAAGGAATTTCTATAAATCTGACTCTAAAAGCTGTTTAACCATTTTCAGTAAAATGCGTGAGTATCAAACTGTGTTACATTTTGTTACAGTCTAATAATTTATTGCATCGCTCTAAACGATACTGTTTCTGCGAGTAATAATGTTAAGAGGGAGTATTTGGCAAGCGAGAGTAAACTTCAGCATCAGAATCCTTGTGATTAAATTTGTAGCTATTTATGATAACTCTTCTACCAGAAGAGAAGATGTTTTGAATGCGACCACAATTAACGAACGGTTTCTTGTCAGTACTGACAACTCTCAGCTGTGAGTTTACTTTCCATTTTGCGGACTGCTCTAGTAGTGCGTTGTGGTCCTCAAAATCAGAAAGCCATCTAAACATACAACAAAATAAACATAACCCGTTTTTACTATGCACTGAAGTGACCAAAAAGTTGAAAAATCAATTTCAGGATTTTTTCGATGTTGTTCTCCATAAGCTTATTTATTTATAAGATTATTGGCCTTAAGGGACCGTTTCTCCACTACCAGGTCCATTGCAAATGAATCGTTTGCAGAACACGAAAGACCTATTGGCATGCGAAGTGTTTACCGACGAATGAGAAGTTTTGGCTTGTTTTCACACCAGCCACACTGGGTCCTCCCTTTAACTCGAGAACACCGATGTAATCGCCTTGAGTGGTGCAGACAACGGTCACTCTGGGATCAGGAATGGAACAGTATTGTCTTTAGTGACCAGTCTCGATTTTGTTTAGGCATGCACGATGGTCGTGCCAGGGTTAGAAGGCGACGTGGTGAAAGGAGGAATCCACAGTTTTTTGTTGAAAGACATGTTCATCACACTGTTGGAGTTATGGTATGGGGTGCTATAGCTTATGGTTCCAGGTCACCTTTAATCTTCATCAGAGGTAACATGAACGCGCAGCGTTATATCCACAAAGTTCTAGAACCCCATCTTTTACCCTATCTTGACACCCTGGCAGATCCAACTTTTCAACAAAATAATGCCCGACCACATGTTGCAAGAGTCACAATAGACTTCTTTCAACATAATGATGTCACATTGTTCCCATGACCACCAAGATCTCCCGACTTATCCCCAATTGAGCACGTGTGGGATATGATGGGTACGAGATTGCTCAATTTGCAACGTCCTCCTCAGACTCTAGAAGCACTTCGAGAGGAGTTGGTGGTTGCCTGGAATGAGATACCACAGGAGGACTTTGACCACCTGATCAGAAGCATGCCTAGGCGCGTTGGAGAATGCGTAGCACATCAGGGTGCATCCACACATTATTAAAGGTCAAAGGGCTTTAAAGCAGTGCAATCATTTTGAAATTTTTATCATTTACTTATTATGCTTCATTAAGTACTTATACAAAATGTTATTAAAATAAAACCATCTAAACTGGGTGTTCGGATTTATATGTCACTTAGTATACTTTCCTATTTGTCCACCGACCCCCAATTTTGACTTAAGATTCGTGTTCAGCGTAAAAACAAAATATTTTATTTTATATGCCTGTGTAATCTGTAGAAAAAAACTGCGTCTATTTAATCTAAATCTTTGCATTATCGGACATCCTTTATTGTCCATGTCATCGATCCCTTCATGAGCAGCTATTTTCAAGGGAAATGCAGGTAAAAAAAGGGTCGTGCGGTTTATAACATCAAGGAAAATTAGTATCAAGAATCATTCTCAGTACTATTAGCCTTATCCTTTTCATAACTCGTATGAAAAGCGACGTTCATCTTGATAACTCAAAGACGGAATCCAGTTCCCCCATCCAACTTAGACCACCGATATCATCTGCTCGGAATACTAATCCACACAGCCGAAGATCTTAAATGACACTCATCGTCGGACAGTATGAATGCTCTTCTTTGAAGGAAGTACACAAAAGGGGCAGTCATGCTCCGCATCTCGTGGCTGGCGTGTCAAAAGTGACTGGCAGATATCCGATTCCGATAGATACATGCAGATATGTTTATAAAGTGTCTGGTTGTATAGGGTTTGATGATTATATACTAAGAGACATAAAAAAAAGAACGCCGTGTAATAAAGGATTTTTTAAAGATTTTCTAGGTATACAGGGTTTGTCCGGAAAGTAATAGGACTGAGTCGATTTAAAAAATCTTATTGAGCCAATCGTTACAAAACTTTCTCCTTCTGCGTCGATGCAGCGCTGCCAGCGCGATTTCCAAGCATTGAAGGCGTCACGGAAGGCATTCTCCGGAATAGCCTTGAGAGCCGCGGTGCATGCTGCTGGTGGTGCAACTTCCACTCGGCTGCGATGTCTTGTCGGACCCGACTGACCCTTCGTTTGAGTCTCCTGAGCACTTCCACGTAAAACTTGGCGTTGACGGTTTGTCCAGGAGGAACAAATTCATGGTGGAGGATGCCTTTGATGTCCAAAAAGACAATGAGCATCGTTTTCACTTTGGATTTGCTCATTCTTCCCTTTTTTGGGCGAGAAGATGCCGTCGTGTGCCTCTCGGAAGATTGCCTCTTTGTCTCGGGATCATACTCAAAGATCCACGACTCGTCACCTATGATTACGTTATTCAAAAATTGGGGGTCACTTTCACACAAGTTCAAATTTTCTTGGCACACTCCCACTCGCCGCAATTTCTGGTCGTCAGTGAGCATTTTTGGGACCATCTTCTCGCACACCTTGCGCATGTTCAAATGCTGTGTCACAATGTCATGAACCACAGATTTTAGTAAATTTAACATCTGATCAATTAAACGAATACTTAGTCGACGGTCTGAGTTCAAAACTTTGCGCACACGAGTCACATTATCGGTGTTTGTCGAAGTCGAAGGTCTTCATCAGCGATCTCTTCATGGACCTCCAAAAAGGCCTGGTGCTACCGAAACACACCACTTCTTGCTAAAGCCACACCTGGGTAAGCCTGCTTGATCATATCAAACGCAGATTTACCGAGTTTCACACAGAATTTAATCGCGTACGCTCCGAAGTACAGTCATGGCGGAAGAAAATGAGTCCTATTACTTTCCGGACAAACCCTGTATGGTTGCTTAAGTTAGAACAAACTACGATGAACTTTTCAAGTGGTTGTTGTGATATCTCCTGTTCTTACAAAACTGCTGCACAGTTTTAAAAGTATGCTGATAAACTTGTTTTTTAATAAAAACCCAAACAAAAAAGTACACAGGAGTTAAATCCTGGGAACGTGCTGGCCAGGACCCTGGAGCTTTCAATCCACCTTCTGGGAAATCACTGAGAAAGCTACTCTCGAACTTGCCTAGAGTTCTGTGCAGGAGCACCGTCTTGTTGAAACCAACAGCTATTAACCTGTGCCAAAGGTAAATTATCCAAGCAGTCTTCTAGATCATGTTGCAACAATTAAAGGTTCCGTTCTGCAGTTAATGAGTTGTGGTCTTCATCACACCTAAAGTTATCGGGGTGATATCTATATTTCTGCCAAATAAATTGGGCTGTGGATTTGGCTACTCCTACATTTTTCTCAATTTGCCTAGTTGATATTTCAGAGTTTCCTCTAAAGATTCCTTCTTTCGAGACGTAACGTTTTTGAATGAACCATATTCATTTAAATTACGAAAAATGGACTTACTTGGCTGTCTTCTTCCGGAAAGTTTATTCAAATACATTTTTAGTATTTTTGAGGCACAAAATGTGGCACGTCAGCATGTTGAACTTTTCTTCATTGCAAAAATGACCGCCTGACGTCTTTGACGATACACAATAATAACAAAACTCAGTGACAGGTATTTACGTCAAGTCAAGCATTTGTTTGCAACGCCTACTTAAAAAAATTAAAAATAATCATAAAAAACGCATTTGTCCTTATAACCAAGAAAATAAATTTAACATGTGATACATCGTTGAATTTGTATAAAAAATGTTTAGATAATACAGGATGTACTTTTTTCGGACCATATAAAAAAATAAAGTTGATTATTGCAGTGAAACTGATATTGCTATTTGGCTTGTGGAAAATCCTCCAGGACAATAAAATCTGCGTAAGTTTGGTTGGTGTATTGGAGGGTTTTTTCTTATTTCCGTTGCATCAGTGCTATCGAACACAAAAACTACATTCCTGGGTACGGTCTTCATGTTTTTTTTGTCATGTTCTTTGGAAATAATTTATCGCAATTAATAGTCTGAAGAAATTAGATCCACTTGTAAATATGGCATCTAATGCAGACTCCTGTGATTCCTGTAAAGACAGCTTTGTAGTCAACTCAAAATACATTGAAGGCAGTATATGTGAAGGCAGATATCATACAGTTTGCGTTTCGGTGAAGGACTCTTGGTTGAAGCTCTTTTCTGATTGGGTTAATTTTTCATGGAGTTGTGATAAATGTATTCTCCAATCCCAGTCACGTGGACAGCAACTGGCTTCTGAAATTGCAGCATTGAAAAAAGAGATCGAATTTTTAACACATGAGAAGAACTTGAGCTCTAAAATGATAGAGCAACTAGAATACACAAACAATCTCCAAAAATCAGTCATTGATTCGCATCAGCAACAAGCAGCTCATTCCAAGATGAATTCAGTTATGCTACCTTCGAGATCAACTACTTCCGCAACGCTAAGCTTTAGCGATGCAGTCAAAAAAATACCGAACAGGTCTTCTGTCTTGCTAATCAAGTCTGACAGTAACTCTGGCAATAACGATATTCTGCGGGATGTAACAACTTCAGTAAATCCTGCTAAAATTAATGTTTGCATTAATAACACGCACAAAATAAGAAATGGAATTGCAGTTCACTGTCAAGATGAGAAGTCACTTACGGTTCTTAAGAATAGTTTGGATAAGGAGCTTGGGTCCAAATATTCAATCATGGAAGCTAGAAAACTTAATCCACGTCTCCTAATCAAAAACGTTAACCTCGACGGTCTGGATTCGCCCGAATCGATAATCAATAATATTGTAGCCTTAAACAATATTGATGACACGCATCAGTCTGACATAAAATTCGTTACCAAACTTAAGCATTACGAGAGCACAAATATCGTCATAGAAGTATCTCCTGACCTTAGGAATATCATGTTAGAGAAAAGTTTCCTGTTCATCGGATGGAAGAAATCGCCTGTAAGTGATCATATACGTGTGTTGAAGTGTTTTAAGTGTTGTGGTTATGGTCATACCGATATAAGCTGCAAATCTAATGTTGTATCTCCAAAATGCTCCCAAAATCATAAAGCTAAAGATTGTAAATCATCTGTTTTCCAATGCATAAATTGTCTTAATGTTAACAAAACCAGAAAGAAAGGTCTACCAACTGATCACGCGTCTTACTCTAGCTGTTGTGCTGTTTTTAAAAGCCATTTTGATAATTTGAGAAGTAGAATTAAGTGTGGCTGACATTATTAAATTTGTTCACTCTAATACCTGATCAATTCTTCCTTCAATGGCGGACCTTTCTTTCATAGTTAATGATATGGATCTCGATGTAGTGGCTGTTACAGAAACATGGCTGTCTTCAGATATTCCAACAAGTGCAGTAGATATTTCTGGTTATAACTTCCATCGTCGTGATCGTGGTAGTCGCGGAGGTGGGGTTGGCTGTTAGGTCAAAAATCGTTTTTCATCAGAAATTCTATCGTTTGAGAAATATGATCATACTTCTCTAGAAATGCTTTGGCTCAAGGTTCGTATTGGCCGTAAATGTATTGTAATTGATGTTATTTATAGACCGCCTCGGGGAAGTTTGGATGTTGCAGTAAGTATATTAGATAATACGTTGTCCATCTTAGCACCGTCTAATGAATGCATCTTGGTACTTGGTGACCTCAACGTTAATTTCTTTATTGATAATAAGATTAATCAGTGCTTTCAATCTTACAGCCTGCACCAGTTATTGAATGAACCAACTCGAATAATTGATCACTCTTCAACGCTTTTAGATCCGGTTTTCTTCAACTGTGCACAAAGATGTTCCAAAGTGGGAACTTTCACTGTTAACTTTAGTGACCATCAGGCAGTATTCTGTCACATTTCGTGTAAAAACAATAAACCACCACCTAGACTAATTACATTTAGAGACTATCGCAATTGTGATCTAACCTCTTTTGACGATGACTTATTTAGCGTTAATTGGGCTGAGTAATTTATATGGCTAATATCAATGAGAAAGTAAAATTTATTTCCGATAACACTGTAGGACTTTTTGACATACATGCACCACTAAAAACAGTGAGAGTGTCTAAGCCTCGTGCACCATGGCTCACAAATAATTTGAAAATGATAATGAAAGAACGAGATAAGGCTTTTCATAAATATAGACGGTCTCGAACGGATGCGAATCGAAATCATTACAATGAACTGAGAAATTTTACAAAAACTGCTACACGTGCAGAGAAATCAGGCTACCTTCAACATCTATCTCGACAAAGAAACTCTGCAGCTCTTTATAAAGCTCTTAAGTCATTTAGAATTCAGGATTCTAGTAATACTGACATTCCAGATGATTTAGCAGTTCACAATGAAATAAATTTTACCAGTATATTCCAGAAAAGTGACGATAATTGCTCGGAAACTATCGAATTTTATAGCCATAACAAATTAAACCAAGATTTTCATTTCCAGTTCCGTCTTGTCGATATATCTACAGTATTGGATGCTATTCGCAGTATCAAGTCCAATTCTAGTGGTATTGATGGCATTACCATTGAGATGATTAAATTGTGTCTACCTGCTGTAGGAATATACATTTTGCACTTAATAAATTGTTGTTTAGAGCGCGGTGTTTTTCCAAGTGCTTGGAAGGAAGCATTAGTGCAACCTCTTCCAAAGATTCACAATCCCCACGTTCCTGATGATCTCCGACCTATTAGCTTGCTGTCAGCTCTATTAAAAATTCTAGGGAAAATAGTTTATATGCAGTTGAATGAGTATTTACTCGAACGCAGCATTTTGCCATTAAATCAATCAGGCTTTAGAAAGGGTCATAGTACCACTACTGCTTTGGCACGAGTTTGTGACGATGTACTAACAGCGGCGGATAGGCAAGAAGCAACTGCATTAGTCTTATTAGATTTCAGCAAGGCTTTGACACCCTGAATCATAAGCTGATAGTTTCTAAATGTAAATACATTGGGTGTGACGACTTGGTTCTGGAATGGATAGATTGCTATTTAAATGAACGACATTAATATGTCGTCATACAAAATAAACTTTCAGACAAAAGGCCGATTTGTTCCGGCGTGCCTCAGGGATCCATATTAGGTCCACTTTTATTCCTTATATACACCTTTGACATTTCTAACATCCTTCAACATTGTTCTAGTCAATCATATGCTGATGATATGCAGGTTTTTCATAATTTCTGTCCGAACAACTACCATTTAGCTAACAACCTTATCAATCAAGATCTGCAATACTTATGCACATATGCTGCAAAACATAATTTACGTCTAAACGCATCGAAATCGACAGCTATACTTTTTTGCTCCAAGAAAAAACGTACTTTCCTCAAATCAAAGTTAAATTTATCACTAAATAATAGTATCCTAATATTTTCCCATTCTGCAAAAAATTTAGGTTTGTACTTGGATGAAGATTTCAGATTTCAGGAGCATGTTGGCTATGTGTGTAAGTCTAGTTATTTTAGACTCAGGCTTCTATATGCAAGTAAAACTGTTTTAAATAGAAAAATTAAGAAAATGTTATGCGAGTCACTCATACTCAGTAAAATCGCTTACTGCAACATAGTTTATTATCCCGGTCTGGATGAAATCACAAAATACAGACTGCAAAAAATTCAAAACTCATGTAGTCGTTACATAAACAATTTAAGAAGGTACGATCATGTTTCTCACTCAATATCTTCAATGAATTGGTTGAAAATTTCTGATCTTTTCAAATACAACTTTGTTACATTTGTCGTAAAAATATTAAAATCTTGTGTTCCGGTTTATCTTATGCAAAAGCTTGTTCGTAGGAATTTCATTCACAATTTAAATACGCGCAACATTAATCTCCTGACAATGCCACAACATAGGACAGCCATTTTTCAACGGTCTTTTACGTATAATGCGGTGAAATTGATCAACTCTTTCGAACAATGTTTCATCAGCAACTTTTCTAAAAAAAATATATAAGAACTACTTATTGAGCTCTTAGATTATTGTCTTCTCTTTGAATCGTACGTATTATGTTTTTTGTTCTAATCGTACGCATTATGTCATATTTATTAATTCTTCTTTTACTATTATTCTTCTTTTTCCTTTTCTTTTTCAGTTTTTTATGTTATTTTTAAGGTAGTAATAAGCATTGACATGACATTTATGGTTAAGTATAAATGGCCATTGGCCAGACGTCGCCATTTGTAAGGATACATAATTATGTATGTGTTACAATAAAGTCCATTGAATTGAATTGAATTGAATTGATGATGGTTTCTCAAAAACGAACCGTCGGTCACAAAATTTAAAACCATCATGTAGAGCCTAAGAAGTGCCAATGGCAAAGTTTGGTTAGTTTTTTGATATGTCTTAAAATGAAGTCAGAAAGAATAAAAATGATTCATCCAAATTTTAATTTTTCCCAAATATCTCAGTAAGCCATGAAGTGTTTACAAGTTTCTTTCAAAGAACTCTGCTTTTTCCTGATTTAATTTAGTATTGAGATCCCATGCATGATCCTGATCTTGGACACCCTGTATAGGCTTTCTTATTTCCGTATATCCATTATCTCTTCTCGACTATTTCGTTCGTTTCTATGAGCATTTTATGGCTGTTCCGGAATGATCCGTCGAATTGGTAGATACGGCATAACACGTGAATAATGACCCGAAACATTCATTCTGAAGGCCTTTGCACTTTGAGGCATTTCATGAATATTTTAACAGCTTCAACCATTTGTATTCTGTCTGAACCTACGGGAAAAATAGATAGGTCAAATTCGAATCTAATATTTGAAATTATCCCGATAAAGAAAAAGTTGTTATGGGCGTTAACTAGAAAAAACTGAAATGCGATGCCGACCAAAACAAAAAATTGTCGCAGAGTACTATCAGAGAGGAAAGTCTGTCAAAAATCGGGTACGATGGGTGCGAAAGGAATTCCGTCACTCTGACTGTGGCACATTCTAACAATAAATAATTTAAAAAAGTATATCAAGCTATAAAAACGTGTGTGCTGTGTCTTTCAGAGATATTTTTCTCAAGAGATCAGGACTAAGTATCAATATAACACCTAATTAAGATAAAAAAAGTAAATTTTTTTGTAAATCATACACCTGGTTGGATCTTTTGAATTTCACCCTCCCCAGGAAAATTGAAGGGAGGCTCATACATTCCCACTATATAAAGGGTGCGCCATCTATTACTTTTTTTCCTATAAGTTTATGTGTTACCATGTGAGTCAAAAGTCATGTGGTATGCATAAATGAACTGTCAAAGGTATGCCATTCATAGTCATGGATTCGTTTACAACACAACAACGCATTTTGGTTACCCAAACTTATTATGAAAACAGTCGAAATATAAAAAATACTTTTCGCAAACTTCGCACTAGTTTTCGCCGACATGGACGCCCTACAGAGCCTGGAATTCGTTGGATTGTTAATCCTTTTGAGGAAACTGATTCAGCTGAAGGTCGCAGACCATACCAACATGCTCGTCCAGCTCGTACTCGTGAAAACATAGCGGCAGTGAGTGAAAGTGTGCGAGAAGATCCAACCACCTCGACTACAGTATATTCAGATAAGAGATAGACCGGATGTAAACAAAAGGTTAGGGTGATTTTCACGCTAACGCCGCCGTCTCGACGTAAAACAGGAGCCCTCATTGGTCAATTCGCAATTAAATGCCTATGCCGAGCGGCAGAGCAGTCGCATCAAGGCAGAGTCACATTCAGGTTCAGACGTGTTACGTATGTCGTGTGCATCATTGCAATTTGATATTTCTTTGGACGTTTTCGTTTGTTATCTTATTAAGTTGTTGAGTTTGTCGTTATTATTGTTATACCTTGTTATTGATTGTAATTGTTATCAACTGCTTGCGCAAAATGCCCAGTAGTACAGATACTGCCGATGAAGTTGTAAACTCCTGTAGTCCACCTAGGAAACGCTCTAAAAAAAGACACCTGAGTGCAGAAATGAAAGAGGTCATTTTGAATATATATAAGATCGAGCGCGAGGAGAACGAGGCATCAACCATCAAAGAAATTGTTGTGAAGGTTTCTCACAAAGTTGGGGTGTGTCGCGCATCAGTGTTTAATGTGTTAAGACAATACAAAAAAAATCACACCTTTTCTGAGCCAATGACCAGTAAACATCGCAAAAGTATTGTTAAATCTTTGGATGAAGCTGATAAGCATGCGATTAGGAGGAAAGTGCATGAATTCTTCTTTAGGAATGAAATACCTACTATAGATAAAGTACTGCAGGAGGTAAATGGAGATACAACGTTGCCAAATTTCAAACGATCAACTTTCCATGCGTTACTGAAGCATTTAAATTTCAAATGGAAAAAACGGGGTCGTAATAGTTTACTACTGGATAGAGAAGAAATTGTGCTATGGAGGAGGGATTATTTAACAAAAATTGGGAAATATAGAAATCAAAACAGGAAGATTTATTACCTTGATGAAACGTGGGTAAACGCAGGACACACTACAAGTAAAGTATGGGTTGATGATTCTGTAACTTCATCCAGGAGGGCCTTTCTAGATGGACTGTCCACCGGATTAAAAAATCCAGCAGGTAAATACGAGTAATAGACAACAATCGGATGTTTTTCAAACCTTGGGAACAAGGTTCTAAACATTAATTCCAGGGGGCAGATAAAACATATTACAAGAAACAAAACTTTTATAACTTTCGATAAAATGCTTGGATGTTTTATTGTCATTTTCATTTGTTAGAACTTTTTTAAGCCATGTTTTTATGTGTTTTCGATATTTCAATAATTTTTTTAATATAATCTTAAAATATGTCGAATATTATAAACTTAAAAAAAGTTACTAAGTTTTATATTGTGTACCGTTCCTAATATTTCTAATCATTTTAATTCATACTTTAAGCTTTATAAAGTTATAATTTGTTAATATTAATATTTGCGCGTATTTCAGGTTCCTGATCATTCATTTTTTAAAGGTTTATAACTTTAAATTAAATTGTGAAGCGCTGAGTAATCATACGACGTTCAATATTCTTTCTTTCAATATGACTAAATAATCCCAACTATAGCAATCTGATACTCATGTCTCAATGTTTTTTCGCTGAATGTGATGAAAACATTTGAAAAAGGTTCGCTTATTGAAATAAATCTACACCAGTTAGTACTTCGATTTCCAGGTAAAGGGAAAAGGCTCATTATCTGCCATATTGGATTTGTTGTTGACGGTCTGTGGTGCTTTGAGTCTAAGAAAACTGGAGATTACCACGAGGAAATTAATGGCGAATCGTTTCAACAGTGGTTTTCAAAAATTTTACCGAACTTAGAGGAAAACGCAGTAATTGTGTTGGATAATGCGCCTTATCATTCTCGAAGAATGGAGAAGGTCCCAACAACGGCTTCAAGGAAAGTTGATGTTCAAAATTGGCTCCGCTCGAAAAATATCAACTTTGAAGAAGCAATGCTGAAAGTACAACTATTAAGAATTGTCAAGGATCACAAGGCGGAATATCAAAAATACGCCATTGACGAAATGGCAGCAAGTCAAAATAAAACTGTGCTCCGTTTACCTCCATACCATTGCGAGCTCAATTCTATTGAGCTCATATGGGCAGAGGTTAAAAATTATATAGCTAAGCACAATACAACTTTTAAATTTTGTGACCTCAAAGGACTTTTCAAAGAAGCACTAGAATTAATAACAGCGCAAAAATGGGAAAACTGTATTAAGCACGTGAAAGACAAAGTTGAAAAGAGAATGTGGGAACTGGACAATATTTTAGAGGAACAAGTCGAGTCATTGATTATTGACGTTGGTGCTTCAGGCAGTAGCGATGATGAAAGCTCATCAAGCTCATCTTTCCAATAAAAGATGTCGTTCATCAAATTCGGTAAGTTATAAGTAATTATAAAGCTACTGTATTTTTTAATTAATTATTGACATTTTTGAACCCATTTTGGCAAAACCTATTCAAGAATCTACTTTCTGAAAATGTTCAACCATGCACATTTTTTTACGTTTTGAACGTTTTAATTTGGTTACATATTTACCTAGAAATCAAAAAATATACTAATCAATATTCCAAAAGCAATTTTAAGAGATATACGATTATTTTTAATTTAGGCTAATTTAAACGCCATTTTGAGATTATATTCGACTGTATTTCACCAAACATCAGGCGGCATCCGAAGCTGGAAATCGAAGCGAACATTTTGAAACCCTTATGTATATTTACATCATTATATATTTCTTACCCCACCCCCACATGATCCTATATCCATCACCAATCGTATACACATCGAATTGTGCTAATTTACTACAAAGTTACGCAAAGCAGCATCTACAATCTAAAATATGTACTGCGTGACTCTTAATACGTCCCTGCCGAATGTTACAGCGTTCGATGATCACGTGGTCTTGTTTATGTCCGGTCTATCTCTTATCTGAATATACTGTAGGCACCGTTCGCAACAATTGGTAATTAGTGAGACCACTTTACGCCGGATTTTACACATTGATTTACACCTCCATCCACACAAAATCCAACTAACACAGAAATTGAAGCCGGCAGACCATCAACAGCGGCGTGTTTTTATTAATTGGATGCTGGAAAGAGAAGACGGATTTTCGGCCAAAGTGCTATTTTCTGATGAGACTCATTTTCATCTCAATAAATAGTAAGTAAATAAACAAAATTGCAGATTCTGGGGGGCTGAAAATCCACACCAATATCATGAACAACCTCTCCATCCTGAAAAAGTGACTATTTGGTGCGGATTATGGGCTGGTGGCATCGTTGGACCATTCTTCTTTGAAGATGCCGAAGAAAAGACCATTACCGTCAACGGGGAACGTTATCGCGGCATGTTAACAGACTTTTTGTGGCCACAATTGGATGGTACTGATGCCGACGATCTTTGGTTTCATCAAGACGGAGCAACGGCTCACACGTCTCGCCAAACAATCGTCTTATTGCACACGAAATTTCAAGACCGCATAATTTCACGAAATTCAGATGTCAGTTGACCCCCGAGATCGTGCGATTTAACACCTCTTAACTATTTTCTTTGGGGATTTTTTAAAGGAAAAGTGTATGCGAATGGTCCCCGGACAATGCAAGACCTAAAGCGCAATATTCGGACTTAAATTGCGGCCATAGACCCGATTATTCTAGTAAAAGTCATTGAAAATTTTGATGTTCGGATGTTGGACTGTAAACGAAGCCGCGGTGGTCACATGACTCATGTTATTTTTCATACATAAATGGCATAAAGCAACCTTCATTTATCAATAAAAAAAATCAATTTCACCTCGTAAAAAACGTGTTGATTTTTCAAATAGAAAAAAGTAATGACGCACCCTGTACTTTGTTGAAGCTTTTTTTTGCTTTTCAATGAAGTTTGAAAGCACATCCGTATGTTTGTACTAGCCCTCCTGGAAAAATATGTGAGGGCAGCCATGGCAATTGGTAGGATAGTTGTCAAATAGTTGGTGACACAAAGATCAATTGGAACGACATTCACTCACGAGGTATGTTAATTGACTGAAAAAGACTGGCAACGTAGCGATCGATCTGGCAATACTAGAGGCGCCGGGCTTAGAGGAGATACAGGGGAACATGTGATCCACCTTCAGTTCAAGTTTGAACTGGATCGAGCCATTTACTTGTCTGTAACATTTTTTTTATTTTTTCTATTGTATCCTAAAAATGAGCGACATCGATTTCCAGCAACGGTGTGCTATAAGGTTTTGCTTCTGACTTGGGCACAGTGCAACGGAAACTCTCTCTAAATACGTCTACGGAGGTAGTGTTTTGTCAAGAACACGGCTTTATCGCCGGTTTAAGACATTTTCAGAAGGGAGAGAATCGATTGAAGATGACCCCGAGGCGGAAAGACTTCATCTTCAAGAATCGATGAAATATAAAAAAGCACTGTGTGGTTTCAGAAGGAAGTTATTTTAAGGGTAATTGCAATTATTTTTTAATAGATAATAAATAGATAAAATAAAGATAGATAAAAAATCAGTCTCTTCACTAAATTTACAGACCTCGTATGTGCTATCGTTTGGTAAGAAAATCATTTAGCCTGTCTGAGTCTGTCAATCTCACATTATGTATTAAAGCGACCTTTAATATAACAATCGAAATTGGCATCAGGTTAACTCTGCGAACATGTACAACAGAGAACTTGAACAGAGCAAATCAATCAAACAGACCAATACAATTAGTTAATAGACAGTAATGGACGTTTATCGATAACATGTCTCTATTCTGAGTCTTGAGAGCAAATAATGAGTATGAATATGTGTAACAGGTGCATAAAAGTTACCGGAGTACGGATCGTATGAATACTCTACTAATAATAATACTAATACTCGTCTACCCCTTACAACCCCCGACTCTCAATTAATCACTACAAAAAAAATTCTGAAAAATCATCAGGAGCTTCTAAAGCGTCAAAAAACGGAATTTGAGCGATTTTTTTCTTCGCGTTTTTGCTACTAGCGCCGCCGCCACTGGACCGATTTTTAAAAACTATAAAACTTTTTCGTCCTTGGCATAGCGTCACCTTCTGTGAAAATTTCATCAAAATCCGAGTGGTACTTCCTAAGTTATAGACGGATCAAGGATTAGAGGACAGACAGACGACGGAAATAAGCGACATGGTTTTTCGTGAAATGAAAAAGAAACATGTCTGAGTTTCGAAATTTTTCGCGATTGCAATACTTCCTCCCCAGTGGCGCAGGAAGTGAAAAATCATTCGAACCATCTGCGTAGAATTCTCGTGTATAGGAGTAATCTTTATTGCAGCATACACAATATCCGAAATAAATTATGTTAGACATATAGTAATGGACAAAAGTATATAGATAAATATGAATATTTACCTAAATACCTTTAGAAAACGAACTCATACTTCATTGCTCCATAAACAAATGCGTTATTAGTAGAAAAACTAAATTCCTTGTTTTTAGATTATCTGCAATGAACACAAGTCTGAATATGAGCACTTTTTATGAGGGACAAAAATTTGTAGACAAATTCTTCTCAGGATTAGTTTAGTACAGTTTCGTGTCAGAAGAGGATTAGTTTGTGTTCATCAAGTATTTTGGAATAAGTTGAGTGATTTTAAGACCATGCCGCGTGGTCCAGAAATTTCTTTCGATGTGAAAACTAAGCTCATTGAGCTATACAAAGATGGTCAACGTCAAGTCGACATTGGCAAAAATTTGAACCTGAAGCAAAAGCAGTTTGGGCAATATTGAACAAATATAAACAAAAAGGTATCTTGGAAGCCTCTAAGAGAAGTGGTCAGCCTAAAAAACTAAATGCTAGATCAGTTAGATTAATAAAAATAATTTCGTCCAAAGATCCCCAAGACAAATAAAAGCCGAAATCGGGACAAAAGGAATTGTCAGTGTTTCTACGAAACCTATAAGTAGAAGATTAAATGATTTGAAGTTATTTGCACGTCGCCCGAGTAAGACGCCGCTAATATCGGGGAAAACCCGTAAGGACCGACTACAATTTGCACGGTTGCATTTTGATTGGAGCATCTGTGACTGGAAGAGGGTATGTTTCAGTGACGAATCCAAGTTCAATATGTTTGGATCAGATGGTGTTCATTTCCTTAGACGTCCTAGTGGACAAAGATTGAACCCCAAGTACACTTTGCCCACTGTCAAACATGAAGGCGGGTCTGTTATGGTTTGGGGTGCTTTTCGGGCTTTGGGATGGTACCGTTACATAGAATAGATGGCATTGTGGATAAGTTTGTATACACAGACATACTAAAGCGTGTCATGTTACCCTATATGGAAGACATTATGCCCTTAAGATCAATCTTCCAGCAAGATAATGACCCGAAGCAAACTTCAAATCTCGCAAAGAAATTCTTTCTGAATGAAAATACACCAGTTCTCAAATAGCCTTCACAGTCTACCGATGAAAATCTATGGGAATACTTAGATAAGCAAATACGAGATAAAAATTATTCAAACAAGGATGAACTTTTTGCCGCTTTAGAGCAAAAGTGGAGACAGATTGATGAATCTTATGTCAGGAAACTTCTACAATCTATACCGAGACGATGCCAGGCGGTGGTTGATAATAATGGTTATGCTACAAAATATTAACACAAACGTGGTTGGTTTTCTACAATTCAATGAACTTTGCTTCTATTCTATAATTGTTTCGCTTTGTCTATATATTTTTGTCCTTCATAGTTCCAGTTTTTTCAATTAATTTTTTACTGAAGGGAGGAGTCTAATGAATTTATTTATGTATAAGTGAGTATTATGCTAAAACGAATTATGTATACAGGTTGGCGTATTAATAAAACAAGTTAAAAAAGAACTCAGCACAATATTAATTTGTCTAATATACTTTTGTCCTTTACTGTATGTCAATGTTTGGGTCAAAGAGGCCACTTTTATAGTTTACTTACAATGTTTACTTCACACACCTTTTGGCGCGGAAGTATTGTAATCGCGAAAATTTTCGAAAATGAGATACTATTATGTTTTTTGGATGGTATATGACATGTACATCACGAAAAACCATATGAACTTTTTCTCAGAGGAAAACTGAAACGGCGTTGCGTGGGAAGTATACTTTATCTGAAGTCACTTGAAACACTGTGAACTACCGGGTGCGTTTTATATATCTATATTTAACACGCTCTGTTGCTGCAAAAATCGCCAAATTTCGCAGCAAATATCCCCCGTATAAGATCAAAGGCAGTTTCACCGGTCCACGTGGAGTAAAGCACGCCTATGCGTGGCAATAGCCAATGAGAAAGCGTGTATTTCAGAGCTCCGAACAAGTGCAGGTGGCTACTGAAAATTGAAACAGTTTAGCCAGTGCCGTGTAGCGGTGAATAAACGTGTTTTCTTTAGTCTGTCCGTGTTTTTTCATAGATTTTATTAGTTTGTGTGTTTTTGACTTTTGAATACTCAGTTTACTTGTTGATTTAATTGTTGTGTTGATTGTTCTTGTGTGTCCTAAATATGGCTCTGTGGAGACCTTGGGAAAATGCTCCAAGCCACGAGAAGATGGTTGATGAACCTGTGCAGGCAGAATTATTTCATAAAGATTTAGAGGAACAGACCCAAAGAGTAATCCTAAATATGTATGATTGTCTGAAAAACGAAAATCCAGATTCCTCGCAAAATCAAATTTTAAACAGAATTTGTATCCTGACAAAAATCAGTCGGTCTACCATTTATCGGGTTATAAAAAGGGGAGATGTAGTCAACCATGCCTTCCACAGAAAGCGCATAGGGCAAAAATTACAAAGAATAGACGTGGGTTTTCAGGAAGATATTCGTCGTATAATATACGGATTTTATAAAGAAAATTTGGTGCCCACGTTGGAAATGATACGGGATAAATTAAAAGATTATCCAGAAGATTTTTATGATTACAAATGCTTAGACTCACTGCACTGTATTGTAAAACTGTGTGGTTTTCAATACAAAAAATTAGATAAAAGAATGGTGGATATGGAGTCGAATCGTTGAATTGCGCCAAGAATTTTTGCACAAAGTTAAAATCTATAGAGAGCAGAAAAGAAATCTGATTTACCTGGATGAAACGTGGTATGATACCCATGATATTGTGCAGTACGGCTGGGTTGACGACAGCAACAAGTGCATTTTAAATGCACCATGCAACCGTGGAAAACGAATCATTATTCTCCATGCTGGCAGTGAAAATGGATTTATACCTAATGCCTTGCTGTTATCTGCCAAAAATATCAAAGAATCATGTGCCGACTATCATGAGGACATGACCTCCGACTTATTTGAAAAGTGGATAGAGCAGTAGTTAATACCAAACATTTCCCCAAATTCAGTGATTATTACGGACAATGCGCCATACCATTCCCGACAGAAAAACAAAATTCCGAATACAGGCACAAAAAAACAAGACATTATTGATTTTATGAAGGATAAGGGAATGGAAATACCACAAAAATCAACCAAAGCCATATTATTGGATCTTATTAAAAGACAAAAATTTGAAAAAGAGTATGTTGTTGACAATCTGCTTCAGCAAAATAGCCATGAAGTATTACGTCTACCTCCCTATTACTGCATTTTTAACCCGATTGAGTTGGTCTGGGCTGCTTTAAAAAAAAAGTAAGAAAACATAATCAGACCCCTCAATTAAGTGAATCGCTATTGGCCACAATAAGAGATGCAATATCTCATATTGCTGCCACAGACCTATGGAAGCAGTGTTCTAGGCATATTATTGAAAAAGAAAATGAATATTGTGTTTTGCCTCCTGTAAATCCCGTTGTAATTCCTCTACAAGATGACTCTAGCGACAGCTCCGAAGGCGAGGATGATATATAAATACCTATAATGTAAGTCTTTATATACCTTTTTATATACCTACCTGCTATGTAAATATTTGCCTATGTCAAACGTTGGAATTCTGTAACTTTTTCATTTCTTAACTTTCAGTCAACATAAATTAAACTCCCAATATAAGTATTTTTTATCCCAAATCAAAAAAATAAGAAGATAGTAAAATCCATTTATTGTGATATAAAAACATTATTATTTTCGTTCTAAATAAATGACCGCACGCCTATGATACGTCATGAAATTACAAAAGGTTACCAAAGGTTTTTATGCTATTTCAAGTGACTTCAGATAAAGTATACACCGTCAGCCTACTTCTTGCGGTATTTTTTTGAAAGCGGGTTGGAGCCGTTAAAATCGGGGTCAGCAACAAGGGTCAAAGGTGGCCCCCAGTTGACAGGATTCGCCTCCCCTCATTACTATTACTACTATTAGATCAAGTCTACATACTTGCAGTGCCGCATACTAAGTCTACCGAGTCTTAGATACATCAATTTTGGAGACGTTTTGAGCTCTAGAGAATATTCACGATAATCTGGCAACGCCATTGGTACTGCCAGGCCTAAGAGTCACGACCAGGCGGCACCGATACTCGCCTGAAGCGCCGTACCCACTTTGGGCACCACCATAACTCGCATAAATATTAAATCTGGGCAGTTGAGCTGCAGGTAGTATACAGGCTGCTGAACTCCATCAAGCTCCAGACTACCACCATATATCTCATATTCGCACACCCAGCATTTCTTGGTATAACAGACCGCTAATGGCGGTGCTACCGGTTACCGGTTTTTATACGAGGTCTGCAAACTAAGTGATGATAATGATTTTTTTTATTCAAATATAACTACAATTTTATATTGTCAGCCTCAAAATAACCTCCTTCTGAAGCCAAACAGCGTTGGAGACGGTTCTTTCACGGATCATAGTAGTGCTGGAACTCCGATACTGGAGTAGCCTTCAGCTGGTCGGTTACAGCCGCTTGATACTTTCCGACTGTTCCAAAAGTCAATAGGACTCAAGTCAGGCGAATGAGGATGCTGAGTAGCCAAATTAATGTTTTTACTGTCCAAAAACTCGTTTACTCACAGTGCTGTGTGTCAAGGAGCACTATCTTGATGCAACACCCAGTTGTTCTTGATCTGATGAACGGTGGTGCGAGTCAAATTTAACTATACGGACAACCAAATGACTCGAGCGAGTTCAAACTTGTACTGAAAGCGAATCACATGTTGCAGATCGAATGCTACGTTTCCAGTCTCGGATACTAGGAAGTTAATGAACGCTCCTTGAGGACTGAGTACTGTTTAAGGAAATATCTCTCCTTGAAGTTCAAACGAACAATAACGCATTTAACATTCTGCTGTTACAGTTATCACAAGCTGTCATTGATGCCAGAAAGATTTTTGGCTGCCTCACTCACATTGATGAAAACTTTTACAGCCTACTGTGAAATGCACTTGTTACAGCCTAAGTAGTAAGTACTGTCACAGATCACAGAGTAGTAACAGACAGCGACGAAAATCAGGTTCTATCAACGCGAATTTGAGACTTTTGCGCATGGAGCCTATACCAGGAGAAATGACGGCAATGCTGTTCGTACTGTAATAACAACAACCCTAAAACTGGACGTCTGGAGTATAAGTGGTGCTTTGACAGGGTTGCCATGTTGGCGGACTTTCCGTCAAATTTAGGAGATTTTGACTTGGGGTGTTGTTTTGGGCATCTCGTAATGTTTCGCGAATAGAAAGCATCCCTCCACTCTTTGAACCTAACCTACTCATTTCCATTGATTAACTGTGACTTGGGATTTTTTTTTTGAAAAAGTAGCATTTCTGTCCGACCTATCTGGCAACGCTGTTCTCTGACAGATTTGGCATATGAACACTTTCCTAATAGTCTATGATCCGGCCGTTTGAATCCGCAGGTATCTTTTACAATTACCATTTTATTTATAACCTCATGTAGTTTTCTGATCATTTCGTCGGTTCTTCAGGTATATAGGCTGCATGCCTGTGTTTGGTAAGATTTCCATGGCTGTCAACTGTAATTATGATATTATGGGATATTCGACTGACTTAAAACCACTGTGAATTCTGCAAGGACTCATTTCCTGGACAAATCGGATACGTAGATTCCAAATCTGACATCAAGGATGCGCTTGGAGTCCCAAGCAACTCGTTGTCTACGTCAAATCTGAGCACACGCGGATCCTCATGATTTTGTGACTGTCATATTGCATTTCTGCGCCCCAAATTACCTGCATACAGGAGGTCTCTTCTGTGGTAAGAACGGCCAAGGAAACTGGAAATTTCGGCTTATGACGTTTTTAGATTTCCAATCAGAAAGTGTGATAACCCAACACGTCTGTTATTTTTGCACAGAAACTCGTTTCCTGGTAAATCAGGTGCATAGATTCTGAATCTGACGTCAATTTGACGCTAGGACTCGCTGGCGTGTCCCGAACGGATTCCGTAAATTCCGAAGCAGAAGTCAATTTAACGCCCGAATATACGGGTTGTCTCGAACACAAGCTCTAATTCAAAAATCGAATAAATATCTCAATCATATCACGTCAATTTTCTAGCACGTGAACAAGATTCAATAATTGTTTGCAAGCAGTAACAATATTATACAGAGTTTTTCCATTTAATATAGTACTTACTTACTATGAAGAATGAATTGAACATTTGGGTGTTTCCTCGGGTATTTACATATTTACATACATTATTTCTCTCGCCATTTAAAGAGGCTGCGCCTTGATAATAACCTTAGGCGCAATCTGTTGCTTTTAGTTAGACTCAGTATCAATATGATGCCGTGTAAACAAGTATAAATACCCATGTGTGGACATGATTTCTTATTAAATTTATTCCACATTCGGACGTTCCTAGAGAAATACCTTCAAGAATGATGACAGTTAAAACAGTATGAGAATTCGTAGCAAATTATCTAATTTTTGGTGTCTACTGTATCTTGGAACCTCCAACAGTCTAAGAATCGTTGCAGCATATGAAACGCTCCATATTATTTAGCAAAATAATAGAAAATAATAAACATATCTGGGAGCTGTCAAAGGAGATATGGTCAAATGACGCATATATAGGTGCAGAATCAAGATAATTTTACAAAATATACGTACGTGTTTGGTGGAAACCTGCTGCTGAGGAATGGCTGATCAAGTAGACGCTTTTCACCCCCGATTCCCGGGATTCTACCATTTTTAACTCGATTTTTTCACCCAGTTTTCATTGAATTTTCACACAAATACACTTCGATCTCATTAAAATCTCGCGGACAACTGACATCTGACAACAGGCACTGTCAATGTCAAGTGTCACTATTACCGCCATCTATACTGCAGTAGTTGTAGTAAAAAACTCTAAGATGTAGATTCCTGTAGTCTTTCCACGGCCCCTATCGATTTCAAGTGTAACAATCTACTAGTTAGTATTTTCACCAGTAGACAGCGCCACTATTTCTTACAGATTTCCAACTGACTAGTGTTAGTGTCAGAGTCGTACGTCGTACATCGCATGACTAGGGCGACATCTTGATTTGCTGTATGTAAAAACTGTAAAAGTGAAAATGTGCAAAAAATGTGAACGAGATAAATAAAAATCGAAACCACAATGGTTTCACTTTTTGAAAATTATGAACAGCAATATTCAGTACTGACTGCTGACATCACTAGCCAAGTAGGACTTTTAACAGCCTCAGCAACCAGTAAGATCAAGTGGCATTTGCCTTTGGGTGTATTCGTTTGTTTTGATCTTGAATTATTTTTTCAGGAGACCGTCGACAGCTGATTTCAAAAATAGAGAAACATGTTGAGGAGGCACAGGAACTGGTAGGTCTAACGTGATGGTTTTAAGCTTGGTTCAATAGCCATATCGTACAGAAATTAGAGAAAAAGATGTATGCCTAATTATAGAGCTGTTTTACTACTGTTTACACATTCATTTACGATGTTGTAATCTGATAAAAAACCACCAAATTAGATTCAATTGGAACTTTGATGTAGCTTGATAAACTGGACTGTCCATATGAATGTCTATGATAGATGTGATTCGGAAACATTTTTGAGAAGCTTCAAGTTTGACCAACAAAAATGAGCCACCCCTCATTAGTCCCATCATCAAATTGATATCAGATGAGACAGCTTATGTAGGAAGTTTGATTACTTACTGATCATAAAGATGCAGGAATTTTTTCAAACCATCTTCTATTTATAAGAATTCCAAAAGGAATCTCCATTACAAGCAGATGAGACTTGATTCATTAAAATGACTCGATTAGTCATCAAAACCATATTTGGGGTATCTAGATCAGACCCATGTGGACTCTCATTTATATAGGATTTGTAGTTTATGAACCCCACTTACCATGGGAGTGAGTTTTGTACTTAATCACTTATAGGAGAGGGATTTCAATTAATATCAACAATGTGGGTTAGCAGCACAAAATACCCATTTTCATACTCTGTCGAAACAAGCAAACACAGTTTGTATATGAACATAACTTGGAGTGGTGAATTTGAATGTTGCCATCAACAGATGTTTTGTATTTATTTATAGTTGGAACAAATGGAACTGGAAGTACGAGAGGTAGAACCATCCAAAAGACAAAGATGCAGAACAAAGTTAGACTGCTACAGAGCTGAATTGAAGAGACTAACCTTGGACTACATTAAAGCGAGGTCTGTAAAACAGGGGGTTCTGTACGACAGTGCAGAGGAGCTGAATGATGTCAGGATATCTTCGGATCAGAAACAAGGACTGCTTGAAAATTCCGAGTCATTGGAGAGGAGCAATAACAAGCTAGAGCAAGGGTATAGGGTCATCATAGAGACACAAGAAATAGGGAGCCAGGTGCTCAAGAATCTTGGGGAACAGAGGGAAACAATACAGAGGTCTAGAAACAGGGTAAGTGTTTTGAGAGAAGCCTTTATTTATCTTGCGAATCCCATTATTATTCCATGATCCATAATTTCTGATACTTCCCACTACAGCTAGTCTTGACAACATTAGCTAGGTCAGCTGTCAAGGAGAACAGACTATTTGAGTATGTCCCTGGTTCCTAAGATCACAGACGTTCGTCTAAAGGTTCAACATAATTTTCAGATGGTTGTATATGTGTTTAATATTGTCTAAGCTGTGTCTAGATAAGGACAACTCCTGTTTCGGCACAACACGTTTTGACGCCACCTAGACGTGATGGACCCTCTATTTTTTTTTGTGTCATGTGCAGGATGCATCACTTTTTTAGATTCAAGATTGCAGTGCCCATGCCAAAAACTTGTAAATATTTTGCAGGTATCTATTTTGGCCGTTATAGTGAGAACTTTTTTTACCGCAAACCTCTAAGATGTATATATTGATGCATTAATGATATTTTTATATTTTGAACTTTTTTTCAGTTGAGGGAGGCAGACGAAGACTTAGGCAGATCAGGCAGACTGATGAATTCAATGATAATTCGCTCATTACAACAAAAAGTGATATTAATTGCAGTCATAGTATGTTTTTTTCTGGCGCTATGTATAGGTTTGTACTTAGGTCTCAGCAAAAACTAGCGTTAGATTTGATATTCCGAAAAAATGTACCTAATTAACAAAATTGCCATTGACTGTTCAACAACATTATCCATATATTTATTAATTTAAATAAACGTTAATATTTTTGTATAAACTGGCTGGTCAGAAAAGTGCTATCAAAATTGTAATCAAAATACAAAATTCTCCACGACAATCTAATGTCCTAAATATATCAGAGCAAATATTACAGAAATTATAGCAAAGCTATTCAGTTCTAGATAATTCTGTTGATTTGGTTGAACATTTGTACAAGACAGATGATTAAAAAAGTTACCACTTTTATGTTCTCAGTTTAAGAGACTGAAAGGTATTCTTGTTCAGACTCAGTGTTAAATATTATGTATTCTGATTTGAGCTTACATAGGCCTACCATACGATTGATCTAAACAGATGCTGATTTGATAACTTTTTGTGTCATAGTATGTATTATTTGTATATAGCGTATTAGTATACAGTATATTATCTTGAGTAACAGATTTACATCCTATTTTACTCTGCGTTATTTTATTTATTACTTTCAGTCGTGTTCGTTTACTAATGTGTTTTGTACACATTCCTGTTGATGTGATTTACTTTATATATTGAGTTGTGTTGTGAATTGTTTTATTAAACATATGTTTAAAATGTTTCTTTTTTATTCCCTATTTTTGTCTTGTAACAATATCAAATAATGTACCACCGGAAGGCACATACTATGCTCACAGACACGGAATAAAACAAAATGGTAGTTGGTAAACCGGTCTGCTTGCCATGATGCCATTGGTGGCTAGGACCTACGCAGATGCGCGATAGATCGATAGACCTGATTGAATGTTCTCAACACGTGCCAAGTATATTCCTTTTGGGTACCTGATGGAATGTCACGAGACAAGAAATTTTATATCGAAATGTTCTAGAAACGTATATTCTTAGCATGTGAACAAATGGGTATCCCAGATGTGAATATGCTATGAACTTTTTTGTCCGTTCCGAATGTTCTTAAATCGCATATTCTTGCCACGTTCGTTAGAAGAATATTATGTTTTAGAGGGATGTAGTCAGCATGTGCTGAGAACATGTCACCGACGGTAAATATACATGCTTTTTGAGGATCTAAGACGTACATTCCAGTAATGTGAATACATCTTTTCATGTTTGCTGGGTTAAACCCTCTGATTAAAGGATTGGTTTAAAAACTGTGCCCTAGATGTCTTTTTAAATAAAATTGCAAATTCCAAAAACTATACTAAAAATCATGCTAAATATGCAAATTTTATGGAATTTTGGGGGATGACATGCTAGCCCAAAGCTGGTATAGTTGGCAGGGTTCGCCTCTCCACCACTACTGGTATTACCTTAGCCCCAGATTTTACGTATCTCTCTGTTTTTTCACTCAGTTGTGATGTATTTATGATTTTTTTAGAATCATTAAGAATCGATTTTTATTTTACTTATTTTGTTTATGTTAGTTTTTCGTTTCTTGTGCGTTATTTTGTTTCATTAATTGATTTAATTTATATAAACTAGAATTTTCGATTTTTCATATTTTTCCCGAAATGCGAAATCCACTCCGACAACACCGCAGCAAGCCCATTGCTACTATCGTTCTGCGGTGGTGCTATCTGTCGTTCGAAATCGAAAGATTTTGATATGATGATACACCCTATTTCACGAGTATTCATCACGCTTTCACGTCTACTTAGGTGAACAGCTGATCAGCAAGTGATATTTTTTGTGTTAGTCTGCGACGTTGGCAATAGTGAAACGCGTGTAAATCTAGTAAAACTTATTTGTAGCGTTTTGTTTTTTGCATGCAAGTGAACTTTTCTAAATAAAAGCTGTTAGCAACTACAAAATGAATCTGTAAGGTACACTAAACAAAATACAACTCTGGCTACCTGACGTTGACAGATCCATTAGAATTATGTGTCCTGTGCCGATATGGGGAATTTTGAAATATTACTGGATAACTAGCTATCATTGTTCTATGATGGATACTCCTGAAATAAGGTGTATTGTAATCAGTGACATCAGTGTGCTTCTAGTCCTTTCACTGAAACAACGCAGTTACATCATATTTAGTAAATTGAACGCCAACCTTAATGCACAATAGATCCTAAATTGCTACGTGCAGTTTGAATTTCCTGGGTACATTTATGTTGGTATCAGTTTTCTGTGTTGTGACATTGTCACAAAGCATGTCAGGTATAATTACAATTACGCCAACGGCTGTTGTTTATTTGTGGTTTATTTTCATTCTTTTTGCCTCATTATTTGCATTGTTCTTTTATAAAAATAGTTTTTTTCAAAACTTTGAGGTGTCCTTCTAAGCATTTTGCATCGAAGACAGTAGTAGATTTTCTAAAACGTCCAGCTTCTAGTAGTTTTAATTAATGTGGCAACCATGTGCGTCACTGTCATTATTTGACGTTGTAACGTAACTGCTTTGATTCAGTGAATAAACTGTATGTTTTGTCGTAAATATAAACACAATAACAAAACAAAAATCGATTCAAAATAATCTATGTCCGAGTATCCTCTATAGTCTATAAGATTCTAGTAAGAAAACAGTGAAATCTGTCCGGAAAAAGTTCTACAAGCCGCACGCATAAACTCTGAATAAACTTATCCTATCAAACAGATTACATAGGTATGACATGGACTCATTTTTAATTCCATCAAACTGTTCAATAGTCTGCAAAGTTATGTGGAAACATGTCTTAGGCTACCTGTTACCTGTTTTGTACAGTCTTATGCTAGATTGATTTAAATATTGTTACTCAACTTGAAACTTAAGGAGAACCAATAAAATTTGACCAACACTCATCTTATTGCTCCTGTCTTAAGTCCTAAGAACCTGAGGGTCTATCTTACCACATGATATTCCATAACTCATACCTTTGCATAATTTCTGTATATACAGTAAGTTATAATTATGTGTTTATCAATCTTTCTTTGGTTGTTTTATATCCTACTTGAGGCCACTCTGATCATGGCCTTACATCACCACACATTATATTAGGTTTTCTCACAGGTTTCATTTAACTTTTTTAGCTCTGTAATCAGAATGAATTTATAGAACATCTATCAAAATTAAAAGCAGCATGTTATGAGAAAATGTGTTATTGATAATAAACTGAGCATTTATTTGTTAGAGCTGCTTATTATAATGATATCATGTGATTTTATTCTAGTGTTTTGGCTCTTGTTACATTTAACATGTATTCCAAAAAAATCTAATTTATAACTGATGAAATTGTCTTATAGGTACCTATTTTATGTTACTTTTGTTATCATATTGCATGAGATGCCTAATTAAAATGTGTAATGTTGAATCAGTGAGCATATTTATACAAATTCCTTGGTAGTATACTCAATTTTAATACATGAATCTTTATCGATCATTTGGTTTTCATGTTGATAATCCCTCATGTGTATATCACCAAGCAAACCACATTAAAATTCCTGTTTATTGTACAATGTTTCAGTCCCATTGATAACCTTTTTCAGATACAATTAACACCGTTTTGTCCCATTTTCAAAATAGGGCTGTATGACAGTTCATCATTTTTTGATGATGTTGAGTATATAAAGTTCTATTGCCTCCAACAACAAGGCCCGAAAAGTAAATTCTGCCCTTAAGTTTCATATTTTCAAGCCTCTGATAAGGGTAATCTTAAAAACCTCCACATAACTTGAACCTGGCTGAAAACTTGTTTCTAAGATAAGTTAGATACATGATATGTATATAATATTCTGAATCAGACATTGTTTTAAGACATTTTCTAGTCTCAATCCTTAAATATTGCCATATCCTTGAGAAGCTGCTATTTTTAGTAACTGTGTTTTGAACCATTCATCATTTTGTATAATATGATCTTATTATGGATATTTCTTTAGTTGTAGCATCAAACAAGATAATTTTGACTTCAAAAGAACTACTCATCAATGTAGTGAGGAGAAGAGTGATACAAAAGTTATTGGTACCCTAGCAATGAAGTCTGTAGTTGAACCAGATAGTAAGAGGAGCATGAGCTCTGCTGCAATATATTCACTGTTACATAAGTAAGAAATGTAATATGATAGTTGATAGCACATCAAAAAACCTTCAAATACTTATAGTCCCAGTGTGAGGTATCATCGATAAATTCACTAGCAGTTGCTAATAGATGGAGTTATATATATGACTCCTTATAACTTTGCATTGAACGATATATTCTCGAAGAATATGCTTAACCCCTATGCTGTATTTGATTCCATTGCCACAGCAATGTTCCCAAGGATCTTGCTAATTCTCTCAGAAGGAATACAAACTGATCCAGCTTTCCTTTTAAAGAAATATTTTCTTAAACATTACATCAACATGGAGAGATCGCCCTTCAACATCCCTCATAATTATTCGTAAGATTTCATATTCCCAGAATGTCTCAGTGGCGGAAAAGGTAATCCTATAACCTCCTAGAGGTGGCAATACTGGCGCCTATAGAAAGTGGTGAACAGGTATTTAGTTGTATGGGTATTTTCTGGTGGAATATGGTTGATCATTGCCTGAAGTGAATATTCTTTTAGAGTCAAAGATGAACACTGGGATGGAGTTAACCAGGTGAAACCAGAGAATCAGTTGTTGGTTGAGGTTAAATTGGAAAGACCAGATGCAGAACCAACTGTGGACAACATGAAGCTTGAAAATATGGGTACCTTGCCGCTGATTGAAGAGTTTAACATCAAATCAGAATACAATGAAGATGTCATATCCGATTTAACATGGAATAGGTGGGTCTGCTTTGGCTTTCCATCTATTTCATTTCATTTTAAAGAAATTAGTGGTACAGTGCTTCTCAAAAATGCCTATCCCATGCTTATTTTTTTAACAGGTCAAGTTAGAATGTCGAAGTTTGAGGAGATGAAATTTGTGCATCAGTAGGTATGATAGGACAAAAGCGGCAGTTTTGAACATTTCAAGATGGCGGTCGGTCGCCATCTTGGTATATTTTTTGAAATGGAATGGGGGGTCATGTGACATCTCATTTTCAAGCCTATTATGGGGTTATGGTGTTCTATAGAAGTTGAATGTTTAATAAAGATAGTGATTTTATGTTTTATATTGTGGAGTAACCATGAAAAACTTTAAAATAAGGCATCACATGGTGTTTCAGTTTCTTTAAAAAAATGCTCCAAGATGGGGGCCCACTGGGATATTGGAATGTTCAACTGCCATGTTAAAATATAGTATTAATGCATCAATATCATCATCCTGTTCTGAAAATAAGCTAAAAGGGGCCACCTTTTTGAATCACACTGTAAATTTCCCTCCCTGTATTGAAACATCCCCTTCATTACCATTTTAGAATTAACTCGACAGCAGATTCTGTTGACCAACAGTCTGAAAAAGTGGATGAAAATCCACCTATGAGCATCATACATTTTGAAAATATGGACTCATTAGGGCTGAATGAGGAATGTGAGATTAAAACTGAGAGTCACCAAAGTGACAGACATGATTCAGACTCCGATAGGTGAGTTTCCTTTAATCCTTGAGCTTTAGGGGGTGTCCCAGAATCATATGTGAATTTCGGGCACTCAAATGAAACCCAAAGAAGAATGCCACAAATTCCACAGAAATGTCCTGTCCTACTGAAAGTCAGGTTTTCATAAATAATTTTAGAATAACACTGTATAATTCATTGTAATTCTGACAATTTAGTAATTGGTTGAGGCCTGATCCATGGAAAACAATTATCTCATTAGACCGCCAGATACAGAAAATTACTGAAACTGCACTGAAACAAGAGCTTTTCTAAAAACGATCCATTATATAGGGTGTCTTTAAAGTTGGTAGTTTCCTTTTCAGAAACAACAAGAGATCAAATCTCCTCATAAACGAATAAAGATTTTATTTTTTCATTTTGAGAAAAGTCGGTAGCGTTCCCTGACTTTTTATATTGAAAACATTACCACCCTGTATTTCTAAAGTTGGTACATTTAGAACATACGTTCTTATGAAGTTTTCTTCTTGAAATGGACCCAATCATTACCCCTTAAAAATTGGCATTCAATCGGGATGCCAGAAATTGACGTTTTTAACACCCCATATATGTCAAAAACTGTCTATCTAAGTTTTCTTGTACAGTTTTTGATAATAAACCTCTAAACAAAATTTAATATAACAATAATAACGTAAGAGATACGTTTTCATTATTTAAAGTGATTTATGCAGTCACGGTCGTGATATACGGGGCCGTTCGACAAGTACTGAGCTTCATCGCCCGATGGCGCCACTATCGCAAGAGAAATCATTTTACGCAGTCTTAACGAGTTTTAATGTGGTCGCACGTTGTTTTTGATGCCACGCCCAGGTGCCCCTAAAATGGCTACCGCGGAGGATAACGTGGCAAAAATCCACGATCGTGTAATGGCAGACCGCCGATTGAAGGTATGCGAGATAGCTGAGACAGGCATATTAATATCATGCATGAAATATTTGGCATGAGAAAACTGTGCGATGGGTGCCGCGATCGATCACTCGGACCTACTTTGCAGACTTTCAGAAAACTCATTTTTCAGACGGGTTAAATAAGTTGAAGCAGCGCTGGGTCAAGTGAATCGAGCTAAAAGGAGACTATGTTGAGAAATAAATCGCCACTTTTTTTTGCTAAGTACTTATCGGACCGTCTTAAGCATACTCGTAGTAGTTAGGGGACGTTTTTGTAGAACAGTCTCTGAAATTATACAGGACGCTCTGCGCTCTGTGGAATCGTGGTGTAGGGAAGTCGATCTTTCAGTTAATGCTGGAAAGACCGAGCTGATCCTATTCACTAGGAGAACAAGGCTTGACGGGCTGGTCATGCCGACCTTCTTTGGGACTAGATTAATTCTATCCCAATCAGTGAAATATCTGGGAATTATCCTGAATTGCAAACTGAACTGGAGAGAGCATGTTGAATACAAGGTTAGAAAGGCTCGCAATTCAATGTGGGCCTGTAGACGAGTTGTCGGTGTAAGGTGGGGGCTTAAACCAAAGTGGTATACTGGCTCTACACGACGATAGTACGTCCATCTCTCTTGTATGTCTCCCTGATCTGGTGGCTTGCATTAGAACTGAGACAACTAAGGCCAAACTCAATAAAATTCAGCGTTTGGCCTGTATTAGCATTACAAGCGCAGTGCGAACAACGCCATTGAGTGCAATGGAAGCTCTGTTGGATCTCCCACCGTTGGATCTGGTG